>JASCZW010000255.1:0-430643 GCA_034211315.2 Aedes japonicus
GACAACGGTTAGTTATCTCACCAGAAATTCGAGGAATGCAAAGTTTCCATCCTATTCTACTTCGCTTGAGTGAACATTGCCTCTGTGGAGATTGTTGATTTCTTGAAGAATTAAGGGAGATCCTTCACTGCAATTGTAACGTACTGGTGTGGTGTTACTCCCAACACTTATTGAATCCTAATCTTCCTTCAGTCATCGGGGCAACTTTTTACGCTCACGACACAAACCGCAGACAAAAGAAACACTTCATGTTCGCTTCAGAGTAAACTTCTTCTTTAATACTGGTTTGTGCACACTATTATTCTGTCGCTATTTTCCCTTCTCTGGCTACGAACTCTCATTTTCCTAATTTCTACTCCTACGTCAGCTCTTGTCTTTTCACTTTTCTTCGGGGCCCCTTCACTTGTCACCTGGCCGTCAACTGTTCGCACCCCAAGTTATCACAAGCATTATATTATTGCACTTATTCAACCCAAAATCAACTTCGGTAATGCGGGGTTGCATCAATTTCACAGCTGTCAAGCCATAAAGCGTTAGATAAGCTTGAAAAAGTAGTGATGCATTACCAATGCAATAATGCTACTTTAGCAATGTCTTGTGGCATTACAAAAGTTATAGCTTTAGTTCGATTTTAGTGGGGCCCTTTTCAGCTTTAATCCAACTTCAATGATGCACTAGACGTAATGCATATGCCCTATATATGCATGCTATTATAGCCTCGTGGTTACTTGGGACTGTCACTCCTTCGCTAGGGTTGAACTGCAGACTCGGTAGGCCTTCAACCAGTCCCGTGCGCCTTTCGAGTGTGTTGATGAACTTGAAACCTTGAAAAATCTCAAAGGTAAGTCAGTTTTCCTGTATCAGTGACGCACGCAGTATAACGGCGGAGATCAGGTTGGCGAACAGCGACTGAGCACCACCGGCGTTAGACGGAGTCGAATCTGTCTAATCAGATTCCTTCCGTACTTATTAAGGTAAAACCACGAGGTCCTGTCGTTGTCCTGTGTTTTATTGGTACAAAATGTCTTCCCACTCAAACGTCTTTAAACTACGAACCGTTTGCTTCGACGTTTAGCTCTGTTCTTTGACACGACCGTAGTGTCTTAAGATCGCAAAGGTTGTCTTTTTATGGCCATTGACCTCTATTACAAATGAGCATTGACCCGCCGTTTATGACATCTGATGGAGGATTGCTTAGCTCTTACAGAACTTACTGGCTGCTTCGTGGTGGGGATATTTCATCAGGCACGAACACGAAAACTGCCAGTTGGTTTTAAAATGCAGCACGAACAACGTAAACTACAAGCAGATCATGGCCTTAATCTCGGCCGCCAGGCGAAGCGTCTGCGTAGTGGTTAACACCCATTACTCTCACGCCAAAGTCACGATTTCGAATCTCACCCGGACAAGTTACGAAAATACCGAAAAGGTATTTGAGTAAATACGACTGGAGATGAACCAGCCCAGAGCTGAAAATCTCGATAATGAAGGAACGAACGTCGTCGACGCATCTCCACCAACATGTTGGAAGTCATCCTTCTCTTTTAAGATTTTTCGATTGCTGATCGTTGACAGAGAGTGGGATAGGTTTCCCATAGAGCTCATTTAGCTATTTATAGAGTACACCTCTGAAAGTGAAGTAGTTCTCTTCCTTGAAAAGTCGAGTCAGCTTAAGGTACAGAGCAAGGGTATGCAAAATCAAGTGTAAACAGTGCAACAAAACATATCCAGGTCAAACAAAGAGAACCTTGGCAACAAGGTTCAAAGAACATCTCGAACATGACAAACATCACATAATAGTTGTAGAATATATCTTCACGAATCACGACATAACGGCAAATGACATCGCAATCTTACGGATTACCTCTACACCCTAGAAATTGTAATTGACTCAGGATAGGTTAGGTAAAAAATGTTAGATATATTTTCAAGTGTTTGTATTTAGGAAATAGTATATATACGACAGGTAGCAAAGATTTTCTTTCAGTTGAGTATAAGTACATGTCACTGAAGAAGTGCCCAAGCATCACAGCTTGTATTAAACAAGTTGAAAGTACTGTCAATTACTAAAAACAGGTTATGAATATAAGTGTATGATACTTTATTTCGTACTTTAATATGACGTGAAAAGCGCAATAAGTAAAGCCTTCTGCAACATAAAATGGAAAAAAAATAGCCGCGTATAAAAATACAACATCGCCAAGCGTGGGATTTGAACACTAGTCCTTGGCAGGATAGGTTTGTGACTTATTTGCTAAGCCAGCTCTGATTGTTGAAAAGTCAACTCTGAGTATATATCTTATGCTTTTTGTTGGTGAAACCACAATCTCGTACAACATCGTTATGAAAAAAAAAACACGTTTTGCAAAACATCGTTGGTGTAATGTAATTTCAACAGTATTCAGAACTATCCATTAAATTTTGCGGTATTAATGTTTTATAAATGTATGGAATCATGTTTTTAAGAACAACAATAAAGAATCAATCACTTGAAGCAATGAAAAAGGTATTTTTAGCTCGATCTTTAGTGAAAGTGATATATAGAATACTAGAGATCCAATTCAATCCGAATGAGAGATGTTTTGCAATACGTTTATAATACATTTGTAACACATAAAATTATAAATCATTCTGAAAAGATGTTTTGTGTGTGACTTGGGTGTGTTCATTGTAGACGAAATAAGCGTTTCTGTTATATAAATATAACAGATAAAATTAGTTGGAGTTAACTGAAAATAACTTATCTTTTTTCTCATTTTCTAGTTACAGTGTTTCACTAAAAAGCTCACATCCATCAGTATTCTTTATGAGACCATTCATATTGTGAAAATGTTGAGAACGTTCATAAAACCTATTGGCTGCCATGAAACCAGTATATGGCTAAATGACCTCAGCTTTCAAACTTCACTGTGATATCGTGGTGGTTTTTAGTTGTTCTGCTTTGTTCGATTCTCTGCTCTTCTGATTCATTTAGATGTATATAATATCTAAGAAAAGTTCTAGTGTTGCCGGAAATTTTGTTTCAAAACGAATTGAAGTTTTTACAGTGTATCATGCTCAAATCGAATGTAAGTTTAAGGTTACGTGAATATTGGCACGATAAGGCCGAAAATCAATGCGTTTCGGTTATTTAGCGAGTGAACAACAACTAAAAAACACGAATTAAAACAAATATATTCGATAAATTAATCATGAATTTCCTGAAAATTCATGGAATTCAATAAGGTTTTCCGAAAAAAATACCAAGTGGTCTACGATCAACAGTTCTTATGCATTTATTTAAAATTTGGGAGGATTTATTTTCACATATTATTTTCCATATATTTCAATATGGCGATTGGAAAAAATCACGGTTTGCCAAAAATCTAATTTATCCTCGCAATGACTACTATAAAACTATGGATTGTTCGTGACCAGATCTGGACAAAGCCCTAAATACGTATATCTCTGGAAATACTTCGTCAACGCGTGAAATATTTCGCAGACTGATAACGTTTGTCTGTTCATTATGTAAAATCAATTTGGTGATGATACCACATGCTTTAAGATCGAAGATGGCGTTGAAAGAAGAGCAAGTGCGAAAAGCAATTGTGTGCAACTGTCAGTAAGAAAACATGCAAAAAGCTTGGTTTTCCTGCAAACATATCCATAACGTTCTTAAATCGTTCGATATTCGTTTGACAACAGCCAGGTAGGCTGGGAGCGCAAAAACGGAACTCAGAACCACCAGAAGGACGCGAAGGTGAAGCAAATATTGCAGAAGAAGACCAGATCTTTCGGTACTTACTGTAGAAAAAGCGCACTGTGGTAGAATAAAAATGTCCCCAATTTTTGTGCATACTTCCTAGCACCGGCAAGGTATGTGAAGTCGTTCAAGGTGAAAACTGTACCGACCTGTAATGATAAACATAATGTGACGGCTAAAACCTGGGCTCGCAAATTGTATTGTATCGCGAATATTTCACGAACTTTTCCTGTGTTATAATGGACGATGAAACTTATGTGCTGGAAGACTTTTAGCAGCTTCCCGGAATGTCTTATTACACTACCATGCAACGGAACTGCGGAGAGGAGCATTTCAGGACGAAAAAAATGATGATTTCAAAAGTATTTGGTTTGGCAGGCAATGATAATATACAGCTGTGGTCAGACAAGTAAAAGCCATCACTACCGGAACGGTAAACAATGAAATTGCCGTGAAGAATGCCTAAAGAGGCGATTATTTACTATTCTCAAGCAGCCATGACGCTCACTAGCTATTCTGCCCTTTTTTGGCATCTTGTCACTTCGCCAAAGATGTTTTGGAATGGTATAATAAATATATTGAATGGTATAATAAATATATTGACCAAATTTTGACCGTATCGCCCTTTAAAGCGAATGGAGTGTAACGAAAGAGGCGAATCCACCTAACTGCCTAACGGAGTTGCGACCTATCGAGTGGTATTGGGCTCTCATGAAGAGAGAATTCTCTCAATATAAACAACAAGCTACAATTATAGAAAAATTTCGGAAATCTTAGACAAAAGCAGCTAAATCGGTTTGCAAAGAAGTCTGCATGGACCCTAATGGTCAGAGTTATCTCAAAATTTCGTAGTTTTTTTTTTCTGACAGCCCTGTTTAGTAGCTGTTATTAGTTTTAAGATGATTAATAATGCACAATTAAATGAATAGAAATGCATCTTGGATTGAATTTACACTAAATTTGTTCTATTCAAAATTTAATATGTCCAGATTTTGTCGCAAACATGCCTTATTTGACTGCCATTAATGTCATTTGTCCGTTTAATGCATTTACTGGAGGCAAAATTGTTTTAAACTGTTTTTTCAACTGACCATAATAAGATAATATTCTTGAGTCCTAAAACCTTGCCTAAGACAGAATATCAAAAAAGCATTTCATAATCCAACAGTTCATAATGCCGAAATAAAACCTCTGATAGGAGTAAAAGTAATTTGAGAAAACTAAGGTTTTAAGATTGTTGTAAGCAAGTTGTTTAAGTCCTCGATGACCCCGCCAGCTAAAACTGTGAAACCTATTTGGCACCTCTTGGTGCCATAAAAAAACCAAATGGATTTCCAGTGGCTTTAATAAAACTTTAATAACTTTGATGAATGGCAACTTCCGGGCAAGCTTGTTTTCCAAAACATGCTCTGCGATTCTCCGGCAGCGGATTGTTCCGATCAGTTTCGGTTATCGCCCTGACGGTAAATTTTTGAGTTTTTCTTTACTTCCCGCACGATTTTGGTGTCCATTCTTGTGTCCGTTTTGCGTTTCCTGCCTTTACCTGTGCGATCCGTCACTGATCCAAACGTTACTTCAGCCAAATTTTTCCGGCAACTGCTCGGCTGATATCGATACGTTCCTGCGATAACCCACTGTGATTCTCCATTTTTCCACATCTCGAATAACCAGTTTACGGATACTTAAAGGAATTTATTTTGAAAGCATTACCTTTTCCATGATTTCTACGAAAATTATATCAAAACAACGTGAACGTATTACAAAAGCACAGCAAATACATTTTCATGAATCCAAATGTCAAAACTCGACAAGTCAAGGGGTCTCCTGATGAGCGTGCAAAAGATATACAAGGTTGTTTATAAGTGGGTACGTTTTAATGTCGCACCTAATTTACCCCAACAACAAGTATTTTTGTAAAATCGAGGTTGTAGGGAATGTTCTTAATTAAAGATCATTAAATCATTTAAAATTATACCAAATGTCTCATTTGAGATGTTAAAGTTATTAGGAAGTGTTTGTTGAAATCACTAGAAATTGTTGAAATTTTTCACCCTACACGGATTAAAAAAATGACGTTCGTGAGGGACAGTTTGTGTTGTTTGTCTATATCAATCAATGTAATCAAAGTTTATTACGAAAAAGCAATATATTTACTTTTTAATTTCATTCAGCGTACAATGATATTGGAACTAAGATGCACAAAAATCGTCACTCGATTAAATAAGATACTTGCATAATGCATGAAATGTCAGAACTCTCTCCTTTCCAACTGAAGATTAATCAATCATCCAATCAGTTTCCAACAAAATGCAATTTTTCCCGATCACCAACGATGATGGCATTCCGCTTTGTTCCGTTTGGCGGCATTTCCAAAAAAATCCCCCAAACTGACTCAACGACTACATCAACCTCACCCAGAACGTTCGGAAAACCGCAAACCAATAGCGCAATCCCCTTTCTCCGCCGAAGAAGCCATCAGTAGCCGAATCTCCATCCCAGCCAGCCAGCCAGCCAGCCCGGGCTGCCGGAGCCAAATCCATATCGTCGTCATTATATCGGAAAAAGCTGTTTTTCTTCAATTTGGTGCTTTTTCCGGAACGCGGTCGTACCGGCTCACCACAAGAAGCCGCTGGCGCTCATGATTCTGTCCGAGCGAAGAAGGAGCCTTCCACCGCCAGCAGGGCAATCTGCACCAGTGGTGGAAAATTACTGCAACCATCATCGGTAAGCACCACCATCGGCGGCGAGCGATGGGGGAGCAAGCGAAAATTCTGGATTCAGTTCGGAGAACGAGACGATCGAATCCGACGCCACTGGCCGGTGCCAATCAATCGATCAATCTCGGAGAGAGCTCCCCGCGAACGTCGAAATTCTTAATTTCAAATTGAAAGCGGTTAATGAGTGGCCAATTTGCTGCTGGACGGACGTTCTCTTCCAGTCCGATTTCAAAGACCTAGAAAGACGCTGCTGACGAGAGGGGGTAGAATTTTAGAAATTTCTTTTCGATTTCATATCTGGATTCGTTTGTTTTTATCTTCTCTTGAAGTCATGATTTGATTGCCGAAGGAATGAGCTTATTTATTTGGATCAATACCTTGAATTTTGGACCCGAGGTGGAAACGAGGTGCTTTCTCAGCTATACGGGTTCTTTCTTTGAGGAAGATTATTAGATAAAGAGAGTGTTAACAATATTTCTTAAACAGAACGCTCACTTCCTTTACGCTTTCTCTCTTGCTTCTCGGATGTGGCTTACATCCGATAGGTTCTAAATTTAGGTGTGAGGTTATACAATTAAGCAAAGCTGAAGAAAAGTCCTATGTAGACATGGATTTGTGAGTTACTAACCAAGAGAATTTGAGATAAAATATAATTTCTTATTGCATGGGTAAAAATTGATGAAATTTTGAGTGAAACTTGTTGAGGGTGTAATGTTTACATTTTTATTTCGTAACAATCTGTCAAGTGATTATTGTGATGGCTTTCATGCAAGAAATGCTTTGAAAAAACATTATGATCGATTGGATTAAGGACGGGAGACTATGCTGGCCTTGAACCACTGCAAAACCAGCTTTGAGGTGTGCTTCGGCTCTCCGTCTTGTTGGAACGAAAAACTGCACCCCAACTTTAACTTTTGTGAAGACACTGGTAGTTTTCGCTTCAAAATGTCCTCCTGCCTCTCCCTCTTTGGTCATGATTTCATCAATGAACTTAAGTTCTCCAATATAGCCATAGATCCCCAAATCATGACTGTACCTACAGAAAAAAATATCACATTAATGCTCAGTTGGCAAGTTGACTAAGTAACTCAGCACCGCAATGCTTGACTGTAGACTGTAGGCTGCAATCACTCCCTTTTCAAACTTTCACCGGTTCGCCGCCATTTTCTTGTGATACCATCAGACCCAAATTGCATTACTTACATCTCGCCTGACCAAATCACTTTATTAGAGTCTCACTGGTCCATCAAATGTGGTCCTGGGCCCACTTCAATCTATTTTTGATATTTTTTGCGGACAACCATGGCTTCTTAAGTGCTACTTTGCCCTTAGGGAAGGTCCATTAATTATGTCACGCAGTAAGGCGGGAGGGGGGGTTTGGGAAAACGTGACGATCCATACAAAAAAATTTGAAGGTCCATACAAAAAACGTGACAAGGGGGGGAGGGGGGTTTGTAAAAAGTAAATTTTTGCGTGACGTAATTTATGGACGTTCCCTTAAGACCTTTCATATGAAGGCGATTTCATACGGATTGTGATTTCTATTGAATGGAAAACTCGCTTTCAATCTGTTTCACAATTTTCGAAGTTGATAGTCGCTGCGCCTTCTTCACGATAGTTCTGTCAATTCGGCCAGTTGTCTTCCAAGGACGCCCCGAAATTTGTGCTTTTTGGGGCATTTTGCAACAAATAACATTCGAGAAAATTGCAGAATATACATTGAAACTATAGTCACTAGATTGATAGTCTGGCGGAATCAACGACGGGAGCCATTTTGAACTGTCACTTGGCGGGGCCAATCGAGCATGTCTCACGTAATTCATGTTAAGGGCCTTTCAGTTTTGAAATAAGGGGGGGTTAAAAATCCTACATTTGGGAACACGTGAATTACTATCTGTCTGACTGGCTGACCCTTATAGACTTGGAACCTATTGTATGAAGAGGATTTTGGGGCTGGGGAAGGTTCTTATGATAGTTTGAAATCCCCCCCCCCCCCTCTGCAAGGTGGAGGAGGGGATGCTCCCGTACATATGAAACACAAATTTCTGCATAATTCGAGAACTTATCCAGCAAATTAAACCAAATGTAGGCATGTTGGACTTTTTGGAGGCAGAATTATTTCCTATGGTACTTTAAGACCCCTCCTTCTTCTAGAAGAACTCGAGAACTCGAGAACTCGAGAACTAATCATATCTAAACTAAACGGAACCAAATTTGGCATGTAGAAGTTTTTGAAGGCAAAAACTTTTTCTATGGTAATTTGAGACCCCTTCCTCCTTCTGGAATGGAAGGGGGGGAGGGGCTCCCATACAAATGAAACAGAAATATCTGCATAACTTTAGAACTAATCAACCTAGCATCTGAAGAATAACCATAAACGTGCCAGTTTAGTTAATTATGAGAACTGTTTCGGTGCTAAGAGCATGCAAATCATGGCAGTAGATTAGACCTCACACTTTGTTCGAATTCATTATCGTTGGATTGCACATAGAATGTGATTCAAGATCCCCACGGTAGTGATCGCACCCATAAAAATTTCGGTTGCCACCGGGTTCAATCCATCGGAATCCATCAACATCGCGTATGATCTTACCCGTTACATCGATTGGACAAAGTTCAGGACAGCAGTAGATGAAGCCGTAACGACGGTAGAAGAGCTTCCACCGCTGGAAGAATATAACTTCCTCTCCAACCTGATCTTAGACAGCGCGCTTCAAGCTCAAACTCGACCAGTTCCAGGAACGTCATTTCACCGGAAACCTCCTTCTCCATGGTGGGATCGGCAATGCACCGAGGTTTACCGTAAAAAGTCCGACGCGTTTAAAGTTTTCCGTGAGACGTGGAACACCCTGAGCACTTCGAAGAATACACGGCTCTCGAACGCGAACTTAAAGAGCCTCATCAAGGCCAAGAAACGCGGTTACTGGCGAACATTCGTGAACGGGCTATCGCACCGAGACGTCGATGAGTACTCTTTGGAACACGGCGCGAAAATTGCGCAACCGGACCACGAACAACGAGGCAGAAGTACTCGGACCAATGGATCCTCAAGTTCGCGCGAAAAGTTTGTCAGATTCTGTGCCGGCACGGATGATTCCTCGCGAAACCGAGAATCCGATAGATGAGATCAGCCAACCCTTTTCAATGGTAGAGTTCTCTCTCGCGCTCCTTTGTGTGGCAATACGGCTCCGGGCGTGATAGAATCAAGCTCCTTGCACGCAGAACCTTCCAGACGTCGCTAAGAGGCGCATGTTGCACTTGTTTAATCAGTTTCTGGGGCTTAACTTTGTACCGGATGATTGGAGGCAGGTGAGAGTTATTGCCATTCAGAAAACCTGGTAAGCCCGCGTCCGACCACAACTCTATCGACCCACCGCGATGTTATCTTGTATTCGAAAGTTGTTGGATAAAATGATCCTTTTCCGTCTGGACAAATGGGTTGAGACGAACAACCTGCTTTCAGATACTCAATATGGTTTCCGTAGGGGGTAAGGGGAACGAACGACTGCCTCGCGTTGCTTTCACAGATATTCAGTTAGCTTTTGCTACAAAAGAGCAAATGGCTTCTGTATTCTTGGATATCAAGGGGCTTTTGATTCAGTTTCTGTTGAAATTCTCTCCGATAAACTACACGCTTGTGGCTTTTCACCATTAATGAATAATTTTTGTACAATTTGCTGTCAGAGAAACATATGAACTTCTCTCATGGAACCTCTACAGCTTCACGATTACTTACATGGGTCTCCCCAGGGATCCTTTTTAAGCCCCCCTGTTGTATAATTTTTATGTCAAAGACATTGACGGTTGTCTAAGTGACAACTGTACGTTGAGACAACTTGCAGATGACGGCGTAGTGTCAGGACCCAATGGGGTCGATCTGCAAGGACCCTTACAGGATACCTTGGACAATTTGTCTACTTGGGCTCTAGAGCTAGGTATTGAATTCTCTACGGAGAAAACTGAGTTGGTAGTTTTTCTGGGAAACATAACCCAGCATAACCGAAGCTTCAACTTTGGGGTAAGCTGATAACTCATTCTATATCATTTAAATATCTTGGGGTCTGGTTCGATTCAAAGTGCACCTGGAGATCCCACATTGAGTATGTGAAGCGAAAGTGCCAGCAGAGGGTAAACTTCCTCTGCACAATTACCGGGACCTGGTGGGGAGCTCATCCGCAAGATCTTCTAACGTTGTACCGGACAACGATTTTGTCGGTTATAGAATACGGTAGGTTTTGTTTTCAGTCAGCGGCTCGGTCGCACTTCATTAAACTGGAACGTATTCAGTATCGGTGTCTTCGTATCGCGTTAGGTTGCATGCACTCGACTCACCCACCATGAGTCTTGAAGTGCTGGCTGGCATGTTGCCACTCTCGGATCAGTTTTCAGAATTATCGCTCCCGGCTCCTCACCAGGTGTGAAGTTATGAACCCCGAGGTGATCGAAAATTTTGAAGCTCCTTGAGGTTGAATCCTCAAACTCGCTTCATGACCTTGTACCATTTGTACATAACACAGGATGTCAGCCCTTCGCCGAACATTTCCAATCGTGTTTGCTTCTCCGATTTCGACAATTCGGTTCATTTTGATTTATCTATGAAACAGGAGCTGCATGGAATCCCAGAGCATCATCGTCCTATGATTGCTCCGGTGATATTTGCTGCAAAGTTTGGCCAAGTTGATCCCACTAAATCGTTCTTCACTGACAGATCTTTGATGAAAGTCAACAGGCTTTGGAAAATTTAATGGAAATTTATAGCGCCAACCGTAAACTTCAAGCTCCTTGTTCCGTTTATGTCCGCTGAATTAGCGGCTATACACTCTACGCTAGAAATTGTTGCCTCATTAACACCGGATCAGTACTTCATTTTCACGGATAGTCTCAGTTCTATAGAGGCTATTCGCACCTTGAGCTGGTAAAGCACTCCTCGTATTTTCTCATGAAAATACAGGAGCTTCTAAGCGCTTTTATCTTCGCATTATTTTATCATCACCTTTGTATGGGTCCCATCCCTTTGTTTAATTCGGGCAATGAGAAAGCGGACTCGCTTGCAAGGTGGGCGCTATGGAAGAGCGATATTTGTGATCGACAAATCGCCCACTTCAACGAGATTTTTCTATTTTTCGTCAACAGTCACTCATCAGCTGGCAGTATAAGTGGAGTAAAGGAGATTTGGGGCGATAGCAACATTCTATCATTCAATGGTGTCGAAGAAACCTTGGTTTAGGGGGATGGATGTGGGTCGAGACTTCATTCGTGTCATGTCTCGCCTCATGTCCAACCATTATTCTTTGAACGCTCATTTATACCGGGTTGGGCTGAGCGACAGCAGTCTCTGTGAGTGTGGACAAGGCTATTGTAACGAAAGCCACTGGGCTGGCCGCACAGTTTGGCTCAAATGCCGGTCTAGTGTGAGACGAGATCGTTGGCGACTGTGCGAACGGATAGAGTAGGTGTAGATGATATAGGTAGACAGAGAATCAAAACAAAAACAAACCTGAAATTAGCATTGAAATAGTGCGGTCTTTTCGGAGCCAAAGTTAAATAATTAGTATTTATCGGTTAAAATCTATATTTTCGGTAAAAATTGTGTAAAGTGCAGTTCCAGTAGGAAGGTGCAATTGGAGTAAATCACGGTATGAAGAAAAGACAAATTGAACGAAGAACAAACTCATTTTTATGTGTATATTTGTATATAGGTTACATTAGGAGGCAAGTTTCACCAGTTTCATTAAACTAGTTTCTGTAATCGATCTGCAAAGAATTGAAGTGAGTTTTAGCGATTATAACTTGCGAAACACTATTAAATTAAGTAAGTAAAATTCTATTTAAACTAGTGTTGAAACCATTTGGGATCGTGAAGTTGAAGTAATCGTTGTAAGAGGTGTAGCGGAGAAACTATCTCTGTAAGTATTAAGAACATAATTTGTTAAAATGAATGAAAATTAATTTAAATGAATTACAGTTTGAGCGGCTAAATCAGCTGCTACGAAACGGTGGTGCATTCCTCAACGAATTCCGAACAGCTATCATGACGCAGATCACGTTATTTGGTCTTGTGCTGAGCATCGTGGAGTCGGATCGGAGCTTTATGATTCCCTTAGGGCTCGAGGTAGACATCCCAATGTGTCATTTCGAGATGTTTTGGCTGTACGTGATTTGGAGTACTTGAAACTCATTTATGTTTTTTTGACTAACATTAGCCTTAGAATGTAGTTAGTTTAACCTGTATATTGGCTCTGTAAAGTTGATTCGATTGAGCCTGTACACATAAATGATTATAAAAAAAATCCTCATGCTGTATACGGAAGTTGTTTCCATTCTATTCGATTCATGGCAAAATTTCGCCAGCCTCGCAGTCTACGAAGGATCCGCAGGTTGCCTTCTTATTGATCGTTGTGTGCGTCTTCTTCGTGTGGCCGTCGGGTCGTTTTTATGAATCATTTTAACAAAATTTTAAGGTGTAGCCCCACATTTTTACGACATGCCATGTTCGAACCGGTCTAATTAATGTCTTGAAGGTGGTCAACCTCCAGATTCGGCTAACTTTGTTCGATCTTAGCGTTCTCCGGAGTCAAAACAGGGGCCGTATTTTGGAACTCGAAACGAAGAACTTTTTCTCACAAGCGTTCGTACAAAAAGTCGTTCGTTTCGAGATCCAAAATGTGGCCCCAGGTTCGATTGCTAGTCATAATGCGCCTTTGTATCTCTCTGCTCGTGTCGTTATCGTCGGTCGTCAATGCGCCCAGACACATGAATTCGATTTTGGACAGACTTCCTGCAGATCGTGCTTCAAGTGTCCACCCGAATAAAAAATTCCAATAGGTTTTCAATTAAATATATTTTAACCATACAATTGCATCTATAGTATGTACAATTAATAGTATTGTTCAGAACTATAAAATGACAATAGATGTTTCGGTTTCCACAATTCAATCTAATGTAAATTGAGGCATCGTCAATAGAAAAAGGGGGTGGTTATGTATCTTAACTATAGAAAAAGTAATGTTTCTCCGAACAAATTTGAATCAATTACTATTAATTGTATTGTTTCACAATTGTTGAAAATCCTAGTATATGGAGTGAATAGTAAATTTATTTTAATCACAATATGTGTTTTTTATTTATCTGATTCATGAACAACTAGCTGATCCCAGTGCGAGCGTTGCTACGCCTGCAACTAAATGAATGAACATTGCATAGAACTGACGCTTTTTTTAATGAGTTTTTTTTTGAGTAATAAGGAGTTCAAACTTCTATCAGAACATTCTTCTTACCCAGACAATACACAGTTTGTGGCTTAGTTACCTGGATCATTCTCAGGATTGGTTGAAATGTGTTTGAATTCACCATAGAAACATTTCTTGCATTCAAAAAACTTCTCATACTATTTTTGATTCCATTTGCTTGATTAGTTCTCAAGCTATGCAGAAATTTGTGTTTCATTTGTATGCGAGCTGGAAGGCTCCCCCGGTCTCAAACAATCATAAGAACCTTCCTCAGCCCCAAAAATACCTGCATACATATTTTCACTCCGATTGGTCAGACAGACAGTCAGACAGAAATCCATTATAATGTGAATAAAAATCCTGTTTCCAATAACCCCCACATGCCAAATGTGGTTTCATTTACTTGAATAGTTCTCGAGTTCTCGAGAAAATTGCATTCCATTTGTATGATAGCCCCCCCCCCCTCTTTCAGAGGACAAAGGGGTCTCAAACCACCATAGAAATATGTCTGACCTTCAAAAAAATCCACATGCCAAATATGATTCCATTTGCTTTATTAGTTCTCGAGTCATGCAGAAATTTGCGTTTCATTTCTATGGGACCCCCCTCATTAAGAAGGCAGAGCGGTCTTAAACCACGGAAGAGTCTCAATGACCATAAAAACATTTCTCTCCTTCAAAAACCTCCACATGGCAGATTTGGTTCAGTTTGCTTGATTAGTTCTCGAGTTATACAGAATATTGTATTTCATTTGTATGAGAGCCCCCCTTTCCAGGGCGAAGAGGAATCTGAAACCATCATAGAAACCTTTCTTGCCTTTAAAACCTCACACATGCTAAATGTGGTTTCTTTCTGTAGGGTCTCAAACCACCGTAGAAACATTTCTTGCCTACAAAACCTCCACATGCCATATTTGGTTCCATTTGTTTGATTAGTTCTTGAGTTATGCAGAAAATAGTTTTTCATTTGCATGGGAGCCCCTCTTTCCCGGACCCAAAAACCCCTGCATACAAATTTGCATAGCGGTAGGAATAGTTCTCATAGTTTGGTTTAAATTTGTGTTTCGTATGTATGGTAGCCACTTTTTCAAGTGAGGAGAGGTCTTAAATTACCACAAAAACATGTTGTGCCTTCAAAACCTCACCCATACCAATTTTGGTTCCATTTGCTTGATTAGTTCTCGAGTTATGCAGGAATTTGTTTTTCATTTGCATGGGATCCCACCCTTTCTAGAAGCGGGAGGGCTCTCGAACTATCATAAGATGCTTTCCCAGGACCCAAAAACCACTGAATACAAATTTGCAAAGCAGTAGGTTTAGTTCTCATGTTTGGTTGAAATTTGTTTCATTTGTATGAGAGCCCCCTTTTTAGATGGAGGAGGGGCTTTGAACCTACCATAAAACATTTAATGCCTTAAAAAACTCGTCCATTTCAAATTTGGTTCCATTTGCTTGATTATTTCTCGAGTTATGCAGAAATTTGGGTTCCATTTGTTTGAGAGCACCCCCTCCCCCCTTCCTCCTCATATGATGGAAGAGTCTCAAATCACCATAGAAACATTTCCATCTACGGCCTGGTGCGGAACACGTTCGAAGACAGTGGCTCTACCCAGAAGATTGGACTTCTTTGGACGAACGACGACGTCATTTGCCAGTCTCCTCAGGAGTACGTGAATTAGATTATGCTGACCTGCAACCAGCTGATGAAGGTCGGCTTCAAGGTGGACGATACTTGGATGTGCAGTTTGCTGCTGAAAGATCTGCCAAAGAAGTACGATCCGATGATCTAGCCTTGGAGTCATAGTCAAGGCGAAGATCATGCAGGAAGTCAAGGTGAAGGGTGGTTCGGAATCGTCAGAAACTGAGGTGCATTCATCAGCAAACAAAATGTACCAAAGAAGCATGTTGATGATGCTGGTGTGAAGTGTTTCAGGTGCAAGCAGCTTGGCCACTTGGCATAAGAATGTCAGAAGGAAGCGAGCGTCAGGAAGAAGGATAAGCGAGGTACCCCGAAGGGAAAATGCAGCTTTCATCGCCGCCCAAGCGTGCAGTCAATCAAACGAAACGATAGCGATTGGTTCTTCGATTCTGCCGCAACTACTCACTTGTGGCTGAAACAAGAACGTGCTCGAGAATCCACAGGATGTGACATCACTGATAAACGTGGCCAACAACGCTGAGGTGGCCGTCGTAGCGAAAGGATCGGTGAAGCTGGAGGCTGAGTGCGGCGATGTTACCTGGGATCCACGATGAGCAATGTACTGTGTTTCCCTGATCTGGTGATTAATTATTTCTGACTAGTATGCCTGAAGGGATTTCATGTGATGTTCTCCAGTCGCATCCCACGTTGTCAACCGATCTCCGACAAAGGCGCATTGGATCGCAGCAAAGAGGATTCTGCGGTATCTCAAGGGAAAGAGTTTGATGAAAATTACATACTCGAAGGAGTCCGATGAAGGTTTCGTGACGGCTACAGTTACGCGGATTGAGTGAGTGATCCTGAAACACGTCGTTCTATCACCGGCTATGTCTTCAAGCAGGCAGGTGGTTTCATCTCGTGGAGCTGCCGTAAGCAGGCTACAGTTGCTTTGTCGACAATGGAGGCAGAGATATGCCTGTTGACGGTGGTGACCAGAAGCAGAAGATGATCAGATGATGCTACGTCGGAACGTAGCAGCAAATCGCAGAAGTCCTCACCATGGCAATTCTAATCTCGAAGCTAAAAGAAACAAAGGAAACCCTCGAAAATAAATAGTTCTCGATTAAGGGGAATGTTAGAAACTAAGCAATCGTTGAATTATTATTGTACATAGTAGTAAGCCATGAATTATTTCAAGTATACTTTTGTTCATTCTGCGCCCACACGTCATTCCAGTAAAACCTACTTTTTAACAGCAACATTGATTTATTGCCTGTTGAGGTGGTGGACTTGTCCGTGCTTCGACCTACCTCGCAGTGGAATGCTAGGCAAAGGATGATGTCCATGGTTCGAGTACCACTGGACACATGCCCTTTTGCTTAATTTTACAAACATCTACTCGATTTCCTACCTGCCGTACACTGACAGAACTTTCAACACTTTCTCTTCATATCTTTCATTCCACATTTCTACATAATATTAATTTGATATTGATTTTAACTTCTTGGGGCAGTGCTGAATCAATATGTATTTTTAGATCGTTTAAGAGATTTAGTTGCAATTTAAATGTGATAATGTTACAAAACATGGCTTTGGTTTTCACCCCTCCCTGAGTCCTTCTACTTCACTCAAAATAGTTGCAATTCGATAACCTCCTTGAGTCCTCTTCACAAATTCGATACACTTAAGCTACATATTTAACGATAATTTTCTCAGCAAACCCACATCGGCACACAGATTTATTCCATTCTCGCCATAAACCGGTGCACGTGACTGAGATCCGCTAATGTTGCTCGACTCTGCTCAGCAATTCGACCCGAATGACGATGACGGCACACAGAGAGAGGTTTACCGCAATTCATCCGGTCGCCCGACCTGTATGCTTCTCTTTGGGTAATTCTTCATGTGTCCTGGCCGGCAGAGCATCGCGCCATGTTGTACCATTCAAATAATTTATATCAAAAGCAATTAATCACTACATGCAGTAAACGTGCCAGAACGGTGATCGAATCGGTCTTCATAAACTCCCCTTCCTGGTGGTTGGTTCGGCAATTGCCAATGATAAGAACAGTCCTCGAGATTCCAGCTCAACAGCGAAACAATCTGGCTAGCAATTCATGCGGAACTCGAACCCTCGCAATTTTTGCCAACAACTCGTAAAGCGCGACTGGATGATTAATTTTTCATTGCCCACCTGCAGAAAAGGGCTTCATTGCTTGCTTTCCGACCAAAAAAAAAAAGAAGGAGATACACACTGCAGCGACATGCGATCGATCAAAGCGGCTACAATATTCGTTATATAGTTTGATGTAATTTTTGCACAGAGCCATCAGACGAAAGTGGCACTCCATAGTAGGCGTCATCATCGTATCATGTGTCATCGAATGGTATGCGACTTTGATTTCAAGCTCGCCTTCTCTCTGTGGGTGTCTCAATTTTCCCAACGGTGTGAACTTCATTTTCGCATCAGGAGTTGAAAGGTGTACGCGTTTCCAGTTCATACGGAGGAGTCAATGAAAATAATGGTAATTGAACATGAGGATTTTTTTGGTTATTTATTACAATACGGCTAAGGATCTATTTGAGGCAAAATTTCATTCAACGTTGATCGGACCAGAGTATTGGTTACCAGAGTTGCATCTTCGTTAGTACCGGTGGTTGGGAAAATTGGTTGCCTTTCAATGTCTCGGCAAGTTTCAATTGCTTTCATTATTATTGTATAGTTGTTATAATTATTGTAATTATTGTCACAAATTCTCTGGGACCGTCAACGGACAAATCCTACAAGGACGAATGCCTTCAAAAACGACTTCTGCCCTCTCTTGAGATCTCACGCTGGCCCGACACTGTTTTGGCGGATTTGGCATCTTGCCACTATGCCCGGCCCGTCTTAGACTGGTACAAAGATAATAATGTAGTTTTTGTAGCAAAAGACGTCAACCCTCCAAACACTCGGAACTTCGCCCAATTGAAAAAATTGGGCAATCATTGAAACAAAGCTCGTTAAAACTCAAAACTGATAGAAAATGAACTTGAACTAAAGAAAGTGTGGTTAAAAAGTAAGTAAGCAAGTCAGTCCTGATCATTGCCCAAAATTTGATGAAAAGGGGTCAAGGCAAAGGTGCGGGCATTTGGGTTGGGAGAAGAGGTTCAATTAACCGATGATGTCAAAACTTAATCCATTTAGTAGTACTTTATTTCCAGAAAGTTTGAAAGAATCGGGCTCAAGGAATAATTTTTGGTGACCTATTTTGTGTGTCAAATTTCATCGAATACAGTCTTTAGTTTTTACGATGCAAAGAAATCGATGCAGAAGTAAATTTGTGCATCTGGGTTATTGGACGCCGATAATGACACTAAAGGGGTGTCACAGTTAATCATCACTTTCAATAAGCTGTAACAATTCGCCCTTTGGGTTGATTTCAACGAAATTATGGGTTAAATGACCTCGCGTGTATTGTTTACACTGCGTGAGTTTCATTGTGAAATGTGTCGTGAGTTTTGAAAATGGAGTCGAAGGAACAGCAAGTGCACGAGAACATGATCACAAGTGAGTGGTTGCTGCCTCTAAACGCAAACCCTACGGTTCCGTTCGGGATGCCGTGAAAAAGCTGCACTTGACCAAAAGTTTCGTGCAGAAAGCCAAGAAACGAGTCGGGCTCCGTTCATTCAAAGTTAGGAAAGCTCCAAACCGCAATAAAAAATAGGAATTGGAACAGCTAAAACCCGTGTGCGTAAGTTGTATACACAAATCTTGACGAAACCACACTGCTGCATCATGGACGATGAAACACACGTAAAAGCGGACTTTAAACAAATTTCCGGCAGCCAGTAAGTGACTGTGAACGACAAGTTCGATGTTCCAGAGTCTCTCAGGAAACAACAAGTGTCAAAGTTCCCCAAAAAAATTCATGATTTGGCAGGGGCTTTGTTCGTGTGGTAAGCGGAGCAAGACTTTCGTGACAACTTCAACTATAATTGGTCAAGTATACATGAATGAATGCCAGAAAAAACGACTGCTTCCGTTTCTCAAAACACACAACGTTCCTACAATTTTTTGGCCGGACCTAGCCGCTTTTCACTACTCCAAGGATGTTCTGGAGCGGTACAAGACGAATGGTCTCCAGAGTTGCGGCCAATTGCAAAATATCGGGCTATAATGAAGCACGAACTTCGTAGGGCTATTCATAAACCACGTAGACTGTTCTGGGGGAGGGGGGGGGGGGGTTTGACAAAAGTCTAAGCTCCATACAAAAATTCAAAAAATTGTATGGAGAAAAGTCTACGTTCTGAGATTTTCAAAAATAAGTCTACGTGGTTTATAAACAGGCCCTAAGCATCCTGAAGTTGTCACTTCAGAACAGGAAATGTTGTAGTCATGGTTGAAAGTGGAAAAAAATGTCGGTTTAAGTGTTGTACAAAATCTTATGCGTGGTATTAAGAAGAAAGTTCGGGCTTTTGGATTTGGTAAAGAAATACACTACTATAAAAATACCCATACATTGTATTTTATTCCCTGAATATTTCATGACAATCGGTTGAGAGACTTGTTTTTTTTTACGACGAGTTTAAAGTGATGCAATTTAACTGTGGACACCCTTTAGCAGAGCGATACAAAGCTGTGTTATACACAGAAAAAAATCCATGCCCAGATCCGTGAACAGCAGTCACTGTGGCTGGCAATCGTGCCTTCTTTGGACTTGCAACTGTCAACTGTGCAGCCAACTACAAGTGTAGTAACCGATTGTGCCCAAAGCGATCGGAATATGTCAAAATTCGTAAGCTATCAACTTCCAAAACCAACAAGAAATTGTAGCGTTGATTGCCTCCACCGGTGACGGAAGAACACTTCCAGCAGCTTCGATACGGTACAATTTACCAACCAGAGCAGGAGACAACAACATATGAATACCTTAGTTTGATCTTGATAACTGGTCTTGGTATTAAAGAGCTCAGAATAACAGGTAAAATACCTAAGCAAAATACCAAAGAATTGCAAGCAAAATATCTCTCGAATAACAAAATTTGTTATTTGAGAACACCTCAGAGGTACTATTTTGGTATTGTCCAATCTCAATTCGGTATTTGCATAAAATTGTGGGAACAATTTTATGGTATTATCAACAATCAATATGCAACTAGCGATTTGAAATTGGTTCACTGTTGTAGAACCCCTTGGTCCGAAGTACACCTTGAAACCAGCACCTTGCTATACATATTTGCGCCTTTGTTTTGATTTGCTGTGTTATTTTGACAGAATATTTGAGAGTGTGTTCGTGTGAGTTCATTATGAGGGGCGTATTATTGAGCTTGGGACCGAGCTTGGGACCGATGTGCTAGTACTGACTGAGCCAAGAAAAAAATCGTTTTTGTATGGGACCTATTGGTCTTAGAGTTAGTCTCTGGTATTATCCTCAGGTATTTTACCTCTTAATGTGAGCTCCTTAATACCACGGCCAGTTATCAAGTCAATCGGTCCTGCTCGGGAAACTTACCGCCTCTCAGTAAACCATCGACAGCAAAACCTTTAACCGACCACCACAGTTCAATACCGACTTCTATCCGCCGCGACAGCCTCTCCAGTTCAACAAGTCCCTCCTCCAGTTCAGCAACCCATGAAGACGTCTACACACCGGAACAAATTCTGGAGTACATTCAGAAGCTGCATCCACAACTGCACCTTTACCGTTTTAAGGAGCTACAAATCAATGCTGATGAATTTCATCAACAAATATGGACCGTGAAGTCATCTCCAAGAAATGCTTGTTCTGAACCACCATTTTGAGTTAACCGATTTACCCAAAAAGAGTTTGTATCCCTAAATTTCAGCACATTAGAATTGGTCGGACAAACTCCAGAGAAGTAAGTGTTCCCATTGCCATGCGATACAACATCAACTGACGCATACTGCCGCGTTTCCTGCTTAAAGTTATCGAAGCCATAGTTGTGAAGGTAGTCACCACCGTGCGACCGATGATCATCATCGTAACTTGTTGCCCCAAGCAAGCCCCTACGATTCGACTGCAAGACATCGTCAAGCTAACTCAGCGGAGGGGACAATTCATCATCGCTGGCGACCTCAACGCAAAACATGAAGGCCCTGGGTATACTCAACAACAACAACAACAATGAATACATCATCCAAAACGACCTGGAGAAGGGTCACTACACGTGACTATTACCGAGTCAACTGGGAACTGTTCCAGCGATGCGCCGACGACTCTGCCGATTACGATGCGCTAACCAAGACGTTGGAAGATATCGACTGACAACTGCGTTCCACCGACGAAGCAATATCTCGAGTCGAGAGCAGTATGGTTCGTCAGTAAACTAAGTGAGTGATTATCTAAACCTTGAACGGACTACCAGGTGCATTATCGGAATCCGTAACTCGACCCGATGTCAATTCAAACCGCCTTACTGCAATTATTTATTCCAAGATTAGATCTCAGAGATAGGCATTTCGAAACTAAAATTCACTCTCTCCAGATTGTGAAAACCCTTTTAGAAGTTTACCAACATCCTAAGCCAAATCCAGTTCCACCGCTTAATCCGCTAGACCACAATTAGTTTCCATCTTAACTTAATACTCCTGTTGAAAAGGCTCAGCACTACCCAGACAACCACAAGTCGTATAACAGTGTTCAAATAGTATCGTATATTCCTATATTTTAAGTCTATATCGCAATTAATTGTGGCGCTTTATCGTGTTATGTTTAAGTTAAATCGTAAAGAGTGCAAATTTCCGACTTACATACGATGTCATTTATTCATCGTACTGCGTTACAAACTAAATCGTATAAACATCACAAAGCTTATTAAACCGAAATTGTTATTACAAATACAATCGCATACGATATCAAATCAACTCGTAAAGAAAACAATGGAATTTGCACGTATATGGCCTCCATTTTTGCACGTATAAGCCATATTTTTGCAATCTATACGATTTGTTTACTTACATATATGTTTGTATATCATAAAGACAACTTTCAATATACGTGCATTTTGGTTGCCTGGGTAGGTCAACACTTTTTAAACTCACACAACCTTGGCCAATTTATTGTGAGCTCACGTATGCCTATTGTTAGACGGGATGGAAAATCTGCAACCAGACAGCTGAAGAACTCAGGGTGTGGGGACGAGGGTGTCAACTCCTCAACCCACTAAAACCCATCCGTGCC
Organism: Aedes japonicus; assembly: GCA_034211315.2. Taxonomy (NCBI): domain Eukaryota; kingdom Metazoa; phylum Arthropoda; class Insecta; order Diptera; family Culicidae; genus Aedes; species Aedes japonicus. The sequence goes on from JASCZW010000255.1 coordinate 22,514, forward strand.
TTAAGTCCTGGACCCTCTCCGGAACCACTATTCGGTATTACATTGGAGAGGGGACTATTGTGCTTGTTAAGCACCCACTATGTCCAACTACTTAGGGCTTTAGTAGTTAGGTGGTCCCGGTGACCTGCCGTTGGTCGTTTCGCCATTTTTGATGGAGATCAAGGACGATCTGGGAGGCTGCTACGCATACCGCGTCTTAGATGACCCGGTCCTGGCAAATCCTCTGAACCAAATTATCTGGAGTCGTGTCGTGGCCGCTTATGGCAATCATGCCAGATATCAGCGCCGTTGAAGCGAGGACATAGCGAATAACAAAATGTTCCGCAGTTTGCTCGACTCCCGCGAACTCAGTGCATGCGGAGGACTGTGCATGCACATATTTGTGTAGATGTTGTCCAAAACAGCCGTGGCTTGACAAAATCTGCGTTAAGTGGAAGTTCACTTCACCGTGTCGCCTACCAACCCACTCGGTTAATTCCGGGATTAGTCTATGGGTCCACCGACTTCGATGGAGTTGTTCCATTCCTTTTCCCTCTTAACCATAGATGCGGCTCTAGTGGTCTTCCGAATACCTCTTGAAAATGCCTATTGGCATCATCGCCGCTAGGACGCAGACCGCGTCGCGTGATACCGTTCGGTATGCACTAACCACTCTTAGGCACAAAAGCCTGTGGTAATCTCTAGCTTACTAACGTAGCTCTTGGTACTCAAGGCGGTGATCCATGCCGGCCCACCGTGGTTCGGGAAGAGTCCCCCAACGGCCAGCAGCAGCAGCAGCTCTGGTGATTGCTCGATTTGAGCTGCCGATCCTCTGGTTTTCGCCATTACTACCCGGTAGGCGTCACCCCACGGATTCGTATTGGCCTTCTGACACAGGCCCTCGAAGCAGGTTGCTGGCTGGCTTTTATCTCCCTCTTCATTGCGGCCTTCGCGGCGACTAGCGCCCCTCTACACTCGATTCTCTCGGCGTCTGACAGTCTGAGGTATGTTTTTCAGAGGTCAACGATCGACTACGCCCACCAATACACCGGCGATCTTCCATTCTTCGGTTTGACTTCCCTCGGCATGGTCGCTTCGCACGCTCGTGTATGTGTCATAACGAGCCATTCGCAGCAAGGTTCCTGGGTTTCGCGTAGGTACCGTTCCCTCTGAAGCGCTTTTTCAAAGGTCTCTACATCAAAGTAGGACGTCCTCCATCTGTCTTGTATTGTGGACGATACAATAACGAAACGCCAAGTGGTTGCTATGGGTGTAGCCATCATCCAATTGCTAAGCAGCCCAGGAAAGCTAAATGTTACATCGATGATCGATTCCGCTTCGTTTCTATGCTTGGTACTCTTGGTACCCACGTTACCCACGGTGGCTAGGTCCACATTGAGCCTAGCCAAGGCCTCCAGAAGAATCTGGCCCCCGGGGTTGGTAAGATGGCTCCCCCACTCAAGCGCCCAGTGTTGAAATCCCCCGCTATTACCAACGGGCTTGGGCCAGTTAGCTCCGTTGTCATCCGATCGAGGATATTGGAAAACTGTTCGATTAACCATCGCGGCGGTGCGTAGCAGCTGTGTTCTTCTGCAGGCTTCTTCTCATGGTTGCCACCTGGGTTCCGAGTGGACCCTTGCACAGACGTATGTCTGCGGCGGCAACCTCGACCTTGCACTGTCCTCGGTGATCTCATCCAGGTTCATGCTCTGAATCGTCACCTGTGAGACGAGGGCACGTACCTCCACATCCTCACCTAAGGCCTGTCTTTCCAGGTTGCTATACGCCGAACCCTTAAGTGCTGTTGTATTCTTCAGCTCCAGGAGCATCTCACCGGTGCGAGTACGGCGTATACTCCGCACATTGACGTCTAGGCCTGCCAATTTAGCGTCCCCGCGCATCGCTTTCAAGACCTCCAAGTACCCAAGTAGCACACTACGAACATAATGAGTTGCAGCAACTTGATTATGACTAACAAAGGCATATTTATGTTTTCTCAACTTAATGGCAACATGTGTGCTACTATGGTAGTTTGACGCCTCGTTATTGACGATGAGGGCCTCTCCGTGGTTACGCTTGCGGGCCACCTGTCGCTTATCTATTTATTTTGTCGTCCTATTTCCCTTTTTCCGGATCTTATTCCAGTGGCTTTCCTTGCCACGTCTGGGGTCATCGCTCGTCCCCCTCTTAGCACTAGCGTCTGCTTCCGTGCTTGTTATGGCTGATGTCGTTGGGGCCCTGCCGCTCGGGCCCCCTTCAGCACTTGAGACAACTCGCGAGCTGGGCATATGCGCGAGTTAAGTTTTTCCGGGGAAGTTTCTTTGGAATAACGATCCGACACGGTTGAGTGTACTAACTGAAATCATTTTATTTAAGTTCAAACACAGATTTGATACCTACAAAATACAATTCTGGCGACTCAGCGATAACGGTCCCGCGGCGGTTGAGCCAACTCGGCATGGGTCGATTGATGTCCCGGCGTTCGTTGCCCACTTGAGAAATGCTGATGCTGCTTGTAGAATTTATGGTCGTTCGTCGCTATGCGTTAACTCGCGCCTTTCGCGCTGTGCTTAGCGCCGGGGCCTCTCTTTTTGCGGCAGCCAGAGCTGGTTGCGAGGATGAACCCACTGACCCCGCCGCCACGTTTCCGTAGGTTCGCTTCCCTACTGACTGGGCTTCTGACACTATCTGCTTCTTAGAAGCGCCAGGTGTCGTTTCGCCCGTGGACTGCCTATAGCGCTTGGAGGTCGCTGCCTCATGGTTGATGGGGTGGAATCTCCGACTGAGACGGATTCTTCCGTCTGGGTTGGCTTTGAGGCTATCTCCCTCGCCCTTTCGGTGGCTGCTAGACGTGCCAACTCTTTGGCACTTTGCTCAGCTTGGAGCTTGGCCTCTCCTTGCATGCAACCTGCACTGTCATGCTTAGCCTTAAGGAGGCTCAGTTTAAGTTCCTTCGCAATGTTGTTGCGTGATGACGAGAAGTCAATAATATCATCTAACAGGTCCGACACCTCCATCACTTCAGGAAGGATTTCACGCATCCTATCTATGGCCCGGATGAGTCTTGGTCCATACATGGCCACGCCTAGCTTGGTGACACCTGCATCCGATGCCGTAGCACTTCCGCAAGTGTCGGACATGCCAGATCTCACCGTTTTATTAGAAGAGCGCTACAAATGTTGCCTCATTTGAGAAGATGTATGTCCGAGGTCAGGATGCAAGAAGAAAGAAAGCTGAAGGAATGTCATCCGAATTTTAAATGGAGCTATTCTTCGGTATTCCGATCAAAAGTGTTCGCTGTTGTGGTTGATGCAATATACGATAAGATGCTCGGACCAAAGTTGAATTTTGTCATCGTGTCTGCATTAATGGTTGAGTCGTTTCCCACAGGCATCGTATTTTTTTGACGATTTGAAAACTGCAATCATTGAAGCAAAATCATTCATTGAAAGAGAATTGACGGAGAGCAATCTTCTGCCAGCCTTTAATATTGAAATCAGGTTTGCCTCTGAATCGGTAATCAAGAAAGCTAGAGAATTTGCAAAAATTTCCGTCAAATACTGTCGATCTAGTTACTGTGGTTTTCAGAAGTAGCTACTCAACAAATCTCCATTAACATACGCTTTCGTAGGTAATCCTTTCTCCATATGAATCCTCTTCTTTTTTTTTTTTTTAATAATTTTAGTGGTAAATTTTTCCGTTTTTTTTTTGTTTGGTTAAATCAGCACATTGTGTAGAAGAAAACGAACATAAATTGATTGATCTTCGCTATTTATATTCAACTTCATATATCGAAAATATTACTTCAGACGTCCCCAAGGGCTCGCACATAATTCTTAAAGTATACTGGTGGAGCCTTTTGTCTTACTGGGCGAAAAACTTCTGGTTCAACAGGACTACCAGTTCAATTGCCCGAATCGACTGATTTACGTCATTCTCCGACTTTCTTTGTATGGGTAACGTGCCTCTTAAGAATCTGTCCATTGCTACTTAGTCTACCGGTCAGATTACCGTTAGCTTCTTCGAGGACGATGTATCTCTGGTGATCGAATCTGGATTCACCCTTAAAGGATTTTTTTATCGGACTCCCGTCAACGCTCTCGAAGGATATGCGGTTTCTTGTAAGATCATCACAAGCGGGCTCCCGTCAAACACTAAGGTTGCAAAGTGGACTCCCAGCAACGCTTCCATTAAATGTTCTCGTTGCTAGTGCTTGCTTATGCGGACTCCCGCCAACGTTAAGCTTGCTTTAGATCACTGCACACAAAAGCTAACCCCACTTTTTTTCGTGCTCCTTATTCTCCGTTCTAAAAAAAGACGCTTGTAGAAATGGGTTGAGGGTTTTCATTTTTCTTTAAGAAAATAGAAAGCTTTGCTGCATATCAAGACTCCAGCTCCTGGCTGGATCGCCAATGTTAGGTTCCGCCAACGACACCGGCGGAAACACGACTTAACGTTACCACTACTCACCAACCTGCGTCCGCAACGTCCGATGGTCTAAGCACGAAAGAGGAGGATTCAGCTACGCGCTCATGCTCGTGGTCTGACTTCGGCTTACGTGTGAGTGCAGGTGCCGGGCTTATGTGTGAGTGATGTTGCAGGGCTGTGTAGTGTATACGTTTATAGGAACGTCTCACATCTCTATCTGCAAAGGGTGTGTGCTGTATACACACAGTTTTATACTAGAATTCCAACAGTGCTCCTTCCAAAATCTAGTGAGTTATCCGAATCTAAAGCCTACCTACATTCTAAACCTACGTGTGAAGGTAAACTTGTTTGCTTAAATGCCAATGAAAAACTTAAACTAGACTTATAATACGGTTAATAGGATATAGTACGGAGAATCTGCTATGCACATGACTAAGAGAGCGACTGAATGTTTCGCATGACCTTTGAAGTATTGATCACGCGCAAGTATCGCACAACGGGACTCAACGTAAGTCTAATGGCTAAACAATTTATATTATTAAGATAAAACATGTAAACTACATGCAAACACATACACATAACATTCCGTTGCAGGAATAAAATAATATTTACATTAGAGAGTGAATCCCACGTCTTCGGTTGCTTTGATATTATTGATTCGGAAATCACCCCCCGTGCCGTTATTAGTTGGCAAGTTCCCCAGCAGATAGGGACTTGGTCCCATACGTTCTTAACGCGTTACGTCATCTATATCAACCCGGTCGTTATAATTCGCATCAAGGACTTAGTTTAAAATCGTCTGGAACTGTGTACAGGGTGCGGCAGAAAATAATGCGAAAATGTTCAAACTTGAGTATTGGGTTAATTCGTGTAGCGAGTGACTAATTTCTGAGAAAGTGTATTTTTTTATGTTCACTTTCAAGTGCTGCATCCAAACATTCGATTTGTTTTATTGCAAATTTGTCCAAATGTTCGCGAAACAAGTGATCACCAGTTTGTTGCTCGCCCAGAAGAAACCGAAAAAGATTGCCAAGGTGGTAGGGTGCCATTTGGTAACAGTTAACCGTATAAAAAAGACCCTGCAGGATGGTCCTAAGCAGCGGCACGCACGCCGAACGTGATCAAATCGGTCCGTGCAAAAATTGCTCGCAACCCGGTGCGTTCCATAAGAAAACTTGCAAAGGATGCCAATATTTCCGAGAAATCCATGCGGAGAATCATCAAAGAAGACCTGCATGCATCTTTCAGAGCCAGAGTGAAACGCCACTTGATTACGGACCGGGTATAAGGAAATACGAGTGACTCGTTTCAAGATATTGCTCCCTTTGTTAAAGAAGGAAAAAAATGATAATCCTGTTCTCCGACGAAAAGCTTTTCAGCATCGATGCTGTGGCCCGTGCGCCCGTGCGGCTGACCGGTTCATTTCACCGCAGAAAATGGAGAACGTTCCGGAAAAAGTGAAATTCAAATTTCTAACCAAACATCCAGCTGGTGTCATGATGTTTGGCTTGGTGGCGTCCAACGGTTTGAAAATGCCGCCTGTTTTCATTGATGCTGGAGTTAAAATCAATACCGAAGTGTATATCGGTATTTGAAAGGACCATCCCAAGTAACAATTTCAGTTCTATTCCAGCCGTATAGCATTCCTCCCGGCTTTGTTGGTGAAACTACATTCAAAACTGTTTTGCCCACCAACACCTCCTCTATGCATCTTTAAAACCGATATGTGTACAAAGTGGCCCACTCTATAGACGGTTGTGAAAACAAATTAATTGAACCATTCCAAGACCAAAATGATTTTGAAAATATTCTAGTGAAAGACGTTATGACCACTTGAGATCCATCATAAAACCTATTGGCCGCCATGAAAACCAGTATAGGGCCAAATGGCCACAGCTGTCAAACTTCACGGCGATTTCGTGGTTGGTTTTTGTTGTTCTGCTTTGTTCGATTCTCTGCTCTTCTGATTCATTCAACAGTAAATAATGGCTAAAAAAAAAGTTCTAGGGTTGCGGGAAATTATGTTCGATAGCAAAATATCAAAAAAAAAAAAATTAGTTGTTTTTGTAGCGTATCATGCCCCAAATTATATGCGCATTTAATGTTATGGTGAATATTGGCACGATAAGATCTGAACATTAATGCGCCTCGGAAATTATGCTAGTTTACAACAACAAAACCATAATTGAAAGAAGTATTTTCGATAAATTAATCATGAAACTCCTGAAAACTGATGGATTTCAATGAGGTTATCTTAAATAAAACCAAAGTTGGTCTCAGATCTTCAGTTCAATTGTATTACATTTAAAATTTGGTGTATTTATTTTTCCTCATTTCAATTATTCCATACATTTCAATATGGCGATTGGAAGAAATCACAGTTTTGCCAAAAAGCCAATTTATCTTAGCAATGGCTACTATAACAATATCTGGTCATTTGGTAGCTTTCCTCAATGCCAATTAGCCGTTTAATGCATTTACTGGAGGCAAAATGGTTCTAAAATGATTTTTCAAATGGCCATAATAAGATAATATAAATGAGTTCTAAAACGGCATTTCATAACAGCATTTTATGAATTTATATGGTTAAGATAAAACCTTTGATAGGAGTAGAAAGAATTTTAGAAGTCAAGGTTTTAAGATCGTTGTAAAGGAGCTAATAAACCTGATTAAAATTTGAAACCTGTTGGCACCTCTTGATGCCATAATAAAACCGAATTGATTTCTAGTGGCTTTCAAAAAACTTGAATAAAACTTAATATAGCTGGATGGTTTTGGCAATATTACTTGGGAAGTGCTTCCCTGGGTGAAGGCCAACTTCTCCGAGGACCAAAACGTTGTCCTACAGCAGGATGGAGCGCGTTGTCACACGTCCAATCGAACCCAATAATGGTTGAACGATAACATGAAGTTTTGGCCGAAGGATCTGTGGCCCCCTAGCAGTCCAGATCTTAATCAGTTGGATTATTTGATTTGGGCATATGTTGAAGCACGAGCCAGCAAAACATCACACCCTAGTGTGAAAACCCTGAAGTCAACCATAACACGCACATGGCAGTCAATGTCGGAGGTGTACGTCCGAAAGGCATGCTCTGGCTTCCAGTGAGCTGAACCAGCCGAGGCTGAAAAGCTCAATAATAAAGATATCTAATCTAATCTAATCTAATCTGCTCTGGCTTCCGGCGTCGGCTCGAGGATGTTATTAATAAAAATGGAGAACACATTGAACCAACTTGTTTAAAAGGATTTTATAAAGATAACTGCACTCGAAAATGTTGATGTTGTTGCTTGAATTAGTTGAAAATGGGATTTGAAAGAAATAGAACAAATGTTTGCATTATTTTCTGCCGCACCCTGTAGATAAAGACTATCTCAGCACTGCAGTAGCTCAAGAATTTGAAGAGTTGATTGGTATTCCAAGAAGGCTAATTTTGACAACATTAAATGATTTGATGAAAAGGTGTTCATTCTGTTGCACGAAAATGCAACGATTGAGCGAGGATTTTCAATAAACGCAAACCTCGAATGCTTTACTATTTTTCTTCGATGTTTATGCTTCTAGCAACTTGAAAGATCAGTGAACTAAATAAAGCGACTCCTTTGCAAAATGAGAGACCAAAGTAGGCTACGCAATACGTAAGAAGCCCGAGTTGCGGCTGCTACTCGTCATTTTACCAAAATGAAACAAGTTAGAATTTAAGATTGAACTATTTGCTCGAAATTTATTAACTTATTTTCCAATCGGGAAAATCATTTCCATTTTCATTTTGCAGCACAGGGTGGGGCAGTAAGAGCGCAAGTCAATCCAAGGCCGATAGAGAAGGAGAGGTAATGGCTGACTCGCCACATGCAGGCTACATGATCGCCATGGGTGGGGATAAGGATTAGGTTGGGGGAGGGGTTTGTAGTGTCTTTGGATTGAGATTATTGCGCTGCTACAAAATGGCCTGAAATGTTTAATTTGTATATTAATCGGTACTAGTAGTGAGTGTTTTACCATAAATCTTTTTAAAGCAATTTGTGTATAATACAATTTTGATTTCGTATATACTTACTTGGTCCTGGCTATACTTCTCTTCCTGTGCTCCAGTGTCCTAGGTTGATTTCGAAGTGTTTCCATGGTTGTTTTGTTCTTAGTTTTCCGATTATCCTATAGGCTGCAATTAAATATACACACCATCTTCATTCCCATTATTGGTTTGTCGAGTTTGACTAGGGCAGCATTTAACTCTTGAAATCCGGAATGAACACTCGTTGCCTCACGGTGTTACGTTAGCCGCGTGCAGAGAGTGAGTAACATAAAGATGAGAAGAAAAATATTTTAGTGAGATTATTGGTGATATCCTCATTAATATTTTTCGTTTCCCTGACCAAAAAGTTTGAGTCATTCTAAACTAACCATAAACGAAAAAAAAAACAAAAACTTGTTTCAACCCTACAGTCTTACAGTCCACTCTACATCTTGGGATTTAGTTGCTATCCCAAATTCAAAATATTTCGAATAAGAACTAATTTGAAACATCTAAGAGAACTGCTCTACCTCCTATCTAGCGGGTTTTTTTTTTAAATTGTTTCCTTTTTATTAATTTATAGTGTGGTATGAGGGATACAATCTCATCGCCTCGCATTACACCCACCCATAGACTTTAAATTAGAGCGGCTGGTTTGATGTGCCGTGTTTGAAATCTTTGAACTATGCAAACAAGGAGGTAACTAGGAAACGATATCTCTAGGATATTGTGGATGACTCATCAAGCACTGGTACTGATATAAACCACATGGAAAGGTTTATTCTACTGCTTCAAATGCTGTATCCTAAGCGGGCCCTCCGCGTCCTATCTCTAATAAAGCAGGTTGTCCTCGTCCGTCTTAAGTAACACTTTTCTATGACTATGTGTTTCACTTCGAACAGTAAGATAATAACCCCGATCAAAACATTCACCCTCTTCGAAGATGTTGCAATTACATTGACTTATTATACCATTATCAAACCAGGTATTTTGGTTATTCATTCCATAAAAAATATGGATAAACAACAATATAAGTTGCCACGAAAATGAAAAGTGTACTTTTAGTCGTTTCCCTAAGATTGAACGTAAGAAGTTTAAGAGTGAATTGCGGCCAGTATCACACCTGATGTTAGTGCCTTTATATAAACGTTCTACGACGTGGCAGTAAAAAAATGACTAGAATATGTGATACTTTCACTACTGATCAAATTCTTGGTCTCACATGCATGTTTATAGCATGAGATAAGCCCTCTCACCGTCGACAAGGTGGAAAATTTGACCCACGAGAGGGTATTAACTCATTTTCCAATCTGGAAAATCAGGCAAAAATGCGAGAAAAATTCGGGAAAAATGCTGGAATTTTAAAATTTGGAATTTAGTGAAAGTAAAAAGCTTGAAACGCCATGAAAAAAAGAAGACCACCAGCGACCTAAAATTTAGGTCGGCGCCAGTGAAGATGACGCTAAATTGTTTTCTGTTGTAAAATTCATAGAGGTTCAGTCAAATTCATGCCAAAATTGGGGATAAAGTATACATATTTTTCACGAAATTTTCACACGATATACACAACATTTTGATGATTTTATAACAAGGTTTCTGACCTTTTTTAAATCGTGTTTTACACAATGCCCCCACCATAACAGACAATTAAGGCACCGAACTACCAACTTGAAGTTCAGCCGTTCAGCTACGCCATCAACTCATCACCAGGCCGACATCTAGTTCAAACCGAAAGTGACACCAGCATTTCAATGTGCACAAATTGTTGTAAATAACAACAGTTAATGCTACAGCATCAAAATGACTTATATGACCACAGCTCAACATCAAACCAGCCGTATCTTTGCCGGCGCTGAAATGATAAATGGTAGCATTATTTTCCTCTCAGCCATGCCAGACGCATACACAATCATAATTTGTCCGACACCGAATGGGTGGCTTCAACGCAGCGCTACGGATGACCGTGCGGCTGTAAAAAAACAATAAGCCTTAGCCATGGTACAAATGCCGTGCGATATCTGGGCGATGACAGTGACCCATACCCATGGCGATACGGAATCGAAAGTTGGACTCTCACGTTTGAATTTTGGTGTTTTTTCCGGGAATAATGATTCGATCTTAATTTTTTTATTTGCAGCGCTATAGGTACTTATCAAGATAGCATGGTGTCGTAAAATTTAGAGCCGGATTCATGGCTTTGAAAAGCGTTTCAGCACATGTTCAATAACTTGATTGCAGTATTTGTGTGTAATCGTTTGATTCGATTGTAAATATTGGTCGATAAATCACACAAACTGAGAACGATATTGAATCCCACAGCCACTCTAAAAACCACTTTTCTCGATTATACAAGCGCAAAGAGTCTTAAGTCTTATCGCATCACTATTGTGCTCATATCATTCGTGCCGGCCGAAGTCCAAGAGCAAAATGTGTGCCAATAATGTGCATGATGCACATTCACAATTATCGGTGCACACGATGATAACCACCAATCCAAATGCAAATAATTGATAACTGAATCAACGCAATCTACGTCGTACCTCGTCGCTGCAGGCTTTTTCTCTTTCAAAATTTGCACGAAATTTGCCAAATGCACCGCACCACACAGCTCAGCTTCCGCGGACGGTTTTGTGGCTGAGCCGAAATGGCGATGATGAAGTTGTGTGTTGCTTCAAATTCACCAAACGCAAGCCGCCAGCCAGCGGACCGACACGGGCGATGCTATCTAGGAGGTGCGTGTACGCGACGCATCTTAGCTGATTGCCTACTGTCGTCATCGCCATAGACAGGCAGTCGACGGAAATTCACCCTCTTACATGTGGCCGGAGGCGCGTTTGAAATTTCGCTGGATATTATCTTAGCTCGCTCGCTAACACGCAAGCATATAGCCACAGGTGGTGATACTTTTCCTTTGTTTGACTACGAAATTAATCGGAAGGCCGGATAAAGATAAAGCAACAATCACTAGCAGAGTACCAGGGTTGATTTTTGGTACAAAGATGTATTCGGCCGGCTTACGCAAGTGGTTTTTGGAAAATTTCAATAATTGCCTAACAATTGCCACCGGGATGGAATTTCACGCGAGCTGTAATGAAAGATAAGTTTGGCAAATTTCAGTTCGGAGGGATGCGATTGATAAGGGTTATGCAATGCGTATAAACATCTGGGCAGGTAAAAGAGGTGCTTGTAATTTTTAATCAAGTTGGTGTTGGTGAAATTTGAACTGCTACAAAGAAGGGTCAACTGATGGACGTCATTGATAATTGTGGTTATTATGGTTATTTTGGTTGTCAAATCGTTGCCGGTTCAAACAGGATTTCGGATTTCGCCAATGAAATAAATTTCACATTCATCTAACAGTGCGGTCGTCCCTTAGCACAGTCGGTAAAGGCGAGGCTACAAAGCGAAACCATGATGGAGGTGGCTGGGTTCAATTCCCGTACCGGTGTAGACATATCTCGACTCCTTGGGCATAATAGGGTATGATTTTACTTGCCACACAATCATACTCATGCAGAAAATGGTACCTGCCATCGAAAGCTCTAAATTAATAACTGAGGATGTGCATCTCGAACACTAAGTTGAGAGCAAGCAATAAGCGAATTGTGAGAGCAATAAGCTTGAAATGCTAAAGAAGAAGAAGAAGATTTAACAGTGCAAGAATACTGCAGATTTATAGTCAAACAGGAGATGTTTTTGTGAACAACATTTGTTTTAACAATATAATTTAAGAAACAACATGGACAAAACTTAATTGCAACCTTCACCTGATATAATGAAATTCATTTAAGCTGTAGTCAAGCTACATGTTCAAATTGAACTATGTTCTATTTTGCTATTACACATGTCGAGATCGGCGAAATTTTATCGAGTTGGTCAACTCAATCGACCACTCTGAAACCATAGGGTGTTTCGATTAAAATTTGGTCGACTTTAACTTGACGCATTTACTTTCATCGTGCATTAAAAAAATTTACACACCTTTCATTTTGAAGATGGGTGCGGCATGATGCCTCTATTTTGATTTTGATCTTAGCACTTCAGTTATCAATATGTCCTCGAAGGAAAAGAAGCAACGCATACAAATTTTGCACGTGCATAGCGAAAATTAAAACTACTCTCACGCCAACTTGGCAAAATTGTTGAATGTGGCTAAATTAACTGTTACCAACGTATTCAAAGTGTCCGGTGAACGTTTGTCGACAGCCAGGAAAGCTAGATCGGGGGGAATTCGAAAGCAGGATTTCACAGCGACAGCAAAAAGAGTTGCCCACTGTTTCAAGCGGAACCGCAGCCTCTCCGTCCGAGATGTCGCAAAGAAGCTGGGAGTGGCACCTGCAACCGTAGATAGAACTGAAAAACAAGCTGAACTGTCGACTTGCAAGAAAGTGGTGACTCCAAATCGTAGGAATAAACAAAACACGTTGGCCAAAGGTACACTACGATGCTGACAAAGTTTGATTGCGTGGTACGGGACGATGAAACTTACGTTAAGGCAGACTTTAAACAGCTTTCTGGACAGGAATTTGATACGGCAACCGGACGGGAAATGGAGGCAGATATTTTCAAGCGCATTAAACTGTCAAAGTTCGCGAAGAAATATCTGGTGTGGCAGGCCATCTGTACCTGTGACTTGAAGAGCAACGTTTACATTGGGACCGGAACCATCAACCAGAAAATTTATCTGAGCGAGTGCCTACAAAATTGTCTACTGAAGCGACATAATTTTTTCGTTCTATTTTGGCCGGATTTGCCATCTTGCCATGGAGTGGCATGTTGCCAACAACGTTCAAGTGGTGCCCAAGGACAAGAACCCTCGCAACACGCCAGAGCTCCACCCAATCGAACAATATTAGGCCTTCGTCAAGCGGAACCTTAAGAAGACTCTAAAAGCTGCTGTGAGCGAGAAGCAATTCAAGGCAACCTGGCGTTCTGCGATGAATAAAGTGGACAAGAAAACTGTTCAAAATCTTATGGCAGGTGTTCAGCGAAAGACCCGGCAATTCGGCTTCGGTAAAAAGGCGGCTTAGCTGAACATTTCTCCTGTATTCTGTATCAACTGAACATGAAGAAGAAAAGGAATTTGACTTATTATTAAAAACTTTGATCGACTCACGCTCATAACTGTTTGACCAAATTTTGATCAGAACACCCTTTAGAGACTGATTTGTCACATTTTGTCGAGTAAGATTTTGATTTAATACGCGTTTTTCGCGCATTAAATCAAACTTCGCGGTAAGTGGTTGTTGGCTGAGCAAGGTAAAAAATACACTAAAACATTATGATGTAGAAGGAGATGTTCGCTCATCACCATGAGGCACCAAGAGTGGACAGTAATGTTTTCTAAAATGAAAGATATGAAGAGAAAGTGTTGAAAGTTTCGTCAGTATACGCTAGGCTAGAAATATAACAGATGTATTGAAATTGTGCGAAAGGGTATGGGTAAAGTAGTACTCGAACCAACGACGTCACCCTTTGCCAAACATCCCAGTACGGGGTAGGTCGAGGCACGGACGAATTCGCCACCTCAACAGGCAGCCAGCTAAACTTATGGCTATAAGAAGTGGCAGGAATACATTAGGACCACCTCAAAAAGATTGATTGATAACAACAGTTAAAGCGATGAGCTTAATCTTAGAACTCAGATTTTTATTCTAAAGTATTTCTAAACGCACCATTTCGGTACATTTGCACTCGAGATTAGAACATTTATTCTCCAGTTTAGTGGTTTGCTAGATTAGTCTTAGATTCCTAGAATTATAGAAAAAAAACTGCCCAGAATTTAGGGCACATCCTTGAAAGATCAGAAGGAGACTTCCCAGAGTTCCAGAAAATACTTGCTAGACGTTAAGGAAAATACTTCTTCGGAAAAAAATTGTCCGAAAATCGGGTAGAAACTTCTAAGAGGTATAGAGAGCACTTCTTTGTAGTTCAAGTAGGAATATCCCAAAAAAACAGTACCAAACATCCGCAGAGTTCAATATTATCACAACAAACATCTGATGTCGAATAACCGCTTGTTCAAACATATTTGGAGAAGTTGTTCAGCTTCCTAGAAGAAAAAGCTGAACATCTTGTCCAAATTTGTTTGAACAAACAGTTATTCAGCATTGATGTTTGTTGGGATACTCCTCGGAAGTTCATGATTGAACTTCCCCTAAAATAAGGAGAGGACTTCTCAGCGCTTCAGAAGAAGTTAGGAGAAGAGGATTTCTTAGAAGTTTGGAACTTTTCAGATAGTCCAGAGATATATGATGGAACTTCTCAAAAGTTTAGGAAATTCAGGAAGACCCTAACCAGGGAGGGTACTACCTATAATTTCTCTAAAATTCAGAAACAAAATTTAACAAAACTCAGGACGATATTTCCACAAATCTCAGGACATTCTGGACGAAACTTCCCAAATATTTAATTGAAACTTCCTAGAATTGGAGGAACTTTCTGGTAGTTAGAGCAGAGTTCAGGAGAAAACTTACCAAAAGCTCAACTGTGGACTTCTTAGAAATTCGGGAAAAAAAATATCAATAAATTTTCTTAGAAATTGTAGAAGAATTTGCTACAGTTTCAACAAAAAATTTCCCGGATTTCAGAATGGGAGTGCCTATAAGTACAAAAAAGAATTTCCCAAAAATTTCAGGAAAGAACTTCTCTGAAGTGCAAGAGAGTACCTTCCAGAATTCTTTTGTGGAGGAGACTTTCCAAAAGTTTAGTTGGAACTACCCAGAAGTGCTTCCTGAAGTATAGGATCGAGTATTTCAGAATTTTTGAACCAGGCTTTATCGAAGATCAGCAATCCCGAGAAGTTCAGATTGTAACTTCTGAGAAAAACAGGGCTGTACCCCCAGCCGTATAGGGGGTACTTCTTAGCAGTTCAAGCAAGAATTGATCAGAAATTTTCAGGAACAAAGTTCCCCGAAGTTTAGGAGACAACTTCCCTGAAGTTAAGAAGAGGGCTTCTGAAAAGATCAGGAAGAAACTTTCAACAAATTTGAGAAGATTTTCCTAGCAGTTCTTGGGAGAACCACTCTAATTTTCCTCGCAGTTCAGGATGGGATTTATCAGAAGTTTAGAAAGTAATTAAGTACAGGAAAAAACTTATCAAATTTTGAGTGTTTTTTTTTCAAACAGACGTATCTGATTTTGTAAACAAAGAAAGGAAGTAAGAGGTTCACCAACACAAGGAATAACAATTTCCTAACATGTTGGTGAGGGGGCTGAAAATTTTGTGAAATTCACGTTACTTCGCCTGTCTGTTAATAAAATCAGATACGTCCGTTTGAAAAAGTACTCGAGAAATGTTTATCGGAAGTTAGATTGGGTTGTTAGATGTGAATTTCCAAAACAAAAAATCAGGAGTGACTGCCTGAAACTCATGAGAAAACTTGCATTAAGTTCAGAATGAAACTTGCCAGTATTTTAGCAAAGAGCTTTGCAGAAGACCAGAAGAGCGCTTCCCTGAAATCTTGAGTAATCTCTGACGAACCGAAGAAACAGTCTGCAAAAAAAAACAAATCAAAGAGTAATGATATTCATTGCCCATGACATCACATTAAAATAAAATGAACACAAATTCACGAAGGAATTGCAATTCCTTTGGCTTCCATCTCACCTTGTTTGAAATATTTGATCAGTAAGAAAACCTTCCTGAAGTTTAGCAGAGAGGTTTAACAAAGTATCAAAAAAGTTTATAAATGTATCAAAAAAAGTTTTCGGGCATTCTTCCAAAATTCAGAGAATTCTCCAAAAATTAAAAAAAATCCTCGATTCTTCTCAATGGACTAGGTAACTAGAAGCTTAGAAAACAGTTTGAATGGTTTAGCAAAATCTTTGAACATAAAATGTTTAAAAAAATATTGCTATCAATAATTTCAGTATCGTCACGCATAAATTGATAGTTGATAAAAACATCTCTGTGAAACACATATCGACACTTGTTCACATTAATTAACAACTTCCTAGAAACCAATGAGGTTTTCTGAAACATAAGTGTAATACACAAAACAAGAGTGAATAAAGCAAATACTTTTACTGTCAAATATGACAGCAAAAATGATGCAACTCCTGAACATGATGAAATATTTCAATAATATTATGAAAAATTGCAACATTAGCAGTTGCGTTTAGTTGCCCGACCCGATTTCGATAAAATTTTCCTTTAAATTTAGGATTGGACTTATCAGAAGTAAAGAAGGCATAAGCTCAGAAAATAAAACTTCCCCGAATTTCAGGAAGAAACGTACCAGAGAGAGCACAACATATAAGAAGGAATTTCTCAAAAATTTCATGAATTCAGGAGA
Organism: Aedes japonicus; assembly: GCA_034211315.2. Classification (NCBI taxonomy): domain Eukaryota; kingdom Metazoa; phylum Arthropoda; class Insecta; order Diptera; family Culicidae; genus Aedes; species Aedes japonicus. Next base: position 39,228 of record JASCZW010000255.1, read on the forward strand.
GGACTTCCCATAAACTCCGAAGGAAACTTTTGAAAAGCTTAGTTGGAACTACCAAGAAGTGCTGGGGAGGTTTCCTGAAGTTTCGAATTGAACATTCCAAAATTTCAGAATGAGGTTTCCTCTAGGCTCAGGAATTCCCAGAAGTTCAGTTAGATGCTTCTGAGCAAAACAGGAAGAAACTTTCCAGAAATATAGGGTGAACTTCCTAGTAGTTCCTGATGAATTTTTTTCAGATATTCCGGAACAGACTTCCCCGATGTTCAGGAGAAAACTTAGCTGAAGTTCTTAAAAGGACTTCTCAAAAGTTCAAGAAGAAACTATATGTATGTAGTAATTTCTTCATAGTTCAAGATCGGACCTATCAGAAGTTAAGAAAGTAAATAAGTTCAGGAAAAAAACTTTCCAAATGATTAAAGGGTGATACGGTCAAAATTTGGTCAAGGGAAAACGCGTGTAAATCGGTGAAATCGTTTATTTAAAAAATCAAATTAAATTTCTTTTTCAAGTTCAATTAGTATAAAATTCAGGAAAAATATTCAGTTAGGCTTCCGCTTTTCCAAATCCGAATTGCCGGGCCTTACGCTTGACCCCTGCCATCAGATTTTGTACAGCCACCTTGTCCACCTTCTTCGCCGCAAAAAGCCAGTTTGCCTTGAACTGCTGCTCGTCCTTAGCAGTTTTTTTGGTCTTCTTTAGGTTCCGCTTGACAATAGCCCAGTATTTCTCAATTGGGCGGAGCTCTGGCGTGTTGGGAGGGTTCTTGTCCTTGGGAACCACCTGCACGTTGTTGGCGACGTACCACTCCATGGCCTTTTTACCGTAATGGCAAGATGCCAAATCCGGCCAAAACAGTACGGAACAACCGTGTTTCTTCAGGAAAGGCAGCAGACGTTTATTCAATCACTCTTTCACGTAAATTTCTTGGTTGACAGTCCCGGAAGCTATGAAAATGCTGCTTTTCAAGCCACAGGTACAGACCCAACAATCATCGGTGTTGAATTAGAGCTTGTTCAAGCAAATTTGGAGAAGCTATTCAGCTGTTTCTTCTAGAATAGCTGAATAGCTTCTCCAAATTTGCTTGAACAAGCTCTAATGCAACACCGATGTTTGTTGGGGATGGCTTGCCAAACCAGATATTTCTTTGCGAACTTTGACAGTTTCGTGTGATTGAAAATATCTGCTACCTTTCCCCTTCCTTTTGCCGTATAAAACTCCTGTCCCGGAAGCTGCTTGTAGTCGGCTTTGACGTAGGTTTCGTCGTCCATTACCACGCAGTCAAACTTCGTCAGCATCGTCGTGTACAGCCTCCGGGATCGCGCTTTAGCCGTCGTATTTTGTTTATCATCGCGATTTGGAGTCACTACCTTCTTGTAAGTCGATAGTCCGGCTCGTTTTTTGGCTCGATACACGGTTGTAGATGATACACCCAGCTTATTTGCGGCATCTCGGAGAGATAGGTTAGGGTTTCGCTTGAAAATACCGGCAACTCTCTTTGTCGTCTCAGCGGCTTCCGGTTTTCGATTTCCCCCCGATCCAGACTTCCTGGCTGTCGACAAACGTTCCCCAAACACTTTAATTACATTTGTAACGGTTGATTTGGCAACTTTTAGCGATTTTGCCAACTTTGCGTGCGAGTAGCTCGGATTTTCGCGATGCGCGAGCAAAATTTTGATACGCTGCTCTTCTTGCTTGGACGGCATTTTGACAACTGAAGAGTGAATTCAAAATCAAAATAGGAGCAACATTCTACACACACACACCTTCAAAATGAGGGGTGTTCAGGTTTTTTAAATGCAAAATTGAAAGAAATACGTCAAGTTGATATTGACCAAATTTTGACCGTATCGCCCTTTATGGAAGTTTAGGTTGGGTGGTTATATGCGAATTTCCAGGAACATCAGGAGTGATTGCCAAGAAGTGCATGAGGAAATTTGCCAAAAAAGTTGGAGAAAACTTCTCAGAATTTTAGTATTTTTTTTATTTGCAGTACATGTCCAAAAATTGAACTCGATAAGCAAGACCACTTTACTCAGTCGCATTCCAAGTAACAATTTTAGTTTTATTCCAGCCATATAGCTCTCCTCCCGTCTTTGTTGATAAAACTACATTCAAAACTGTTCTGTCCACCAACACCTCCTATATGCATCTATATAGCCGAAATGTGTACGAAGTGGCCCACCCTATACAAGGTTGTGAAAACAAGTTAATAAAACCTTTATAAGACCATAAAGATATTGAAAATGTTGTTGCTAAAGAACTTATGACCACTAGAGAACCTTCTTAAAACCCTTGGCTGCCTTCAAACCCAGTATAGGGCCAAATGGTATCGGTGTATTTCCACATTTCAATGATTTCTTACAGTTAAATATGGCGACTGGAAGAAATCACAGTTATTCCAAAAGCCAATTTATCTTCGCAATGGCTACTTTAAAACTTTTTGGTCATTTGTTGACTTCTCTCAAAGCAAATTTGCCTTTTAATGCATTTACTGGAGACAAAATGGTTCTTAAATGCTTTTTAAACTGACCCTAATATGATAATATGAATGAGTCATAAAACGGAATTGCAAAACCGCATTTAACAAGTTCGTAAAGTCAACATGGAATTTTGGAAGACAGGGTTTTAAGATCATTGTGAAGATGCTGTGTAGGTTCTCATAAAGCAGACTAAAATTTGAAACCTATTGGCACCTATTGCTGCCATAATAAAACCAAATTGATTTCTAGTGGCTTTCATAAAACTTTAATAAAATTTAATAAAACTGAATGGAATCGGCAATGTTACTTGGGATGGGAACTGCGACTCATTATCGTAAAAAGTGACTCCACTTTTACTTAGATTTAGTAACTCCAGTCTTCCGAAATTGAGTCGTAGTTTCCATACGACTGAGAAAAAGGGACAATCACACTGAGTGCAATTGGTTTCCGTGGTGAAGATCAGGAGCGAGCTTCCCTGATATTCAAGTGATAATCACTGACGAACCAAAGAGGTAGTCTAAAATTCATTTATATAATCATAATGATGTTCATTGCTCATGACACAATATTAAAATATGGTAAACACCATCTAACCAACCGTTCACATCGTAATATGAGCTAGCATGTAAACTCATCTAGGAATTACAACTCTTTGGTTTCCATCTCACCTCGTTTGAGAGATTTTATCCTCGCGTCTGAAAAATTTCCCACCTAGAGTACTAGAAACAACAGGAACAAATGCTATCCAAAAGTCGAACTTCAACCAAAATAGTCAAAGAATCTGTCTATACAATAAAATATGAAGTTTTTCAGAAGTAAAGCATGATCTCATCTGCATATCAACATCAACAGACCGTTGAATGTTAAGTGTCTGAAGAAATTGTGTTTCGTAAGTTTGTTTTTATTAGATAACAGATAACAGATATTTTCTCATCTCGACGGAACATCAGTGTTATTAATCTTGTGAAACTGAAACAAAAAATCAATACTGATTTTCAAAATTGCGAAATCCACTAACGCTTTCCGCTAATTCTTCGGGATTCGAAGTATTACTATGTAAATTACAAATTCGATCGAAGAAGAGCACTCTACCTCCGGCAAATTTTTGTTGTGCATTTTTGAAGCGAGTATTCAATATTGAGAAACGAAGAAAATCCTTTCTTTGAGAATTACGTCGTTCTGAAAAATCATCGATGAGCCGTACTTCTGTAATACAATCATCACAACAAAGTATTCCCAATGCCCTGCCTATCTGAAACAAGCCTCAGCGATCATCAGCGCGATGAAGTTTACCCTTTTTTTCCCAGCCCTGTACATCAACTGCGAGCAAATTACATCGTGACTCGTGTTGACTTGATCATAGCGGTCTCCGACAAACGTAAATAAAAACACATAACGTTCGGATTTGCAAACGAAAACACTGCCATTGACCAGCCAGCGGCTCACGTTTTCAGCGCAGCTAAACATCGTTTCACGCGCCACTCGCGTTCGATTTCTCACGGAGCTCTATCGCACGTGGCTCTCACGAGGCAAACAACAAACGAGGATCTCAGCAGTCGGTGTGGTTTCAAACTCTCAGTTCCAGACGCAGTTGGAAGTTCAGTTTTTCGCTTGACTGCATGCAACAACAATTGCAGCGCGTTGCAAAGGCGTTTCAGGAGTGCAGGAAAGTTGAAAATTGCAAATGTCTCTTTGGTAAACTATCTGTCAAATGTCTAGCAGACGTGATAAACGAATAATAGTCATTGAATGGGTTTTAGAGATTTGGCAGTAGATAAAATAGTTTGATATATTTTTTTGGCAAACGAGAGTGCACATCTGATGAAAGTGATAAGAAACAAGTATTCATACCGTTTATTATTTTAAGCCATGAGTCAAGCTGCAAAACTGGACAGCTATCAAATGAAGCCAGTGGTTAGTGAAAATATATAGCCAAACCCTAATCAAAATTCAGATAAGATTTCCAGTTTTCTGCCGTGCTGCATCAATATCCGGACACTTAAGCTGCTCACATTTATAACATGCCCTGTAAATGATAATTTCATAATATAACGATGAATGCTTTTCGCTGTCATCAAGTAATTAAACCTGAAGTAGGACACGACTTTTGAGCTTTAACTATAATAAACTCTGTTGAAATGTTAAAAATAATATTGCTCATAAATCCGGACAATTTGATCGAATTGGAACAAAATCCGAACACTTTTGAATCGTTATGCGGACCGGCAAAATTATCTCAATTCACTCATTTTTTTAAACTCTAAAATGTAAAGGTCAGCAATAGATTCACTTTTTTAATGAAAAACGTAGCTTTTAATAAAAATATATTTGTCGAAGGATAAATACCTCAAATATTTTAGCGCATAATAAACATCTTTGTGCAACTCATGCACCATAGCTTGCAGTATATATTTCACTACGGTAGCATTTGTTTCTTATTTTGAACATTCGTCTTTCCACACATAACGTACTTTGCAAAAATGCAGTTTGACGCACATTTATCCCATGTTACATTGGAAATTCAGATTACCGATGTTGGAAACATTATATCAAGATTTTGACTCAGAGTCTGGTCCAATTCATAATAAATTTACATTTTTTTGAATTTTTCGCTGATTTATAATCGTTTACTGAACAGCTCGGTAGTCAAAACATACCGAATATCGGAGGCCTGAATTAGTGTGCAGGGACTTACTAGATTTTCATTCCCGATTCAACCTTAATTCTAAAACCAATAACGTTACTACAATAAGCAGTTCCAAAGTGCGTTAACGGCAGCCTATCAATCATTTAAGTCACCTTAAATGCAACATAAATGCCGCATAAATGCCCCATTTGGCCCAATATACGGCTGCTTTACTGCAATGCTATGATAATGCTTCATTAATGCTATTTTGCATTTGAAATGCTTATTACAGACTACAAGCATTTCAATAGCATTTGAATTGCATCTTTACTAAAGATACCTTTCAAGACGCTGATATAAAGCTAATGTAATGCTTGTAGCATCTGATATGCGAATTTAGGATTGATTTACTGCATATGATAATGCTTATTGGTTACCTGGGTGACGATGACTGTTTTTGTCATGTCACGCAATGATATTTATACTTAAAACTGACCAATGGACTGCTTTTTCTACGTGGTAGTATCCCATACCAAATTTGTAATCCCTTACAAAAAACTAACGTGAGTGACGGAAGGTTAACAAATTGACGCCAACACTCAACTGAAACAATGCAGTTAATCCTAATATCTACCGCATTTGTTTCTGGCCCAAATGCTGTAGTTTTTTGTTAAATTGATCCATGTTACTTGCCAAGAAAACTGGAAAAAAGTGAATCTTTGGTGGGGAAATCAAACCAAATTTCAGTCTGTCTGTCTGAACCTTATAGACTCGGAGATAACTGAACCGATCATCGTGAAAATTTGTGTGCAGGGGTTTTTGGGGCCGAGGACGGTTTTTATGCTAGTAAGAGACCCCTTCCATCTCTGTAGAGGGGGGCTCCCATACAAATGAAACACAAATATCTGCATAACTCGAGAACCAATCTAGCAAATGGAACCAATTTTGGCATGTGGATGTTTTTGAAGGCAAAACAAAATTCAATGGGGGTTTGCGACCCCTCCTCATTTAGAAAAGGGGGGAGAGAGGTTTCCATACAAATGAAACTCAAGTGTTTTCATAACTCGAGAAGTAATCAAGTAAATGGAACCATATTTGAAATTTGGAGATTTTTGAAGTACATACAGAAATGTTTTTATGGTGGTTTGAGACTTCGCTCTCTGTAAGGGAGGGGGAAGGGGCGATCATAAAAATGAAATACAAATTTCAGCATAACCCGAGAATTAATCAAGCAAATGGAACCAAATTTGGCAAATGAGGGTTTTTGGAGGCGAGAAACGTGTGTGTGAAACCCCTCCTCTCCCTGGAACGAGAGGCTCCCAAACAAATAAAACACTAATTTCAACCAAACCTGAGAACTATCCCCAAAGTAATACAAATTTTTAAGTAGGGGTTTTTAGGGCCGAAAAAGAATCTTATGATAGTTCGAGATTCCTTCCCTCTCTGGAAGAGGCTCCTATACAAATGATACACAAATTTCAACTAAACATGAAAATTCTCGCTTCTGTTATTAAGATGAGTATGTATGGGTTTTGGGCTCCGGACAAAATTATTATGGTGGATCAAGACTCCTCTCCCGTCTGAAAAAACCCCCTCATAAAAATAAAACACACATTTCAGTATAATTCGAGAACTAATCGAGAAAATAGCATCAGATTTGGCATGTGAGGATTCTAATGCAACTGATACACAAAAATATGTACTTTTCGGGTAGGCAGTTTTTTCATTCATTTTTTTTGCAGAAAAAACTCACATTAGCAAAAAAAAATATTTGCACCAAATTCATAAAAAAAAAAAAATATAAACGCGTCAATTCTATTAAATTTTTATTCATTTAGTTGCATGCGTAGCAAGACTCGCACCGGGTTCAACAAGTTCAATATAAGTTCATTGTCTCTGCGTTTTATTTTTGGATTCATTGATCTTCTAGAGTAAATATTGCTTGTTTATTGTTTCTCTTCAATTTTTCTAAATTTCTCTTGTTCTTTTTGTATCAGTTTTGAATGTCTTCTCTCGATTCTCTTTCTCTTCAAGTATTTTTGCTACTGCTTCTCGTTTGCTTCGGCTTCATACAGTTCTATTCATGCATCGCTTTTAGCCACCTTTGTAAATACCCGCCGATTACGACTTCTATTACCTTTCTTATGACCTAAATGATCTGATTCTGTACTCTGTGAATGTACGTTCTCAGCCTGTTGAAGTTGTGACAACGACTCGGAAGTGCATTTAAAAAGGGTGCAACTTTCAAAGCTTTCCGTTTCTTCTTGCTCTGGAAATAAAAGAAAACATTACAATATGTTGAAAATCAACGTTATTGTTATTAATAGCTTAAACTGCTCCACACGCACGATGAACTCGGATCGGCATCCGTTAGTTTGTCGATGTTCAGTTCCATCTCTTTGGCATCAAATATAGTGTTATTTGGGTCTAGATTGATCTCATCATTTAACTTCTTGTTATATTCTGTGAAAGTGGAGAACATGAAAAGCTTAAAGCTTTAAGTGAAGAATACATATTATGTGTACCTAAATCTGTTTCAAAACTATTGCAATCCGTCAGTGAATTATAGGGAAGCTTACCTAGTATGTTTTCTAATCCCGAAGAATCAATTATTAGATACTTTGGAGGTATCCAGCTTCGTCCATCAGATTTTGCCAGAGTATGAACATACAGGGGATAGACAAAATGATCGGGACAGGCAATTTTTGATCAACTTTGCAGTGCTCTAACTTCATGAACTATAATCCGATTTCAATTGTCTAAGAAGCATTTGACGAGGAATTCAATTTAATTTTATATCTTGGTAACAAAAATGGCCATGGTCACCGGATACCGGAGTTGTTCCGGGTTTCCGGAGGGGCTATTTTACATGTTGACTTTGCGATGAATTTTCGTAGAAGATGACGTTGTCAAACTTTTTTTTTAGTAAACACACAAAAAAACGAAACGTTTCCCAAGCGAATGAAAGGTTAATCACAGGAATCGGCCTTAAATTGACCGAGATATGGCCATTTCCGTGAAACAGGTTCTGATGAAGGGTCCTGGATGCGGTCAGTTCTTTATTTTACTCATAACATGCTATGTCACAGCTTTTTTTCTTGTTTTTTACCACAAAGCTTATTATAAACGAAAAGTGGATCTTTGGCAATATTGGCCCCTCCCGGAACCACCGGAACGACCCCAGGGGAACCTGCAGTATGGGCCAATTACGATTTTACTCCAAAGCATGCCGTGCAGCAGCTCTATCTTCATGATTTTTCATAAATATAATTTTTATATACTTGAGAAGGCTTTTGGGTACATTGGCCACTCCCTGGACCACCGGAACGATCCCGGGGGAACCTGTTAGGGGCCAATTACGATTCTACTCCAAAGCACGCCGTGCAGCAGCTCTATCTTCATGATTATTCATAAATATGATTTTTATACACTTGAGAAGGACATTGGCTAGATTAGCCACTTTGAAGGACCACCGGAAAGGCCCCGGGGGAACCTGTAGTAGGGGCCAATTAAGATTTTACTCCAGAGCATGCCGTACAGCAGCTCTATCTTCATGATTTTTCGTAAACATTGTTTTCGATGGACTTGGGAAGGCCATTGGCTACATTAGCCATTCCCTGGATCGCTGGAACGGCCCTCGGGAGAACCTGTAGCAGGGGCCAATAACGATTTTACTCCAAAATGTGAACTATAAGATTCACTAGCTAGCCTGAACCAGCTTCCTGGTAGCTTCAAGGATCAATTTATTCAGCTTTGGTTCGGATATGCAAGAAATAATTTGATGAAGTATAGGGAAGAGTGGGTTTTATAAGTAGCGAGTGGGTCCTCCGTCCCATCAAGAACGGCTTCAATCCGCCTTGAGATGGAGCTGTAGAGGTTTTGGATCACGTCTACAGGTATTTTATACCACTCGTCGATCAAAGTTTTCTCCAGTTCCTTCAAAGACGAAGGTGGTGGGAAAACATTTCGCACCCTTGCTTCCAATGTTGACCACAATGGTTCAATAATATTAATGTCCGGTGACTGAGCAGGCCACTCAAGGTGATCGAAATCACTTGCGTGATCCTCATACCACTCTTGATGGACTTCGCTGTGTGGATGGGAGCGTTGTCATCCTGGAAAACGCCGTTCCCTTCTGGGAAAATGGATCGCATCATGGGAAGCACCTAGTTGAAATTTAAAAATAATAACTCTTTATAGTGTACATATGTCACCAACAGTTGAAATACCTGCTCATCCAATATAGTCCTTCATTTTGCCTTTTACAGCGACAATTGAACCAACCCCAATCAGAACCTGTTTCACGGAAATGGCCATATCTCCGTCAATTTAAGGCCGATTCCTGTGACCGACCTTTCATTCGCTTGGGAAATGTTTCGTTTTTTTCGTGTGTTTACTAAAAAAAAATGTTTGACAACGTCATCTTGTACGAAAATTCATCGCAAAGTCAACATGTAAAATAGCCCCTCCGGAAACCCGACCCGGAACAACTCCGGTATCCGGTGACAATGGCCAATTTTGTTACCAAGACATAAAATTAAATTGAATTCCCCGTCAAATGCTTCTTAGACAATTGAAATCGGATAATAGTTCATGAAGTTAGAGCACTGTAAAGTTGATCAAAAATTGCCTGTGCCGATCATTTCGTCTATCCCCTGTATATTAATAAAAAAAATATCATTTTCAACATTTTCAATAAATTTATAAATTTTAAAAACAAAAAATTAGAAAAGTTAAAGAAATGCCCATCCTTAACTTTTCACCAACTTTAAGGACATAACTTCAACTTTCAAAAAACTTAAAATAAAAAGGATCGAATGGGAAAATCATCGTTTATGTTTTTGAAGCATGAATTTACGTTTTTTTTTTTAGTTTCAGTGTACTTTTCTTGAAGAACAGTTTATTACCTGAAACTTTTTCAAAGACGACATTCTGATCAGATGAGTTGTTTGCGAAAATAAAAATTCGAAAAAATAAAATCCACATTTTAAATGCGCCCTTAAAGAAACTTAGTCCTGGCTAATTTTGGATTTTTTTAAGGAAAACGTAATTTTGTGTAGAAATCAACACATGGGCAAGATTTCCTTCAGATCGAAGAGAGTAGGCTCCAACCGTTTTGCTATTCTGGCTGGATATGCTCGTGAGTTTTCAAGGACGTTTTGTGATTCAAGATATTGTGTAACTGTATGGAAGCAGTTTCGAACGTCAACTTCGGTAACAACCCGTCGTTGCGACAAATTTTTTGCCGTCCGTTTAGACAAGTCTAGGTTACGTTGCAGAAATTGTCTGACCAATCCTCAGCCAGGAAGACAATTTTTAAACAGTACTGACCTACTAAGAAATTTTAGGACGTCCCCTACCTGCAGCATCAATATTTTCTCAGTGACCGGATATCCTGCCTCGGCACTTGCAATCACGTAATCGTATACAATTTGCTCTTCATCATTTGAAAGCACAGCCTGAATACCTTTCCGATTTCATGCGTATCTCGATTTCACCGTATCTTCTAGCGTACTTGTTGGGATTCCAATTTTTTTGGCGGTTCCACGGATTAAACGTCCGCCTTGCATCGTGGTCACTGCTTAGTTTAACGTTTTCTTGCGCATATTTTATGAAATAATTAGATACCTAAGTAGTGCCAATAGCTTGAAGCCCCTCTCTATTGAGCGTCCGGAGTTAAAAACATTTGACATTTTGGTTGGAAATCCGGACAGTGTAATTAATCATTAAAATACAATCTATCACTCCTTAGATTGATTAGAACTCACCTTTTTCATCAATACCAAGTCAAAGCAAGCTATCGTCTTATGATTAAAAGCACAGAAAATGGTACATTTTGAAAGCATTATGCATAGCAGCAAAGCATAGCATGTATTAAAACACAGAAAAAAATAATTAATTTTAACATGCGCGTAAAATTTACCCTCGTGTAATTCCAAGCCAAAGGAGCGTAAACAACGATATTGTTTGTAATCTTTCATACAACATGCTAGATTTAGGCGTTATCTGGCTTAAATTTAAATGAAATATCCCATTTTTTTCTGCCAAATATAGCATTCCTTTTATGTGCATTAGATAACGCAGAAAATTCAGTGTTTCTTTTTATCTGTGTAGGTAATCCGCAGAAAAAAGACATTGTTTGACAGTTCCTCGGCACGATTGGATTTTTTAAAAAAGTTATCCGATAGCCTACTACAACAATTATTATTTTTAATTACACATTAATTTTTTAATTATACATTAATTACACATTGCAACGTAGCTTTACGTCGCTTTTGCGAGCAAACCAATTAGGCTGTCCCTAGTAGTTCAATGAATTCACAGCAGAATGAAACTGTTTTTTATATGTACTGTTTTGGTGAAAACATGTCTCATTTTGTACGGCATGATTATCAGTGGACCAAACTTTACTAGCCTCTGATTTCTCAATCTGTTCTTTGGAAATTGTAATACTTGTGTAATAGTAATGCTTCACATCAAGTGAGAATCGATTTCTCACTTGAATTTAAAGATTTGTGCTTCTATCCAATTTAGACTTAATGAACATTTGAGACACTATTAAATATCATGGAACTGCATATTTACCATTTCACGTCGTCAAACAATAAAACATTAGCCCATTTTTCTCAACTGAAATTGCTCACGAAGCTGTGTTCAATTGAAATCAAAAGGGCATTTTTTAAAATTGCAACAGTTACATAAAACTCGTTGCAACACTCGATGTTACTCAGCACTTGTCGTAATTAAAAAAAAAACTCGACCAACTTTTCACAACTCGTGCTGTAAATCCAAATTTTGCAACTTATCTCTCTGTACATGATAGCCCTAGTATACCCATCGCCATGTTTTCGTAAAAATTGAAAAATTTGTTGCAAATTTTCCGGTCTATGTGGTCATAGATGATTGAACCGAATTTGCCCGATTCTCACATCCAACTGCTTACTAACCATATCCGACCCTCATGAGCTTCAGAAATTATGTTTTGTTTACACCCAACTCACTACCCGTCAGCCACTAGTGCCCAATACACGTGCTTGGCTCTCACCCCCCAAATGGCTGCTACAACAACAGTAGGCTAAACTCCCTCAGCTGTTGGTTTGGGAGCCAGCGTGAGTTCCACGCCGAGCACCGCCACCAGTAGCAACGCCATCCATTCTCAGTCAGCTCCACCACCGGGCTCTCATTGTTGATTGATTTGTTGCGTGTAGCGGACGTCGTTTGTTTGTCGGTGGCGCTAATGTGAAGGTGCTGTTCGTTCGCCGCGGTTCAGTTCATTTCTCGTAAAGCTCCCTCTTGTCCGGTGCGAGTGATATCAACATGCGTCCGTATGGGCGGGTGGGCTATTCAAATCAATAGTGTGAACTTCCTCTGCGGATTGTTACGAAACCTCGGTCATTTGGTGGGTGGTTTTCGGAGACACCGAGGACGCTTTCGAAGTTTTGAAGAACCGAAAATACGGTTCGATGCATTGTGAAGATTTTCGTATTTGCTGAACGCGAGTGTGCTTGTGGTGAGGAATAATGGCCAGTAGCGGTAGCTGAAGCGTAAATTTTACCACTCGGAGGGGCTGCTGATGAAGATCTTTAACTGAACCGGAAAAGCCGTGCAGTGATACATTTTTATGTGTACAACAGATGAAGTTTTCCTGTATGATTTGTGTAGAGTGCCTGGCGTGTTTGATATTCACCGAAGAAGCGCTCCAATCGTTGGGGAAAACGTACTTGGAAGTGATTGATGATTTCCAAACAGCCCCAGTCAGTCGGTTTTACTTAAAGCGAAGGTTAATTGGATGCAATAAGTTTACTAATTGATTAACAAGTGTACCAGCCCACATAGTTTTCTTCTATTAGTTAATGCTGTAATCTTCATCCGTGTGCCTCTTTAAAGTTAGTGTGTCGGCTAGTTGGTTGGTGTGAGAGAAAATTCCGTTCGACTCTTGCTGAATGCCGACTGCCATTTCAATGCTGTGAAAATTTCCCAAAAACGCCAACCAACTCTACTACGTGCAGCACAAAACCTTGAGTGAAGAATAATTGCAAATGGGCAAAACATAATACAAAGAGCCCTCGGGTTAAGCCCAGCCGACTTTCCCCTGGAAATTGTGACGTGTGGTTTAGAAGACGAATATTTCAACGATTATCCTACTCACAACTCTAAATAGGCAGAAATGATGAAAAAAAATCGGGAAATGAATGATGTGAAGAGAGAAGAAACATTGCAATGAAGAGCTCCCGCGATCTTTGGGTCGGTTGAGCTAGGGTGAGAAGTTATCCCACGATTAATCTACCGAAGATGGTCTGATGAGCGACGAACCCCGCCATCCATTGTTTGAGTGCAAAAAGAAGAAAATTCCGAAAACTACTGTGCATGTGGAGCAAAAAAGTATTCCACGACCCAAAGCTGCGCTTTTGAGATATAGAAAACAATCAAGCTAAGCTTTCTACTTAAGACGTCGACATTGACGGGGACAGCTATATACGGTAGAGCGTGCTAAACAGCCTCCTTTCAGCTATTAAAGTAATTGACCCTGGAAGCATCACAAAACAGCCGGTTACGTACTTTTGATAGCGCCGCATCGGTTGATGATTTTGACCACAAGGTAGGTTGTCATGTTCGGAGGTGATTTCTAGTTGTCATCAAACGAGTGCAGCACAGTGAAAGACAAGATGTTATTGGCCGTTGCCGTGTTTAGTGGGTCATTGATAATGATTAGAGGGCGGTGACGGTGTTGTCGTTGTTCAAGAGTTGACGGAAACACTTGTCAGTGTTTGACAAAATTCAATTTCACTTTGGTTTGGTGTCAGTGTACATCTAGCGCAGCTTGTTTGAAATGTCTGAGCATCACGAAATTGTACTGATAAGTCCTTTGAAAGTTGTACAAGATTCTCATAGACGTATTTAGTTCAGGATGATGCTAGAGTGAATGTTTTTGTGGAGAAATCGATTATGGTGGGCACATTTACAAAAAAATGTGTTATAATTCAACGAGCATGACGTCTTAATGCGTCAAAGAGTATAGTGATGGTTATATTTTGTTAGAATTTTTGAATATTTTAGATATTTTTATCAATCACTCCACGAGAACTTCACGCAGAATCTTATTTTTCCTGCAGAACATTCTTGAAATTGTGAAAGTTTAGAAAGTTTCAGCTAATACAGTGTTTTTAAAAACTGAAATGCGTCTACTAATCATGTTTGTTTCTACAGCGTAAAAGTTTTAGATTGGTGAATCAATTAACCAATGGTTTTCTGCGAGGAGTATAGAGGAGCATGCCAAAGGTGTTCTAGTGGTAAGCGTGGTTGCCGCTCACCCTATTTGGTCTGGTATCAGCTCCAGTCGTTGTGATTTTCTTAGACGAAAAATCTCTGATTACGTCGGAAGGAAAGTAAAACCGTTGGTCCCGGCCCAAGTGTTGAAGGGTTGGATGTAAGGTTTAGATTGTCTCTATGGCGTGACGAAGAAGGCTGAGGCTCAGTCACGTAATACGAAAAAGACAGCCAGAAGTTCTGTGTATTTCACACAATGATAATCAATAAACAGTATTTAATAGAGTTCGAATCACTTAGTCTCGTAGACTCATTTTTGAAAACTTCGAACGACTTACATATAAACGAAACGAGAACCAAATTTCTTCACAACTAGGATTGGCAGAAAAATGGCAATTGGGACTCGAATTTCTTTTTGGGAAAGAATAAAACGTCCAACTCGAACGAAAGCTAGATTCAACAGATGATTTATTTTGTGCGCACATTTGTTTTTACATCTGTCTATATATATATATATATATATATATATATATATATATATATATATATATATATATATATATATATATATATATATATATATATATATATATATATATATACATATAATATATATATATATATATATATATATATATATATATATATATATATATATATATATATATATATATATATATATCTATATATATAAAAATGGATTTCTATATGTCTGTCTGTCTGTCTGTCATGTCTGTCTGTCTGTCTGTCTGTCCGTCTGTCTGAACCTAATAGGCTCAAAAACTACTGAACCGATCAGCGTGAAATTTTGTATGGAAAAGGTTTTGGGACCGGGAAAGGTTCTTATGATGGTTTGAGACCCCTCCCTTCTCTGGAAAGGGGGCTCCCATACAAATGAAGCACAAATTTCTGCATAACTCGAGAACTGATCAAGCAAAGGAACCCAAATTAAGCATATGGAAGTCTTTGGAGGCAATAAATTTTTCTATGGTAGTCAGAGACCCTCCCCTCTCCTAGAAGGGGGCTCCCATACAAATGAAACAGAATTTTCTGCATTTCTCAAGAACTATTCAAGCAAATGGAACCAAATTTGGCATGTGGGGTTTTCTGGAGACAATTATTTTTCTATGGTGGTTTGAGACCCCTCCCTTCTCCTAGAAGGGGGCTGTCATACAAATGAAACTAAAATGTCTCTGCATAACTCTAGATCTAATGAAGCAAATGGAACCAAATTTGGCATGCGGGGATTTTAAAAGCAATGATTGTTTCTACAATAGTTTGAGACCCCTCCTCACTCTCTGGTAGGGGGGGGTCTATATAAATGTAACAAAAGATTTCTATATAACTCGTGAACTAATCAAATGGAACCAAATTTGGCAGGTAGAGATGTTTGAAGGCATAAATGTTTCTAAGGTGACTTGACACCCCTCCGCCCTCTGTTAGAGGGGGCTCTCATACAAATGAAACACACATTTGTGCATAACTCGAGAACTAATCAAGCATATGGAACCAAATTAATCAAGTAGAATGAAACCACATTTGGTAGGTGGAGGTACTTGAAGGCAAAAAATGTTTCTATTGTGGTTTGAGACTCCTCCGCTCACAGAAAGAGGGTCTCTCATACAAATGAAACACGAATTTCTGCATAACTCGAGAACAAATCAAGCAAATGGAGCCAAATTCTGCATCTGGAGGTTTTTGAAGGAAATAAATGTTTCTAAGGTAGTTTGAGACCCCTCCGCCTTCTGGAAGGGAGACTCCCACAAAAATGAAACATAATTTTTAGCATAACTCGAGAGCCAATGAAACCAAATTTGGTATGTGGAGGTTTTGGAGGCTAGAAATGTTTCTATGGCAGTTCAATCAATACCCATCCCCATTAGAAGGGAGGAGGGTCTTCCATACAGATTAAACGCAACTTTCTGCATAACTCGAGAACTAATCAAGTAAATGAAATGAAACATGAAACATTATGCATATGGGGGTTTTTGGAGGCTAGATTTCTATAAACATAAAAATGAATTTCTGTCTGTCTGTCTGTCAGACCCCTATGAACTCGGGAAGTTCTGAACTGACCAATGTGAAAATTTGTATGAAGGGGTTTTTGGGGCTGGGGAAGGTTCTTATGATTGTTTGAGACACCTATTTTCTCAGGAAGGGGGCTCTCATATAAATGAGACACAAATTTCTTCATAACTCGAGAACTAATCAAGTAAATCGAATCAAATTTGCCATGTGAGGAGTTTTGAAGGCAAGAAGGTTTCTATGGTGGTTCAAGATCCCTCCTCTTTCTGAAAGAGGAGGGTGCTTTCATGCAAAATGAAACTCAAATTTGTGTATAACTCGAGAACTAATCAAGCAAATGGAACCAAATTTGGCATGTGGGGGGTTTTGAAGGCAATGATTGTATAGTGTTTTGAGAAACCACCCCCTTTGGAAGGGAGGGCTCCCATACAAATGAAACACAAATATCTACCAAAAATGTGAATTATCCAGGTTACTTAAACACAAAACGTGTATTTCTCGGATAAGAAGCATGTTTTGATAGAAGTTTGAGCCTACTTTTTTCAAAAAACAACTCATTTTATTTCATTTAGTTGCAAGCGTAGCAGCGCACTCACCGGGTTCAACTAGTATATATATATATATATATATATATATATATATATATATATATATATATATATATATATATATATATATATATATATATATATATATATATATATATATATATATATATAAATGGATTTCTGTTTGTCTGTCTGTCTGTCTGTCTGACCCTAATAGACTCGAAAACTACTGAACCGATCGGCGTGAAATTTTGTATGCAGGGATTTTTGGGGCCGGAAAAGGTTCTTGATGGTTTGAGACCTCTCCCTTCATTGTAAAGGGGGGCTCCCATACAAATGAAGCACTCAAGTCAAGAACTAATCAAGAAAAAAAAAACAAATTTAGCATGTGTGAGTTTTTGAAGGCAAAAAAGGTTTCTATGGTAGCTTGAGAACCCTCCCCGTCCTAAACGGAGGGGGGGCTCCCATACAAATAAAATACAATATTGTGCATAACTCTGGAACTAGTCAAGCAAACGGAACGTAATTTATCATGTGGTGGTTTTTGAAGACAAGAAATATTTCTATGTTGGTTTAAAACACCTCCACGTTCTAAAAGCCCCCCCCCCCCCCCGGCTTCGATACAAATGAAATACAATATTCTGCATGACTCGAGAACTAATCAAGCAAATGGAACCAAATTTAGTATGTGTTGGTTTTTGTAGACAAAAAATGTTTCTATGTTAATTTGAGACCCCTCCTCTTTCTGAAGGGGGGGTCTCATACAAATGAAACGCAAATCCTAGCATATCTCGAGAACTTATCAGGAAAATGGAACCAAATTTGGCATGTGGAAGTTTTTGAAGGAGAGAAATGTTTCTATGATGATTTGAGACTCTTCCGCCATATGAGGAGGGAGAGGCAGGGGGGGGGGCTCTCAAACAAATGAAACACAAATGTCTGCATAACTCGAGAACGAATAAAGCAAATCGAACCAAATTTGGCATGTGGAGGTTTCTGGAGAAGATAAATGTTGTTGGTTTGGACTCCTACACCTTCTGGAAGGGAGTAGAAAGGGCTTCAATACAAATGAAACACAAATTTCTGCATTACTCGGGAATTAATCATGCAAATGGAACCAAAATTGGAATGGGCGAGTTTTTGGCATTAAATGTTTTTATGGTTTTTATGGCTCTCATACAAATGAAACACAAAATTTAAACCACACATGAGAACTATGCCTACTGCTTTGCAAATTTGTATTCAATGGTTTTTGGGTCTGAGAGAGCATCTTAGATAGTTCAAGACCCCTCCCGCCTCGAGAAAGGGGGGGGGGCATGCAAATGAAACTAAATTTGCCATGAGAGAGTTTATGAAGGCAAGAAATGTTTTTATGGTAATTTGCGACCTCTCCTCACTCTGGAAAGGGGGGCTCCCATACATACGAAACACAAATTTAAACCAAACATGAGAACTATCCCTACCGCTATGCAAATTTGTCTGCAGGCGTTTTTGGATCCGGGAAAGGATCTTATGATAGTTCGACACCCATCCCGCCTTTAGAAAAGGGAGCTCCCATGCAAATGAAAAACTATTTTCTGCATAACTCAAGAACTAATCAAACAAAAGGAACCAAATATGGCATGTGGAGGTTTTTGAAGGCAAGAAATGTTTCTACGG
Source organism: Aedes japonicus (assembly GCA_034211315.2). NCBI lineage: Eukaryota > Metazoa > Arthropoda > Insecta > Diptera > Culicidae > Aedes > Aedes japonicus. The sequence goes on from JASCZW010000255.1 coordinate 57,830, forward strand.
TGGTTTGAGACCCCCTCCTCTTTGGAAGAAGGGGCTCTCATACAAACGAAACACGAATTTGAGCCAAACATGAGAATTATTCCAACAGGTATGACTATTTTTATGCATTTTTGGGATTTTTGGAGTCGGGGAAGATTCTTATGATGGTTCAAGACCCCTCCCGCATCTAGAAGGGGTGCTCCCACACCAATGGAACACAAATTTCTGCATAACTCGAGAACTAATCAAGCGAATGGAACCAAATTTTGGATGTGGGGGTTTTCGGAACCAAGAAATGTTTCTATGGAGGTTTGAGACTCCTCCTCTCCCTGGAAGGGTTGGACTTCCATGAAAATTAGACCTTGGATGTTAGGTTCGAACGTTGACTTCAGAAGGGAAGATGGCAGTCAACGGTCGGAAGATCAAATGGTGACCCGGAGTTAATGGCTCAAAATCCTCTGGGTCCAATACCGCTTCGAAACGTGCCAGAACCAATGACAATTCTTCGAAGCATAGGGGTGCCCCTGCCGTGTGCTGAACTAGCGGGGATTTGTTCTGTCGAATGTTCGCCTCCCAGATACCACCGGAGTGTGGTGCTTCTGGAGGGTTCAATCTCCATTCAATATCTTTACCTGCTCGTCGAATGCCGTCTTGGTGCTCGTTACTCTTGAAAAGGGCGTCCCATTCGTTCAGAATGTTTGACGTGCCGGCGAAGTTTGTATCGTTGTTGGTTCAAATGGTTGCAAATTTACCTCGTCGACTGACAAACCGATCAAATGTCCTACGGTACCCAAGTAACCTCGAGGCTGTAACAGCATGCATATATAGGACATATAAATTACGTCTAGTGCATCATTAAAGTTGGACTATAGCTGAAAGGCTCCCCACTAAGATCGAACTAATGCTATATTTTTTGTAATGCCATAAGACATTGCTAAAGTAGCATTATTGCATTGGTAATGCATCACTACATTCTTAAGCTAATCTAACGCTTCGTTACTTGACAACTGTTGAATTGATGCGGTCCTGCATTAATGATGTTGATTTTGGGTTGAGTAAGTGCAATAATATAATGCTTGTGGTTACTTGGGTAGAACGGATACTCTCCATCGTCTCGGCTTGTAGATCGCCCATGTATTGACGAACGGGGCGAGCGTTGATTCTGAAGCATTTAATGCACTCTCGAATGACCTTCTAGATGGCATTTTTCCCACGAATGATCCAGAAATCCATGACGCACATAGTGCTTAGTGCACCTGCGTGCATGTTGAGCTTATGCACCAAATGAATGACAGCGGTCGGGAACGGTTGGTTTGGCAGGAGGATCATCTAGTACTTCTGGTCGAACGAACAGGACTTCTTGAACAAGCGTCCTCTCACCCCGAGGACGCCGTTAAGGTCTACAAAGGGAGAGAGCGGTATGAGTGCGTGATTCTTTGTGAATACCTGGTTTTCCAATTGGGCGAATACTTCCGGAAAGGACTACAACATTTTTAACTTGATTTTAACTTGATTTCAACTGGTAGGGATCGTATTTTTCGTGTCGATTTGTTGAAGTTGACGTCGATACTCATTCCACAGCCGTTCTTGTTCTGGTTCCAGTACTTCATCCCACTTTTGCTTCTGTTTCCAAAGTTCCTGCATCAATAGTTTTCCGGTCATCACCACTGGTCCAGTAAATCCAAGAGAATCGAATAACTTGGAAATATCGGACAGCACCTTCGCTGAACGCTGCTGTAGGGATTTCAAAGCTGAAAGTGTCTTGCAAGGGTTGCCAGGTTAACCCGAGAGTTTTTGTTCGCCCTTCTTCGCTGAGCAGAACCTTCTGCTCCAAATTTTCGAAGGGAAGACTGTTCAAAACTTCTTCACTTCCAAAACTTCTTCTCTCTTTCCGTTCGATGCTCAGAGTTTCGTAGAAACATTTCATCACACGACTCACCGTTGATTGCTAGATTGCGAGTTGTTTTCTGATGTCCTGATGTTCTGATGTTGTTTTCCGATGAGAGAGTTGAGGATTTTCCAGGTGCTTGTGCAACATCAGTTCGCGGCGTTGATTTTCGGGTGACGCCATCTCTTCCAATTTTCGAAAAACTGACAGCGATAAAAAACACAACAACAAAAAAATCACTCTAAACTACTTCCACCCACATTTTCAAGAGAAGCTACTAAATGGGTAATTTTCAACAACGTTTTTTTTTTTTGGTCAAGCAATTTGATGTGGGTTACCCTTTATGTCTGAAATAAGGCAGCATAAAATTCGGTGATAAGCATCAAGTGTATCCACGTTCGTGCTCCGTTATGGTAGTACCATAGACTAACTCTAAGACCAGTAGGTCCCGAACAAAGACGATATATATCTTGGCTCAGTCAGTACTAGCACATCGATCCCAAGCTCGGTCCCAAGCTCAATGAAAATCAAGATACTAGTACCGGAAGGTACCGAAAAGCGCAAAAATTATTGCAAAGTGCAGACTGCAAGGTACACTTCGGACCTAGGTTGTTGAGGATGAGGGTTGGAAGCATCTACCGGACAATATCATTTGAAGCAGTCTGCGTCATTGACAGAATGATCCCCATTGTACTATTATTGAAGGAAGTTCAGGTGTGCTATTTGAACAGAGATACCAGAGGAGTTCGAAGAAGAACGTGGACTGACACCATCAGGAAGTGGCAAGAGCAATGGAACAATGCAGTGAATGGAAGGTTGACATATCGGTTAAACCCTAACCTGCCTTGAAGCTGGATGAACAGAAAACACGGTGATGACAGCTTCCATCTGACGTTTTTTCTGTCAGTTTATGGCTGCAATAGGAAGTATTTCCACATAGATCCATGAATCCACATGAAAATACGTGGAACGTGATAAGCAGAGGCAACGAAAATGTCGTAAGCTGAATCGGCCACGCAGCTGAATCGGCCTAGGGGTAATTTTAATGGGGAACCCTTCGTCGGTGCAGGTCGCCGGGGACTTTCCAGCCGTTTGTAGCGTGAATCGGAACTGAATGGCTCACCATGACTCGGTATCAGAAGAAACTCTACTGTCTGGGAACTCTTCGTCAGCGTACCCTAGTAGAGCAAATCAGTTGAACAGTGCAACCAATTATGTCAGTAGTGTGTTGCATGGGTAGGGTAGATCCATCGTTAGGACTGGTAGAGTCATCTGTGCCATCAACGTGGTAGATGGACTGATGTTAACCAACCATGGACCTAGTAAGAGGCGTCTCCTGGCTAGTGTTTCATCGTCGAGACTGAGCTATGGTGGTCCGGTCTGGGTTGTTGCAATGGCAACCAAGAGACTGAAGCTGAACAATACGCTTCGGCTCATGACTATACGGGTCCAAGCGTGTACCGAGCCACATTATCGCCGGAAATATGCCTATGAGCATAACCCTGGTGGAAGTCAGTGAATGCTATAGTCGAAGAGAAACCACAACAAGATACTAAGAGCGGAGTTGATGGCCAAGTGCCAGCAGGCAGTCGAGCTCAGCGGCGAATGGTAGATGGACGTACAGCTTCATTCCGAGTCTTATGATATCAAAGTCTTCATCAAAGTTCTTCAATTGCAACAATTGCTATTGCCAATAAATGAGTCACTATTGTTTATCGCTCGTAAAACAAACACCATTATTTAAAACTATCACAGTTCGACAGTCGAGTTGGTGCATCGGTGGTCTGCTTTCGAAGTTGACTATTTTCCTTCGTCTTTCACTTTCCGTTTTTTACAGTGTCTTAGTAAAGAATCAAACAGACATGTTATGGGTACCTCCGGGGAAGAGGCCAGTTTTTTTTTAACTTGGACCAAAACATATCGTGCGACACCCCAAATCACATACGAAATTAAAAATCAGTGCCCTTAGCCACATTGGCCAAATCTGGACATAATCCGGGGACCCACGATGAGGGGGTCAGTTTGTGACATGGACCAAAACATATCATGTGACACCTCAAATCCCATGAGAATTCAAAAATAAGCGTGGCGCTGATGACATCATAACTGCCAATAACTTCTTTTTCTCTCGTGAATACAGCATCAAGCAATCATAAAAAATATATAAAACGAAAGCTGGGTCAGATCTCACCTATGGGTGGATGAATTCAGGTTTTTTTAATTCTCATGTTATGTGAAGTGTGTATATTTAATAAATTTGTGTTATTCTATTATTTGTATTATATTGTATCATTATATTATTCAATTTGAAGATAGTGAATCCAATTCGGAAGATCGATACCATTATTACTTAATGTTAATATCCAGCTATATACCCATAATACCTTTCATTTGACGGCTATTGCACCCAATTATTAATTTCTGAAATTCTTGTTTTCAGAAACATTGTCAAATCATATCTCCGGAACTGTTCCAAAACCTTTTAATAGGGTTCTATCAGACCATTATACTCTTCATTTAGCATTTGTTACGTCCAATTCAGTCTAGTGGTTACCAAGATAGTCGACATAGTTTCTAAAATCTATGTTTTCCGTAATGTTGTCCTACTATATCTCCAGAACTGCCCAGGTAACCAATAAGCAGTTCCAAAGTGTCTTTACAGCAGGCTATCAAGCAATAAATGCAACATAAATGCTACTTTTGGCCTAATATACGGCTGCTTTACTGCAATGCTACACTCAGTAGCAAAAAAAAAGCCGAGCAAAATTTTGTTTGCAAAAAACTCCATGTTCAACCTCCTGTAACTATGTCAATTATCAATATTTTTGGCTGAAATTTTGACAACATTATAAACAATGTATAAACCTTATGTGATCAGAATTTCATGTTGATCAAATATATAAATTTGAAGTTATCATAACTTATGTGAAAAAAGTTATTTTTGGACAAAGCAATTTCAAAAATCCGTATTTCTGTGAAAAATTTAGGTAGCATATTAAAAAATTCTCCATAGCTTATAAATGTACAGAAAATAATGTGGACAAAATTTGAACTATTTCCATCAAGTGGTATGGACTACAGCTGGCGTCAAAGTTGACGCACCAACATGAGCATTTTCCTTTTTCACCCGATACTGACCTTGCTGAAATAGCGGTGCAAAAAAAAAGCCGAGGTGAATTTTATTAATAATACTGTATAACACTGTATACGTAATTTTCACAAACCAATTCATACTGAATCCCATAATTTCAAAGTTCTTCGTGGCTTACAATAGTTATTTGGGATATTTCTCGCGTAACCAATCATGTGTATTAATAAGATGAATTCACCTCGGCTTTTTTTTTGCACTGCTATTTCAGCAAGGTCAGTATCGGAAGAAAAAGGGAAATGCTCATGTTGTTGCGTCAACTGTGACGCCAGCTGTAGTTCAAACCATTTAATGGAAACAGTTTAAATTTTGTCCACATTATTTTCTATACTTTTATAAGCTACGGAGAAATTTTTAATATGCTCCTTAAATTTTTCACAGAACTACGGATTTTTGAAATTGCTTTGTCCAAAAATGACTTTTTTCACATATGTTATGATAACTCCAAATTCATAAGTTTTATCAACATGAAATTTCGGTTACATAAGGTCTATACATTGATTATTAAATTGTCAAATTTTCAGCCAAAAATATTGATAATTGACAAAGTAACAGCAAGTTGAACAACGCAGTTTTTGGAAGCAAAATTTTGCTCGGCTTTTTTTTTGCTACTGAGTGTATGATAATGCTTCATGAGTGCTATTTTGCATTCAAAATGCTTATTACAGGCTACAAGCATTTAAATAGCATTTGAAATCCAACTTTACAACAGATAGCATTTATGATGCTGATATATGGATAATATAATGCATGTAGCATCTGAAATGCAGAATTAGGGTTGGTTTACTGCATGTGCTAATGCTAATTGGTTACCTGGGTGGTTCACCCATTCCAGAAATATTTAATAGGCTCTATGGAACCACAATACATTTCATTTGACAGTTAGCTGAATTCTGTCACGTTGTTACCAAGATATACGACATAGTTCTTAAAATCTTTTTCGGGATTTCTTTCGGTCATATCTCCGAAACCGGATAACTAATTCCAGAAACATTAAGTAATGTTCTATGGGACAACAACATCTTTTGGCGGTCTTTGCATCCAAATCAAACAAAGGTTATTTTCCAAAATCCTTAAAATCCGAGTATTTTTTTAAATTGTTTTGGCAGATATCCGAATCCAAATGGCTGAGAAACATGAATTAGTTCCGAAAATCCGTGCATTTTCTGAACATGTTCCGTCAATATCTCCAAACCAAGATATCCAATTACAAAACCGTTTGATATCGTTCATCCTGACAGTGATACCTTTCATTTGGTGGTTGTTGCGCTCAATTGGGATGAGTGGTTACTGAGAAACACTGCTTACTTTATTTCGTCACATTCAAACACAAAAACATACATACATACACGCCCAAACATACACACACCCAGGCATTCCATGATCTCGCCGAGCTGAGTCGAATGGTATATGGCACTAGAGTTCTAACTATAGCTGTAACTGTATTTTTTCAACTATAAAAAGTTACAAGATCTACTTAACCATGATCATTGAATCTTTTGGAAGGTCCACAAACACAATGAGATAGTCTGGGATGTTCAGATCATCCAAACTGTGCTTCAGTACAGAACTTAGGATCTACAGTTGTAACTGTAGCGTTTCCGGCTTTACAAAACTTCGATATGTATTCAACCATATTCATTGAATCTTCCAAAAGCTCAAAAGATATAATGCAATAATCTGGGAGGTTCTAGGTCGTCCAAACTGGTTTTGAGTTCAGAATTGAGAGTATTCCGTTGTTATTGTTATTTTTTTCCGCCAAACAAAGCTACGATATGTATTTATGGTTGAAAACACATCATAACTTTGTATAGCCGAAAAAGCTCCAGTTACAACTATAGATCCTAAGTTCCAAACTTATTTATGTTCAGGATGCTCTGGGTTAAAAATCAGGCCTTACACGCATATATTCAGTCAAAAGATAGAATAGTCAATTCGCAGCAAGTTTGCCGAAGATAGTGTTCGTTTATGTTCAATGTGTGATTTTATACAGACATTTTTTTCAGGGTGAAGTCCATCCGCAACAAATTTTAAAATTACCAGATCATTAACTAGTCTGACAGCAACAATTGATTGTTACTTTTGATCATGTTTCTAATAAAACAATGTTGCTATCGGTAGTGTGTTCCAATAATGACAAAACGTTTTTCTTGTCGCTGTTACATGAAAAGAAGGTCGTTCCCACATGTGTGCGTATCACAACATTTTCTCACATCAACTTGTCTCTTTCCACTCATCGATACAACATTTTGTTATTTTCCTTTGTGTATCGTTGTAATACATTCAAGTTACAACATATCATTCACAGAAGTCGAGTTATTAGTACGAGACACTGAAGAAGTCTGCACATTGTAGGCGAAATACGTGTATCTGTCGAAGATAAGCAAAGGTAGTTGGAATTAAATGGAAGATACTAATTTTTCTTCTAATTTCTAGTTAACATATCATTGTTGAAGAGTGAGAGAATAACGGGTGTGTCACTCGTCAAAATTATCTTCTGTTTTTAGGTACAAAAATTTGATATTTGAAACACTGCCTGGGATACAAGCCGTACACAGAAAAAATAATTAAAATAAAAAAAAAAAAAATTTCCCCTCGTGTAATTCCAAGCCAAAGGAGCGTGAACAACGATATTGTAGGCAATCTTTCATACAACTGGCTCGATTCAGGCGTTATCTGGCTTAAATTTACATGAAATATCCCATTATGTTCTGCCAAATCTAGCATTCCCTTTATGTGCATTAGATAACGCAGAAAATTCAGTGTTTCTTTTTATCTGTGTACAAGAAACGCAAGGTTCACGGGGTAACGGAGGCTACAATGAAGATGGGGTTGGATAAAGCCAAACTGCTACTTTCGCGGCACGCAGTTCAGGAGTTCGTGTTTTCTAATGAGAAACTCTTTGTCTTGCAACAGCCGCACAATTGCCAAAATGAACGGCTGTGGGCACTGGCGTTGGCCAGCATGCCTTCGTCCCACAGAAACATCCCGCGGTTCCAAAGCACCGCGTCGGTGATGGTTTCGGGGCCATAACCAGGCGTTGGAAGCCCCCACTGCTGTTTATAGAGAAAAACCTGAAAATCAACGCCGCGTACTATAAAGGGTCACCCACAATTGATACGTTGCGGATGCGTTGACGTAAATTTGACAGAAAACCTATTGGAAAACTGTCAAATTCACGCAAACGCATCCGCAACGTATCAATTGTGGGCCAGCCATAAGACCGAGGTTCTGGGAGAAGGTTGTGGCCCCGGCACATTCATTTTTAACACATTTTTACAGTGTATTCGAACTTATTGAACACCTTGTACATATGGCATTCATTTGCACGATTTGTTGTACTGATTTAATCGAGAAAAAGCATACAACAGTTTTGTTGTATACAAGCTTGCGAGCAATTTCGTTCGTTCACGCTAACTTGAAATGAAACAAAAGACGATTTTATATGCCAGTTAAAATTCATAATTTTTATTTATCTATGAATTTGAAAAATATGCTTCATTCTCAAGTCCCTTAATAATGTCAAAAAAATGTCCAAAAGCATTACCAATCAACAGTCACGATTTTTCACATGGATTATATTACCGGAAAATTTGAAATGGCTACTGTCCGGTGGTAGACATCTTCCAGTTGCCGAAAAAGCCCTAAGCCTTTCGCGAAGAACTTCAGAGTATCCATTACAAATAGCTTTCATTCTGCACTGCAGAAATCCTTCTCTATTACCAGCTTCTGTGAAGTTGAAACGAGCTCTATGTCGGTGGGCGAATGTGTGGAGTAAATATGCCATCGGTTGGTATTTACTGCTGGCACCTTGTTAACCTTACAGAAGTCTAATTCAGCGCCAATGGAGTTTACCTCGCAACCTCTCACCGCATGGCTAGCTGAACTTCGCCCACGACTACTAAGCCAGTTAGGTTGAAATCAGCGCATCATACCCAGCTGTGTTGGTTGCGATCCGGTGTGGGTAAACTTTAATAATGATGATAATAATATAAAGGAAAACAAACCCGCGGTAGCTGGAGCTGAAAAATTTCTCACCCTCCGCACCCACCCGTCAGACGGCGTCGACCACCACTTGCCACTTGTGTGTTATTAGATCACCACTCGTTTGCTGCTTGCTTGCTACTACTTGCTCGGTGCGAAATTGTTTTAAAGTATAATTAATCCGCAATTGGAATCCGTATCAGGGGGAGAGCACGATTCGACGTTGATTAAATTTTAATGTTTCTCTTTTGAAAATGATTTAAAATTTACCAAAGCTAAATGCTGAAAGTCATGTTGATTATTTTACGACATGGAAAGTTGGAAAATTGGTTTTTATTTTTTTGGCAAAACCGTAGATCATCATTGATCGGCATTGAGATAAACTTGAATTGGGGTTGTGAGGTCTGTTTTTCAATTTGGACTCAACAAGCAAAGTTGATCTCCTTCACGTAGCTGACAACCAGTTTTGGTCGAGTCGAGTCAGCCGCCCACAAGTCCAATTTCTGACTTCTAATTCACTCGTGGGTGACGTGATCGAGCAATGTCAAAAGATGACGCGTGTACTGAATGGATCTCAGCATTTTCCGACTCGGTGAGTTGTTTATTTATTAAATCATTCTTATTCGATCGTTGTAAGTGTCTGTTGGATGATTTACCGAATACGAATCTGAATGTGCAGCTTTTTGAATGTGATCCCATCGCTTCATAAAGGCTCGTCAATATTTAATATTGTTTGGCAAGTGATGTCATGTTCTGCCATCTCATGATGTCAGCTTTTTGGTAGCTACTTAGTTTCGTGCAACAAAAAATGAGTTACATTAAACAACGTATAATGGTCGATTACGCCAGTGCGGTTGGTGTATCTTCTAGAAACAGCTTTAGACAGTGATGAAATAACGAGCGAAAACAAAACGAAAATCATCAAACCGAAGGCTTTAAATCATTGTTATTAACGCATCTCCTAAACAGGGCGTGAATTGGCCAATTTCGTCAATCACTTTAAAATTTCACTCAGGTGTTTTTTTTTTTTACTTTCATTACACATGCTTGTTTGTAGTGTACTCGTTTCCCACCCTGAGATGAACAGGCCATTAACGACACCGAGCAATGCACGCAAGCGATTAATATTTGATCATCATGGTCAATTGTCTTTATCTCTACTGAATGGAGACAACCGATAACCACCGCATGTTAAAGAAGCAAGGTTCCGTGGATTGGGCGATAATGGTCCCCTCGAATTGTACATAATTCAATACAAATCGCTAAGTTTACGTTACGTCTGGGGTAAAGTTTTCGCGCTGCGCTTCTGAGAAAAGATAAGATTGTTCGAAAGTCATGGACAGAGGAACTCAGTTGTGTTTTCCACCCGTGTGTGGAATTGAACGATGACCATAAAAGGTGCGAAAGATGATCGTTCTTTGATGATGGTACTTTTGGTTTGTTTTGTATAAATGGGAATGGAATTTCCTACACTTAGAAATAATGATCGATTTTACTTATTTTTGAAGAAATCCGAACAGCTGAACTGTCTTCTAATTTATTAATGTATCAATTCAGTTGCTTCTGAGCTATTGCTAAACTAAATTGTCATCCTATTTTCAACGAGGTTGTGAACAAAAAGGAATAAAAACATAAGGTTACAGTTATACAGCTCAATTGCTCATATCTTGGTTATAATTAAAGGGTGTTACGATCAAAATTTGGTCGACTTAAACTTGACTCATTTTGTTTCATCGTGACTTAAAAAAATTTGCACACCCCTCCTTTTGAAGATGTATGCGTGTAACATCATGCCTCTATTTTGATTTTAAGATTAGCACTTCAGTTATCAAAATGTCGTCGAAGGAAGAGAAGCCACGCATGAAAAGTGGTCGGTGAACGTTTGTCGACAGCCAGGAAAGCTGGATCTGGAGGAAATCGAAAGCCAGACGCCACAGTGACAACAAAAAGACTTGCCCAATGTTTCGAGCGGAACCCCAACCTCTCTGTCCGAGATGTTGCAAAGAAGCTGGGAGTGGCGCCTTCAACCGTGGATAGAGCTAAAAAACGAGCAGGACTGTTGACTTACAAGAAAGTGGTGACTTTAAATCGCGACGATAAACAAAACACGTCGGCCAAAGTATTATTGGACAGGATTTTTTTACGGGAAAAGTGGCAGATATTCTCAAGCGCATTAAACTGTAAAGTTTGCGAAGAAATAACTGGTGTGGCAGGCCATCTGTACCTGTGGCTTGAAGAGCAACGTTTACATTGCGACCGGAACCGTCAACCAGAATATTTATCCGAGCGAGTGTCTGCCTTGCCTGAAGTCACACTATTGTTCCGTTCCATTTTGGCCGGATTTGACATCTTGCCATTACGGAAAAAAAGCCATGGAGTGGTATGCTGCCAACAACGTTCAAGTGGTGCCCAAGGACAAGAACCCTCGCAACACGCCCGAGCTTCGCCCAATCGAACAATATTGGGCCATCGTCAAGCGGAACCTTAAGAAGACTCAAAAAACTGTTGTGAGCGAGAAACAGTTCAAGGCAAACTGGTGTTCTGCGGCGAATAAAGCGGACAAGAAGACTATACAAAATTTGGCAGGTGTTCAACGAAAGACCCACAATTCACATTCGGTAAAAAGGAAGCTTAGCTGAATATTTGTCCTGTATTCTGTATTATCAGTTACTTGAAAAAGAAAAATATTATTAAAAACTTTGAAAAAGAAAAAGAATTTGATTTAATATTAAAAACTTTGATCGACTCAGTTCTTAATGTGTAAAGTTCTGTGGGTTCACGCTTATGCACGTTTTCGTTCGTTTTCAGCGATAGCAGCAATTCACCAAAAACGTGATTTGCGGTATTCTGAAAAAGTTTGTTGAGTGGGGATATACAGTTAGAATGACCAAAAAATTCATTTGTTTTTATTGCATTAAAAAATGGTACATTTTCCGTAGAAAACGGTCCTGAAACCTTATTTTCGAAATTCGAACTCCAAATGTTTCATTGAATCGTTTTTCGAAGTTTCCTTTTTCGGGGGCACCAGGTATAAAGAGACGTTTTTCGATAATTAAAACTTTCAAAGCGTTTTTTCAAAACAGCATTTTCGGAGTTTATGCCGGTGATGACTGGATAATTAAAAGGTAGATTAAGCTGAAACTTGAAGGATTTTTTTATTATAGTATTACCTTATAGATGAATTAAAAATTGTAAAATAATTTTATTATTATAAATGAAAAAATGTGATAAAATTGCGGACAAAAATTTGATTTTTTTAAAAAGTTACGCCAAAAGTGCAATTTTTTTTTACTTTTCATTTATCTACTAAATATATATGTAATTAAGGTATTTTTTTTTGGGTTAGCAAGTTTCAAATAAAAACTGCGATCAGGAGAACCGGCACAAGGAAAATAGAACGACTTTTTCAACGCGCTCTAACGGCCACCATTTTATTGAAAAACAAATTGAAAAAAATATTTTTGTATATTGCATAATTGTAAAAAAGTTTGGCTTGATTTGAGTAAAAAATTCCCCTTGAATTTTTTTTTTCAAAAATGAGTTTTTTTTCTCGTTCTAGCTGTATATCCCCCCTGAAATCTATTGAAATTTCACAGTACTAACATTTATACATATCAATTTACTGTTTAAATGGTAATTTTTTGCTGCTTGATGTTGATTTTATATCAGCAATCCACTTTGCTGCTCCTGAAACAGGGAAGATTCAATTGAAAGGGGATTAAAGACAAATGGACATAAAAAATAACAATTTAATTCAAATAATCCATGAAGCAAAATCAATGAAAAAATGTAATCAAATAGGGTACGGTACGGGTTTTAAGCAGTTTAGTCAGTGCCTGGGACATTTGATGAAGCTGTATGTAATCTATAATTAGAACTGCCAATATTTAGACGTTAATCCCTCTGCTTACTTCCAATCTATCGAAACATACCTTCAGAAACGAGCATTAGAGTCAGAAAATTGCATAGCCATGGAATGAAGTTCTCGATTGCTGGGACTTATTAAAAGCTTGCGGATTGATTTCTGATCATAAAAATGTTTTCTTCAGCTCCACAATCTATACAGAAACTATCAATATTGTATGAGTGCGATTCCGTGTATGTGTGCGAAGGCGAAATGAAATAGGCCAGTTTACGATTTGCTGCAGAATAAATTCAAATCGACGATTTGCAGCAATCCTCAACCTGCTCCTTCATTTTACCAATCCGCTCAAGAAAACAATCAACCAAAACATGTCGATTGCTATGATCGCAAATTCGTCTACTAGCAGCTTCTGAGACAGACGAACACGACCAGACTTTTAGTTAGTGTCATTGATCTTTAGATTGTCAATGTGTATTTTTTATTTCATTAACTCCCTTGGAAATGTTAGACAAACCCTTGCAACACTCTTGTTTTAAGCAGTTAAAGTTACTTCAGTGTGACTCAATTAAGTCACAATCGAGTTGCTGTAACCAATTATGACGGCTATGTATTGCTTGGGAAGCGACTGTGACGACAAACGGAATGCTTCGTTTAAAAACAAACAAATGTAAGAGACAGAAGGCTTCACGTTACAATACCGGTACGCTATAGCCATGGTGAACAAAGTAGAGAGAAAACAAAGGCTCTCTTAAAAGCAGCCATATAGCTCAGCAGCGAGGCATTATTTATCGTTGAGTACTATTTTTTTTATTGCATATGATAGTGCCAGATGATGGAAAATATAATCATAAGCATAGAGCAACCTCAAATGACTGGAAGAAACATGAAATAAAATGTTATTTCAGATGAACTATATATGAAATGAATTTGACTTAATGTTCAACATCACGTTCTGGCAAAAAGCCAGGCAACAAGTGTGATATAGCCACAATGGCTAGTGAGCCTTTTCGTCACGTCAAGTCGGTGAGTTCAGCGCAAGGGCAAAACACCAGATACATTTAAGGTACACATAAATATACTATCAATACTGGGCCTACTCAGATATTCTCTTCAAGTCGAGCACTCGTCACTTTGGAAAAAATCTCGTCGTTTGGAAAGAATTTTTAGTCATTCCCATTCGAAAAGTCGCTAGAACGATCAAAACCGAAGAGTTTCGTCCCATTAACATGTTGCACACTTTAGAATATGTTTTAGAACTTGTTATAAAAGGTCAGCTATTAACGATTTTAATTAGAAGACAGGATATCGAGGAGTTTATTCTTGTGAAACTGCGTTAAATTTAGTGTAAGTAAAATGGAGAGAAAACATAAAGCGTCAAGATACAATTGTTTCCTTTTTTTGGATCTGAAACGCGCTTTTGAAAAGATTTCTCGGCGCTTGCTGTTAGAAACAATCATGCGCTTTTGGATTTCGGGTTCTGCATATAGATGGTTCGAAACCTATTTGTCTGACAGAACTCAACGGACTGCTTTTAACGATTCTGTTCCGAGTTTTGGAGAGAACAGCCTTGGCGTACCACAAGGGAGTGTATTAGGGCCCATTTTATTCATTCTTTATATTAATGGTATGCGACGATTCTTGCGATTTTGTGATATTAATCCTTTTGCTGATAATACCGTGTTGTTCATTGCAGCTGAAAACCTTTATGAGGCCGTTTCACCTTTGAATGAGTTCCCTAAGTAGATGGTTGAAGTATTAACAGTTGAAATTAAACATAAGTAAAACTAAATTAATGGTAGTTTCAAGGAATCGATGAACTGAAGATAAATCTGTAAAAAATTGATCGCGTTAATGAGATTGAATATCATGGCGTGATTATTGGTGATAGATAAATATTTGACTCTCACATTGACAATGTCATGAAGAATAAATAAAAATATCAACAAATATTTTCATAGACAATCAGTAACGATGGAGAAAGTCGACGAAGAGAATCTCTCAATGTTACTTACGACTTAATGCATTGTTCGGCTTCAATTGTTGCCAATATTGCATACGCCATTCAAAAACGTTTGCACATCTTCCATACTAAAGACCTGTTGCAGCGATAACTGGCTTAAATTTACATGAAAGAACCCATTACATTATGCCATATCTAGCATTCCATGTATGTGCATTAGATAACGCAGAAAATTAAATGTTACTTTCAGACTATGTACTCCTGCAATTGATTTCCTCCAGTCTGGGTCAACTTTGATTACATAGATTGAAAAATTTATTTTCGTGAATTAACTTTATACCTTTGTTTTATACCTAAAACAATTGTCTATGAAACATTCATATTACTTTTTATCGAGTGAAATGCTCTCATTACTCCTTTTTGTATAATGACAATGACACGTAATGAACTTCGAGACAACCCGCCAATCGCTGCTTCCCTTGTATCGTACTTATATATGATTGTGTTGCTGCTGGGAAGGGCAGGAATAATTTATTGTTCCAAAATAAAATATGAAGCGCTGTCGATAGTTTAAGCTATGTCCATTTAGAATCCGGAATAATAACCTCGGTAACAGATAGACGTAAAAATAAGTTTAATACATCAAAACAAAGGTAATTCACTATACTTCAAGGAAAAAATATCAATACAAATCATTTCTCTTCGTTTCTAATGAACTTTCTTCTTTATACCTCCCATCAAATGCTGCACACATCCATAGTCAACTTCCTTAGCACATTTGTTCCACATTTTGGTGATCTGAGCCGCGTTCCGAGCCATCTTTGCACTTTTCTCAAGCTTCCTCTTCATTATTGCCCAAAATCTCTCGATGGGCTGGAACTGCAGGCAGTTGGGTGGATTTATGTTTTTGACCGATGAACTCTACGTTATTATCGCGGTACCACTGGATGACTTCCCGGCTGTAGTGGCAACTCGCCAAATCTGCCAAAACTTCACGGGACCTTTATGGGCTTTAATGAAAGGTAGTACGCGGTTTTTGAGGCATTTTTCCTTGTACAGCTTCGAGTCCATCGTCTTATTCATCACGAACACTTTGGGCTTTGCTCCGCAGCTGCATATCCCTTGTCAAATCATCAGTTTTTTTTGCAAATTTGTCCATAAGAGCAAACTTAAACTTCGCAGGAACATCTCCTCGTGCCGTCGCCATGTAGAATTTTTGGCCAGGAAGCTGTCCGAAATCCATTTTGACGTAGGTTTCATCGTCGATGAGCTGGCATCCTTGGTAATTCGTCAAAACCTGCTGGTAAAATTTGCCGAGCCCGAGTTTTGGTGACGAAACTTTGCTTCAACGTTCTGTTTGGTTGCTTGCTGACTCGATAAGAACGATATGGTGCTCGCAAACGAATTCTTCTAACGGTACTGCGAACAGCAGCGGATTTTTGTGCGATTTAATTCCAGGATTTGCTCTGACGGTTCTCAACACCTTCTGGTTCAGCTTGCGGCCATATGTTCCACTACAACGCTTACCTTGAGGCACTTGATCCACGCTCTTTCGCACCCTGAAACGTTTGACCACATCATACACGGTTGATTTGGCGATTTTCAACGTTTTTGCGATTTTTATTGCGGATCACGTTGGACTTTATTAAAGTGGGTGTGCAGAATTTTTTCTCTCCTTTCGGTTTCCATCTGGAATAACTTTTGACTCACTGCACGAAACACCTAGGTTAACAAACCGCTGTAAAAGAATACTTACTGTGGTCTAACTGGTGATATGTCATACTAATGTTGGTAGTGGCTGGCTTATACCACTCAACTACCTTACCGAAAGATGGCTGCCAACTAGATCACACTTATTTCGCTCGTGGTAACGCCACCCGGTTGGTTCAAATTTTCCACTGGCTTGGTTAACCGACTGCATAATCAATGGTTGGTCGCCAGAGAACCCTCCAAGGTACTTGGCACTGTCAGTTGGTAATTCTCCAGCTCCAGCGCTGTCGACCATTATGGAGCATTACTTTTAATTGAAGTCTGTGAAAGGGAAACACTAGACATGTAGTAAATTCACTCTGCACAACTTAATTATAAGACATCACTTTCTATTTGTGATATTTTTAATAGTTTAATGTTAAAAATCAATAGTTTTCAATATTGACATCGACG
Source organism: Aedes japonicus (assembly GCA_034211315.2). NCBI lineage: Eukaryota > Metazoa > Arthropoda > Insecta > Diptera > Culicidae > Aedes > Aedes japonicus. The sequence continues at coordinate 74,817 of JASCZW010000255.1, forward strand.
CTTAGAAATATTTACAATCGATTGGGGAAAACATTTTAAATTTTTTTTTTGGAAAAACGACTGAGATATTAACATTCAAAACCTGACCGCTGGTCGTGGCGGTCGTAATAGGATTTTTTTTAATTGTACCCCAGTATTGAAAACAAAGACGGAGCCCTACGTCAAAATGCTGGACAACTCTATTTGGTTGACGTTTGTTTTAAATTTGTGACAACATTTTCGTAGCTCTTTGTATTGCTGCACGAATGTTCATTCTGTGTCAACAATGGTTCGTGCTTTCGACAGTTACGCGTTATGAAGGAAGTTTCATAAAAAGTACATATCAGTTTTGATGCAGAAAAAAACGTATAGATTCGTTAGTTCTAGCTTCAATTTCGTAATTGAACCAACAGATGATGTTTGGGACTATAAATATCATCAATGTGTAAAAACTGGGAACCTATTATGAAGCAATACCGGCGTTCCCGTTGACGTGATACTCACTTATATAAACTAAAATATATTTTCAGTGTACCACAGACCTGATTTAGGCGATAGCTGGGTAAAATTTACAAAAATATCTCGTGAATTTATGCTACATAATTACATTAGACTTGTCAGAATCTTACAAGATGTCATCTTATTGGGAAGGAAATTTTCAGGATATCGATCCACAATTAAGTTACAGTCGTAAGAAACATCAAGAATTTTGATCGAATGATGTTTTTCAGTGTATGATTTGTACCGAATCAATAGCCAGTTAAAATTGGCAAATTGAAATTTTACCCACATTACTAATCAGTACCTTTTTTGCTTTATTTTTCTCAGGAGCCGGAGATACCAGTACCACACGCCGGAAGCGATTTCATCCACTGCGAAACCTGAGGCGGATTTTTCGACGTCGCACAGTATCATCGGCTGACGCCACACCCCGCCAACTGCTGGGTAAAAGTCAAACCCACATTCACTTTGCCACGTCGGGTTCCTCGACTACGGATGCCACGTTGCCAAGAACCGGACTGGGGGTACCAATCACAATAAGGGCCGATTCGGGAGGTGGTGGCATTGTAGGTGGCGTAGGTAGTGCCGGAACAGGGTTCTACAAACGAGAAACCTACCGACTGCGGGACGCCGATGATCTAGAAAAGGACATGTCCGATTACCAACGGAGCCTTAGCGAAGGCCGACTGGTGGATAGGTGAGTTTGATATTTTAAATCTCTAAGTTAAAAAAAAAGTGCATTGTTGAACTGAGAGTGGTAAAACTCTTACGACAGAGCTCACGACGACGTTTCTCATAATTGCATGGTACCAATAATCGTTACGAACGATAAGCTGATTAGAACTTCATAACTGAGCCACGGGTAAATATGGTGGTATTCCCAACAAACTACGCCACCAAACAAACCTCAACTGCTTCTCTCCAGCCGGTCGTAGCCCTGGAATTGGTCGGCGCTCGAAAGTTCAATCGATCCCGCGCTTGGATTGTCTTCGCAAACAAAAGCACTGCGACACAGCATTACAGCACCTATGTATTTCCATTCCAACAGACTTGCTTCCACTGTCGCAACTCGAGTGCTATCTTATCAGTTTGCTGACAATCGCACGCTTGTATTGAACATTTAAAGCACCTCATCGATCCTGAGAGCTGTAATTCATTTGCGCTATCGATATTCCAATAACCGTACTTCACTAATTGCCGAGAGATTAGTGGTCGCTTAAGCTGCAGTGTAAATGTGAACTGGAAAAAAGTGTAAAAAACCACACAAAAAATGTTGGACAACCTCTCAAGAATTGAACCAACCCGGAATCAATTTGATTTGCACAGGTGAGGAAACGTAACCGCAGACGACGATAACCGCGAGAAGTGGCTCTCTGAAGTGGGTGCCCCAGCGCGGCAACCGACTAGGCCGTTATCGAGTCGAGTGTGTGCTCATAAATAATTGCGTGTCTGAAGATTCAGCGATTCAGGTGCATGATCAATAAACAAAAATAAAAGTGAGTGAATGAAGAGATGTTTAACTATTGCAGGAATTGCTTGTACGCTCCTGTAAACGCTTGTTATTAAGCGAGTTTGCCTTTGTGAAATAATGATTTGATGCTTATTAAGCACTAAAGTGTGGAACCGAAAGAGCGTTTCCAGGCGAAATGACATGGAAATGAGGAAAATTATTTTCGATATTTTTTGGATTTGAATGAAACTTTGCATACGCGTTTGGCTTAGGAGACTGAGCATTTTCCGCGCTAACATTGATTTTTGTGACTCAATAGTCAGTTTTAAAAAGGGCGTAAGCATTTTCAATAGCAATTCAACTAATAATTTGTAGCTCGAAAACGTTTGGTTGTGCAACAAAACTGTCAAAAAAACAAGTTGTGACCCTACGTGTGAAGGTTGTGAAAAAAATATATACTGAAAAATAATCGGAAAAAAAAAGACAATTAACATGCCAAGTAATAGTCAAAGGAGTCAAAGGAGTACTGGCTACCCCCAACGAAAGGATAGGAAGCGGTTTGACGCCGGAAGTAAAAAATGAGATTTTGGAAATTTACGACAGTGACCAGATTAGTGTGTGATTTTTCCGAAAAAAATTTAAGCACGGTTTTTTTATACGGGTTGTTTTTGGCGATATCTCCAGATCGGAAAAACTTATCGACCTGATTAAAATCACATTTTACGTTTTAGGTCAAGAGTAATCATATGGCAGTTTAAAAAAAAAAATCACAAATGTTGGTGTAAATACTCGTTGCATAGCATGGAAAGGTAACGCATACAAACATAATCGAAGCAATATAAAATGTTAAAGCATGTGAATTTATCAACTCTATTTAGTTTTTTTTACGCGGTTCCATACGAAAAGTGGAACGTATCCCTCGTGCAAAAATAACCTTTGTTATTGGAATATAACCAAGCCGCAATTCATCCCTCTGTTATTTACTATGTCGAATCAAGAGCGCTTAAGAATCTTAGCTTTATCGTTGTACAGGAAGTACTTGAACATGACACAATAGCGGTTCAGGTATGTATTTCAAAACTAATGAGCTTTTTGAAAAACAAACTAACGCAGTTGGAGAAAGCAATATTTATTTTTCTGATGGAGCTGCATCACAATAAACAAAAAGGAAAATTTTGGCAAGCCTTTGTAAATTCAAATCAAAATATAGCATGGATGCTGAATGGCATTTTTTTTCTTTACTTCCCATGGCAAGGGCTCGTGCGATGCAATTGGTGGCACATTAAAACGAATGGCAAGAAACGCAAGTTTAGCTGAAGGACACAAACAGCCAATAACAAATGCAAAAGAATTATATGATTGGGCCAATCAGAAAAATAATGACTGCTGAACGAAAATGTAATTTTGTTATGTATATTATGAAGACTATGAATAGGGAGTTACAGAATGGAGCAATATCTTTCAGCAAACTAAAATGATTACTGGTTCCAAAAAATATCACTCTTTTGTTCCGCGATCAGATCATCAGATAGAGGCAAAATTGTTTTCAAACGATGTAGCATCAACTTTTTATAGTTTATACAAACATGTAAAACGAAAAAGAACTTCTCTTAACTAATCTAAATGTAGAAACAATAGTACATAGTATGCGCATAAAACTAATATAAAGGGTGTCCACGATGAAATTGCCACACACAAAATTGATTCGCAAAATTCGAGTTTTCATCCGATTGCCATCAAATTTTCAGGGATTGAGAAATAACTATTAAACTTCATTTTACCATTTTACTCGTATTTTATTTACAGTCCATACGCAAATGCCCGCACCTTGGCCATAACCCCGGCCATAAGATTCTGCACAACCTGTGAATCAACCGTTTTTTGCATGTAAACCCATACTTTCTTCAGTTCCTCGACTGTCTTCACTACCTTAGGTCGTTTAAGAAGGTGCTGCTTCATAATCGCCCAGTACTTCTCGATGGGGCAGAGCTCCGGAGTGTTGGGAGGGTTGAACATTTTCGGCACGAAATTGACCTTATTGTCCGCATACCACTTCAGCACGTCCTTGGAGTAGTGGCATGAGGCCAAATCCGGCCAGAAGATTGTTGGGACCTTGTGGGCCTTCAGGAGAGGAAGCAGCTGCTTCTGGAGGCACTCTTTTATGTACACCTGTCCGTTCATCGTGTCCTGGGTCACGAAAGGTGCACTCCGCTTCCCGCACGTGCAGATGGCTTGCCAAACCAGGAATTTCTTCGCAAATTTGGAAATCTTCTGAGTGCGGACATGCTAGGGAACGCTGAACTTATCCTTGGCCGTGAAAAACAGGTTGTCGGGGATCTGTTTGAAGTCGGTCTTCACATATGTTTCGTCGTTCATGATGCAGCATTCAACTTTCGTCAGCATGTTGAGGTACAATTTCCTGGCACGGGTTTTGGCGGACTTGTTCTGCTTCTCGTCGCGATTAGGGGCCTTTTGTACCTTGAACGTTCGAAGCCCAGCCTTAGTTTTGGCCTTCTGGACAAAACTTCGGCTTAGGTGCAGCTTCTTAGTCACATCCCGAACGGAGGCGTTTGGATTTCGGTTGAAGGCCCCAACTCCGCGGTTGTGATTTTTGGTGTTGTACGGAATACTTTTTCCTTCACTTCTGGGCTTCCGATCAGTGGTCAACCGTTCTTCGAACCGCTTAATCACTCGCGACACCATGGAATTCGCGATTCCCAACGTTTTAGCGATGGAACGATGCGAGAGATCCTTGTTCTCGTGATGAATGAGCAAGATTTTATCACGCACGAGCTGTTTTTTCGACTCCATTTCCGCGAGTTTTGACTTTTAAACTTGCAGGATGTAAATAATGCACTATGAACTAAATCCACCAAAATTTTCATTAAATTCTACCCAACGGTTAAAAAGTTAGAGCAATTTCATAGTGTGGCAATTTCATCGTGGACACCCTTTATAAGAAAAGTTTTTTTCATTTTTCCCTATTTCTTAGGCTGTTTATAGAATCTTCTCGCTGGCTAAAATTGAGTTGTAGAAAGCATATTTCGAAAAAGGTATTTTTGTGATGCTGGATAACTGTGAATAATTTATGAAAAGGCCGTATATTCTGCTGGAAATATACCGCAACATCAAAAAACGTTTATTTTGGTAAATAGTTTAGATTTTGAAAATGCTTTTATAGACGACCTTAGAGACACTTTTTTCACTTCAGATCTCTCCACCCTGAAGTTTTCTCCTAAATTAACGTAAGAGCTTCATGTTTTTACACACAATGAATAAAGTATACAATAAGAAGCAAAATAGGCATGAGGTGAACGAAAATATCCCATACCTTTTGAACCGTTCATCCAATCGTTTTGCTGTCACAAAGAGAGTTGTAGAAAACTTAACAAACAATTCAAAAAACGTTTTGTAGTTCCTGAAGAAACGCGAATAATGTATGAAAAGGTCGTATTTTCGAATATAAATTTTATAATTTATTTATTTATTTATATCACTAGCTGAACCCGGTGCGAGCCTTGCAACGCATGCAACTAAATGAATGAAAAATTAATAAAACTGGCGCGTTCATGGCTCTGAATGAATCTGGTTCAAATATTTTCGTTTGCTTGTGTGTGTTATTTATGCAAAAAAAAGGTTTGTTTTATTACTTCAACCCTTGGACCGGTTGTTCCTACCGGTTTTTCTTTCTGCGTAGAAATATTTCAAAGACAAACGAAGCCGTATCTTGTACGTAATTTTTTGTGTTTGAATATAATTTTCTCTTGCATAACCTAAGATTAACTTCTTGTGCAAAATGTAGCACAGAGAGTAACTCAACCAATTCTTGACTAAAAAGGGGTTCAAACTTATATCAGAATATGCTTCTTACCCGAGAAATACACATTTTGTGTTTTAGATGCATGGATAATTCTCATGTTTGGTTCATATGTCTGTTTCATTGGTTTGAGAGCCCTCCTTCCCCCTCTCCAGAGGGAAGGCGTCTCAAACCACCTAAGAAAAAAACTCCTGCCCAAAAACCCCCACAAGTCAAAATTGGTTCCATTTGAAGAACTCCAGTTCCAAAAACTCGAGCTTTGCAGAAATTTGTGTTTCATTTGTATGGAAGTCGTCCCCTTTCAGGTGGAGAAGGAGCTTCGAACCATCATAAGAACCTTCCCTGGCCTCAACAACCCCTACATATAAGTTTTCCTAACAGTAGGTATGATTCTCATGTTTGGTTGACATTTGTGTCTAAGTTTCATGAGGGCCCACCCCTTCCAGAGAGGGGAAGAGTCTCAAACCTCCGTAGATACATTTCTCGGTTCCGAAAACCCCCACATGCCAAATTTGATTCCATTTGCTTGATTAGTTCTCGAGTTATGCAAAAATTTCTGTTTCATTGGTGTGGGAGCACCCCTTCCAGATGCAGGAGGGGTCTCGAACCATCATAAAAACCTTCACCAACTCCATAAATCCCTGCATAAAAATAGTCGTACCTGTTGGGATAATTCTCATGTTTGGCTCAAATTCGTGTTTCATTTGTACGAGAGCCTCTTCTTTCAAAGAGGAGGGGGTCTCAAACCACCGCAGACACATTTTTTGCATACAAAAACCTCCACATGCCATATTTGGTTCCATTGTTTGATTAGTTCTTGAGTTATGCTGAAAATAGTTTTTCATTTGTATGGAATCCCCCCTTTCTAAAGGCGGGATGGGTGTCAAACTATCATAGGATCCTTTCCCGGCCCCAAAAACCCCTGCATACAAATTTGCATAGCGGTAGGAATAGTTCTCATGTTTGGTTTGAATTTGTGTTTCGTATGTATGGGAGTTCCCCTTTCCAGAGTGAGGAGAGGTCTCAAATTACCATAAAAAAATTTCTTGCCTTCAAAAACTCGTCCATACCAAATTTCGTTTCATTTGCATAGGGGCCCCCCTTTCTAGAGGCGGGAGGGGTCTCGAACTATCATAAGATGCTCTCCCGAACCTAAATACAAATTAGCATAGCAGTAGATATAATTCTCGTGTTTGGCTTAAATTCGTGTTTCACTTTTATGGGGGCCCCTTTTCCAGGGAGGAGGGGCTTCAAACCACCAAAAAACATTTCTTGCCTACAAAAACTCACCCATACCAATTTTTATTCTATTTGCTTGATTAGTTCTCGAGTTATGCAGGAATTTGTTTTTCATTTGCATGGAATTCCCCCTTGCTAGAGGCGGGAGGGGTCTCGAACTATTATAAGATGCTTTCCTGGACCCAAAAATCACTGAATACAAATTTGCAGAGCAGTAGGCATAGTTCTCATGTTTGGTTGAAATTTGTGTTTCATTTGTATGAGAGCCCCCCTTTTTAGAGGGTGGAGGGGCTTTGAACCACCATAAAAATATTTCATGCCAAAAACTCGTCCATTCCAAATTTGGTTCCATTTGCATGATAAGTTCCCGAGTAATGCAGAAATTTGTGTTTCATTTGTATTGAAGCCCCTCCTACTCCCTTCCAGAAGGCGAAGGAGTCCAAACCACCTTAGAAACATTTATCTTCTTCAAAAAATTCCACATGCCCTATTTTAATAATATTATATTTCATTTGTATGGGAGCCCCCCCTTTCAGGACGAGGAGGGATCTGGAACCATCATAGAAACCATTCTTGCCTTCGAAAACTCGCACATGCTAAATTTGGTTTCTTTTGCTTGATTAGTTCTCGAGTTATGTAGAAATTAGTGTTTCATTTGTATGGGAGCCGCCCTTTTCAGTGAAGGGAGGGGTCTCAAAGCATCATAAAAACCTTCCCCGGCCCCAAAAATCCCTGCATACAAAATTTTACGCCGATCGGCTCAGTAGTTTTTGAGACTATTAGGTTCAGACAGACAGACAGACAGACAGACAGACAGACAGACAGACAGGCAGAAATCCATTTATCTATATATATAAAAATGAAATGCTGTCCGTTCGTGACAGCATAACTCACGAGCAACACGATGGATTTATTTGATTTCTTTTTTGTTTGATTGGTCTTGGTTTCCAACAAATTTATATGAAGAAAAAATTAGAAAAAGTTACTGGAAAGTGAAAAAAAATCATAAAAACCAAATTGTGATTTTGTATGGGAATATCATAATAAGCTAGACAGCCAGATCATCGTTTGTATTGATGATACTCGCAGCGAGATGTGAATTCTTGATCAACAATAGAATAGGGCCTATCAACATTTGTAAACAAACATTTCTGAGCCCGTTTTCTCTTAAACCATAGGCCAACCCACGCAGACCAATACCATAACCATGTAGGGATAAGTTTCTCTACACAATGATGCTACAGATTTGCGTGTGTAGCCTGTGGTTTGCGAGAAAAAAGGCTCAGAAAAGTATGTTTACAAATTTTGATAGGCCTTATTCTATTGTTGGTCAAGAATTGGAGTGAAGGTCAATGGAAAGTTAACTTATTATTTTTTGTCTAATGTATTGAACTGATAAATGTGTAATTACGTTTTTGGTTACATTAGTATCGTGCGCCGTGAGATAAAAGGATATTACTAAAAATCAAAAAAGAAACTAATTAAGTTGCGATTTCAGTTCATTTCAATTAGTATTGTTGTACAATGCCTCCAACTAGACAGAATAATATCGGTCGGCTGCTAGCTCAGCAAACTCTATAATGAGACAAAGCGACGGTCAGCGTGCAACTCAAAATGAATTGGATCGACAACGGATCTCACGGGCTCAAACGATGTTGAGTGAAGAAGAACAGCTCAAAATACAAGCGTTAAAGTTAGAAAGAAGCGTAATCGGCAAGTATCATAAAGATCTGGTAGCAATCGTGCCCAACATAACCTTAAAAATCGATTACGAAGCCAGTCCTACATTCCACAAAATCTTCAACCTGCTTCCTGTGGTGTGTGAAGACTGTGTGTGTATATATATCTACAATCCAACGCCCACCGTCCGGCAGGGATTTTATGGAAGAAAAATGTTTGCAGTTTAACGAACTGTTGTCTCTGTTGAGTTCCAGTTACTCACGTCCATTCCGAGGTCACATTCACTTACAACAAGCCCCGCATAAACACAGTACAAACATCAAATGGATATTGGAACTGTGCATACACTTCCATCCTCAAATCTGATTGTTTTGAGGATGGCACATATTAAGTAGTATCGTTTAAATTCAGATAGATCTCACCAGATATTGTTGCTGATGTTCAGTCTTCATTTGGACGACTTCCCTGTGATGCTAAAGGATGCATTTATGTCTCTACAGAAGTAGCACTCCACTATTCGGCTAATATTTTCACATCATCCTTTTTCAATTAGTACTTCGCGCACAAATGCAATACAATGAAAATTACAGGTAAAAAAACACTTCAGAGAAGAAATTTAACTTGAAAAATCATAATAATTGTGCAACGAAAGAAAAAAACCTTCACAGCTCTCCATCAGTACACCACGTGGTGAGTGCATCTGAAATTATATGCCAAACAAACACGCGTATTTTTATTGTATGCAGGATAACGTCTGCCGGGTCAGCTAGTATATATATATATATAGATATCAAATTATATCATCAGAATACGTTTATTCCCACAAATATAATTTTTTTGAGAAAAACACCAAAAAATGATTTTCTAGAAACTTTTTTTCCCAGACATTTCTCCATCCTGGAGTCTACACTAAAATTTGCGTTATAACAGTCAATAAATAAGAAAAATCCAAAAATATGTTTTTTTGAGATACATAAGTTTTAATATTAATTTTCGATTTTTTTCTGATTTTTTTCAGTGTATGCTTTTCTCACAACCTTCACACATAGAGCCACAACTTGTTTTTGGACCGTTTTTTTGTACAACCAACGGTTGTCGAGCTACACATTATTAAAGTGCTTTTCAAAATCCTTACGCCCTTTTGAAAACTGACTCTTGACTCCAAAAATGTTTAGCATCAGTGAAAAAAACTTACTTGCGTGGGTAAAACGTGTGTACAAAATTTTCAATTAAATCGGAGACACTCGGAGTTGGTCGGTAGGTCATTTCGCCTGGAAACGCTCGAAACACAAACACCCAAAAGTGTATCGAAGTCTAAGTGTATCGAAGATTCTAACATTTCCGTAAGAGTTGACGAAAACTATTCACTATTAGGGTTATTATTCTTATATTAATAAAATTGTTCCTATAATTATCCTAAGCTGTATCTTGAGATTAGAATATATCTTCTACCTTGTAATGTTTGCTTACGTTCGATTGCAACTCTAGACAAAATAGTCAAAAGATCGAAAGTAACATTTGTAAACAATGACTTCTAGCGTATTTTTCTGGGATCTGCTTGCCCTCACGATTCAAATAGCACCAGAAATAGATACAAGGAGTTATTACCTTCCAGTTGGTAGTAGATGTAGCTGTAAGCAACCTGGCATTTTCAAGATATTTACGTTTTAAGTCATAGTTTACAAATGTTACTTTCGACCTTTTGACGATTTTGTCTAGAACTAACCTTTCACGCTTTATACCTATGATTTTGAGGTGGATATATTGCGGAGTGATGAAATTAAATTAAGAATATTAAAAAAAATCTTTGGAAACCTTATTCCTCATGTATAACACAATTAGTGTACCTTAATTTGGTGGTACTTCTCAATGGACGAAGTATTGAAACCCACTTTTACAAAGAGTACAATTGCACCAGCCCATCATAGAGTATCATCAATCAATGGAAATGCAACATAGCTTCGAAGTGCACAAATTCAAATCCTCTGCAAATCGTCGTGAAATCATTCAGCCCCATCATTGATCGTTCAATGGTCCCTTTCGCTTACTCACAAATTAAAGACACGCATTGTGTGTACAAACCCACTCCGACTGCAACCACGCGAGCAGCCATCAATACGTATAATTCAATGTTTGGTACAATTAAGACAATTCTGGGTCGATAATTGAATAGGGCCTAACAGCATTTGCAAACAATGCGTTGTAAACTCTTTCATTATTGTGGGCAACCCTATGATTTTTGCGGGTTACAGGTTTACAAGGCTCTGTTTAAAAATACTGTTAGGCTCTATCCAATTGTTGCTCTAGAAATGAGCTGAACTTACAAACACAAAAAAAAACCCTTTTCCCATCCACTCTCCGGAACTGCAGCAACCAACGTGAAGTTCAAAATTGATTAATCTCGTATTTTTCTGACTGGCCATGGTTGACTGATCACATCGAAGCAGCCCAACTGGTAAAACAAATCGGTGTTTTCACAGCGCGGAGAAAATTTCTGATGGGCAATCTCGAAAATCTTCTTGCCAGTGTCAAACCGAAAATCATTGATCTTCAAGTGAAAATTAATTAATAAATGTAGGACAGGACTATCAGCCCGTAATGGCTCAGAGCGATAAGTAGTTTAACTTTAGTACCTGCTTCGCACCTAATGTTGAAAGATTACTAATACCAATCGAAGTGAAACAGCGCCCCGAGGAGATGAATAACTTAGCTCGGCAAGCAGGAATTATGGAGATAGAAAACGCCGTGTCTCAACTAAATCAAAAAAATATTGCGCAACATCAACCATGAAAGCTTGTGCCGATAATTTTCACCTGCCAGCTTTCTTTCTCATTTTCGGCATTGTTCGGTTTCGGTTTCATTTTGGTATCTACACTGCATACATGTATCTTTATAATTTATAACGAGAGGTTCAGAATAAAGACCCCTTTTGATGGAAGTTGAGCTGCATTTGGATTTTGATTTAGATAGTGAATGGTACAAGCATTGGCGTTCTTTGATGATGTATGATCAGTGAAAAGCTGTTTTAAACTGCGAAATTGGATGTTTAAATGCTCTACCTACTCAGCGAGGCTTTAAGAAACCAAGCAGCTTAGCCATTGCTTACGTGAGCCATATACTCGCTTCATCTAAGGGGTCATGCATAAGCCACGAAGTGGTGAGTGGGTTTGGAACATGACCACAATAACTCAAGTCAAGGAAGAGGGCACTGGCGAGCGAACTACGTGGCTTAATTTTTAGTTGTTTCTAATCATGAAATGTTAATGTGCAATAATTTTTTGTTTTCAATTAAAAATACTCATTTAAAGCCTGTCTACGGTAAATTTCGGACACCAACATAATAGCAGCATAAACATTTACACATAATTCAACAAAACCGATTGTTTATTTCACAATAATAAAGTTAAATCTACATTTGAGACAGGAAGATGTTAATACACCCGCCATCAGGTTCCGTACGGTATCCTCAGCCGTGCAATTCTCCATCTTCCCATGAAATCATCGGTATCATTTGCTTTTTTCTAAGTTTCGAAAGGATTCCGCTTAACGAGAGCCCAGTACTTCTCTGTTGGGTGAAGTTCGGGACAGTTTCGTGGATTGGCTGTTTATGGCACGTATTTGACCTTTTGTTCCTTATATCATTCCAGAACCGATATTGACAAGAGGCCAAATCAGGCCAAAACAGAGCTGGAGAGTCGTGGTTTCTGGACCCGGAAGCTGTTTAAAGTCTTTGAGTGTGTATGTTTCGTCGTCCATTGTGATACAAAAAAATGTTTGTCCTTAGCACGATTTTTTTTTGCAGTGAAATTTTGCTTATCATTTCGGTTGGGCTCCTTTTTCACTTCGTACGCCCTCAGTCCTTGCCTTTGCTTAACTTATTGTACGTATGATTTTGACTTCCTAGCTTTGCGAGCCACATTTCGCACAAAGAGATTGGGATTTTTCTCAATAATGGCTACCACCTTCTTGTTCATTTTTCGGAAGAATACTTTTCGATTTGTTCTACTTTAAACCTTCCGATCCACTGTCAAGCGCTGGTCAAATAATGATCAAACACAAAACACGATACTTTTCGGTAGTTTTAGTTTCTTGGCCAAATCGCATACCGATAAGTTCAGGTTTTGCTGCAATTCGTACAAAATGCGTTTGCGCACTTCACTTGATTCGACGCCATCTTAGTGAATGTAACATTAATGTCAGCATGTTGTACCACGAAATAAAATGGAGAGTTTTCGCTGTCATTCAAATGAAACGTTTCAGCGATCCATGATATATTTTAAAATCTACACTGAAAGAAAAGTGTCCGAAATTTAACGTGGCAAGCTTTTTGTATAAGGCCATATGCCATATGATTTGTGTATAAGGTCATTAAGCATAAGGCCATAAGAACGTAATAATACAAAAATTCTAAAAAAAATACTCTATATAGGTAACAGTCTTGGCAAACATGTTTTTTTTCATATAGATAGTAAAAATTATGCTCATTTTCATATTGAAAATAAAACTACAAAGAGTCTTTGGTGTGAACTAAGGGTCTATACTAAACTTATTATCTACCAAACATCGCAAAAATTTGTTGATGTTAACATCAACTATTCTTAAGAATTCCTGACTGTACACTGAAAATTAATTTTAGTTTATTCCTTCGTAATAATGGCACACGCGCAACTGTCGAAAGCATAAATTATTTGTTCCCACAGAAATAACATTCGTGCATTGTACAAAAACAATGCAAATACACTCATTTTGTCGCAAATTAAAAAAAAAACGTCTTTCTGGTGGTTGCATAAATGACTGGCAGATCTACTTTATCGACTGTAATTTTAAAAAAAGTGCAACCACGTGGAGGAGTTGGTTTTATTTTATTGCTTCCGTCTTTGGTTTCGGATCCTGTCTTTTTGAGAAGAGCTGTTACTGAATCTGTGGTTGATACTTGATTATTGAGTATGAAATTGTAACTCTAGGCAGTGCTTTATTTTTATTTTGTGATAAATAAATTATTCCCGCCCAGCAGGAGTGTTTAATTTAAGATTTCACTATGCACTTCAACGCGTGTCGTTTGAGCCCCAAAGACAGTCACTGGACTTTAATAACGGTCACTACACACGATTGGATCTTGAACAATGATACTCGAATGCGAGAAATCACTCCTTAACTTTTTGTACTCAATTTACGGTACCACGTCACTCAAACTTTTGTTCAATCTTAGAAATTTTAATTTGGTCGAACTATAAGCACTCCGTGTATCTCCACTTTGCAGGATCAAAAGAGCCCTCATGGGGTGAAGTGGGTTTATATGTCCTCACCAAAATTTCATAGGTAAGGTCTGTATCCGCAATAATCCGGACACCTCAAAACACGAATAAAACATAAATTTCGCATTATATTTCAGTCGTAGTTGTTTATTTCCGATTCATGGGATGTGCTTTAACAAATCGTGAATACAAAACATAGTTATTCGGTATTTGCATAAAATTTTCGAACTTTACGCTTAACTCTGTCCATTAGGGTTTGTACAGATTCTTCAGAAATCGTAGAAGCCGTCTTTATCCAAATTTGCTGGAAGTGTTTGATGTCTTTGATTCCTTGCTTCTTTCCAGAAAGCTTACGCTTCATCAGAGCCCAATATCTCTCGGTTGGTCGTAGCTCTGGGCAATTTGGCGGGTTTGAAGTTTTTGGTACAATGTTCACTTGGTTTGCTTGGTACCACTCCATCACAGTTTTACCATAGTGGCATGATGCCAAATCGGGACAAAGGTTTTTCTTTGTGACTTTTGAAAAAAGGTAGCAACCGCTTCTGCAGACACTCTATTTGATAGATCTCCTTGTTGATTGTACCTGTAGTGACGAAAGATTTACATTTTTTGCCACACGTGCAAGTTGCTTGCCACACAAGGTATATTTTGGGAAATTTCGATGCCTTCTTCGTTCTGAAATGCTCAGCTGCAGCATTTCTGGCAATAGCAGAAAAAAAGCCAGCCCTAGAAGCTGCTTGAAATCCTCAAGGACATAAGTTTCATCGTTCATAACAACGCATGAAAACTTCGTCAAATATTCGCAGAACAATCGTCGAGCCTGTGATTTTGCTGCCAAGTTCTGTTTGTCGTTGCGATTTGGAACTGTTTTTACTTCATACGACTTAAATCCCAAACGTTGTTTTGATTTTTGGACAAAACCAGGCGACATCCCTATTTTACGAGCCACCGTTTGAATAGAGAAATTTGGGTTTTTCGTTAATATCCTTTTCACCTTTCGGTCCATGACAGGATCAGCGCGTCCAATGTTTTTGTCATTTCTCGGTTTCCTCTCCACCCGTCAAATGTTCCGAAAATGATTTGAGCACATCGTAAACAGTGGATTTAGGCAAATCCAATGTTTTTTGCAAGGTCCCGTATTGACAAGCCAGGATTTGCCATACGCCCGTACAATATTCGCTCACGCACTTATTTTTCTTTCGTCGCCATCTTGAATACTAAACATAGAATGTTTAGTCATAGTCTTTTTCATCATAGACTCTCAGCTAAACCACAGTGAAATTTTTCTTTCCTACGTGCAATATTGCAAAAGTTACAATGATTTGAAAGTGTCCGGTGTATTGCGGATACAGACCTTAGTCATTGTCATCATCGTGATCATCACGCCACATGCGATCGTCTGGATTTTCGTGCCTCGTGCGTTCGAGTAGTTTGGACTTTGTCTCTGTCGAAGTATTGATATTCGAGCAGCCGAGTAGCCGAGCTCGATGTTCCCTATTAAGCTCATACAATGCTTAAAAGAGGTGTGATCCGTTTATCTGAGCAGAAAATTTCATAAATTTTGTGTATGGGCTCGTCTTCTAGCGTTAATTTTTTTTCCTGTTTTGATTTGGAATCGTTTAGTATCTGATTTAATTTAAAGAATCTTTTGACATGAATAATTGTATTTACAATCCAAATTTTCATACTTTTCAACCAATTTTCCCATCAAATCAATTTATTTAAACTGCGATCTTCTTCAAAGGCTACAACTTATACATTTCCACAGGGATATAGAGAATCTCCTTCCAACAACAATATTAAACAATTGGTCATAAGAGCGAGCTATCTAACATGAGGATGCCCCAATGGGCGAGGAGAAGACCCCACCCTCTATTCACAAACTGTTAGCAATGGGAAATTAGCATTCCCACTCTCCCCATCCAGAGTGCTTTCAATCGGGTGCCCTGATGGTCCCTCCCATTCCCATGGAATATTTATATAATAGTGTATATATTTAAGTAAATAAAAAATACTACAAGTATTCGTATCTATTATAAATGATCTTTATTAGGTTGTTCCTGAAATGCAAGAAATGTTGTAAAGCGTAAAGTGTTTGCCCTTATTTGAGAGACTTTCAGCAGATGGCTGGTTCGTCCGCGTTAAAGTGTAGAGTTCTGTGGTTCCGTGCTTTTGTTCGTTTTCAGCGATAGCATCAATTCGCCAAAAAAACGTGATTTGAGGTATCCTGAACAAGATTGTTAAAGCTATTGTAATATTACAAAAATAACGTTTGAACATTTTTATTTACTGTTGCCATGGTCACTATTTGCTGGCCTAATAGTTATTGCTCCTGAGTTAGGAAAACAGGGGAGATTTAATTGAAAAGGAATTAAAGACAAATGGACATCGAGAAACAATAAGTAATGCTTAAATCATCTAAGAAAACCAATATTATCAAATATAATGATGATGTGAGTTGTGATAATGTAATAACAAAGATTGAACTTTAACATCAGACACTAGCCAAATGGCACACAGCGCTGCATGGATCAGATGAAATCATAAGAAGAGAAGAAAGTATCAAAATGATAATTGGACCTATGAGACGTAATAATTAAAAGTATACATAACCTGTTGGGTAAAACATATTTTTATGTAAATGTATAAATCACGAGTACATGAGTAATGATGAATATGATAATGGTGATGATGAAGTTGAATGGTAATGGTAATGTATAAACAATGTCATATAAGATAATATATATAATGAAGGGATATTATAATATGAACTGAATTACATCTGTGCCAGTTGCTGCTTTGTTGCAATTATAAACAAACTTGCGCATCCATTATGAACCAAAAAATTTAGACAAAGTATAACAGCCCTGAGAGAAAAAGATTACAATACCCGATGTAATTAAAATGTTCTCTGAAAGCACATAACAAGCAGTTTTTAACAAAAATGGTCAAAAGGAGACCAAAAGATGAGTCTGACTCTTATTTGGCTTAAAAGGGAATGTCATTTAAACGAAGATGGAAAGCTGCTGATTAGAAGCCCCAAACTAACATGTCCACTTCAAGAAAAGGTGGAAAAAGGACTTCCTGTATCTTCCGAAACTATCATTGAGATTGGATCACTGTTCCGGATTGGAGTTGTCGAAGTCTTAGTCCTTAACTGAAATCTTTCAAATGTATTGCTCCCTGTGAAAAATTGATCTTTCTGACATTGATATTCTTTTCCATGATTTCTATAATATTCATCTTGATCATGCGGATTGGCGTGGAAAAGGAGAATTTTTGGGAATAAAACAGTACTACTCCTTCCATAGACTAATTATTCCGCTAATTCTATGATTTGAAGTTGTCGCATGTCAGACTGTTATTAAAAGTAGCCTCATGGAGCTTCTTCAATCAGAAACAACTTTAAGATATTTGTTCGGTCATTCCTACTCCACGTTTGATAATGGAAGACTTCTCTCCTTTATTATATATTACATTTGAGACAACATCAATATATCAGTTCTTAAAAAATGTAGTAACACGCCTGGCTAGTTCTGTAGTTTGATGATTGGGTTTAAATTTATTATAAACGTATTGGAAAACATGTAAAGTTCGGAGCGGTTTGGATCTCCCGTGTTTTATACATCACTCTGACTAACCATCGAGCTAAAATACTTTTGTCACTGCTGCAAGTGATTAAACTAATTATTATTGTTGAAAACATGGTGCCAAACATGCATAAAACATGAACAGGACGAGATTTTATAGGTATTATTTACTTATTTATTTTCCGTCGGCCTATTTCCTCACATGGTGACAATCACCGACGCCAGGGAGACTACTCCACCACCTGGACCCTACCTAACGACTCATGACTATGAACCGGGACCAACGGCTTTACGTCCCTTCCGAAGGAAGACGTGACCAAGATTTTTTCGCCTCAGAAAAATCACCGACGTCGACTGGGATTGAACCCAGACCCACTGGGGTGCCAGTAGCAGTCACGCTTACCACTACACCACCGACGCCGGCTTTTATAGGCATTTCTCCATACTGTTTTGCAAAACGTGTGTATTTTTTCATAACTAGGATTTTGTTGAACAAGATTGTGGTGAAGAGTTGATTTTTCAACAATCGGAGTTGGCTTAGTAAATGAGCTACAATCCTATCACGCCAAGGACTATTGTTCAAATCCCACGCTAGGCGATGTTATATTTTTGTATGAGGATAATTTTCCATTTTATGTTTTATAAGGCTTCTATCAATCTTTCCTTCATATTAAAGTTTGAAATAAAGTATTATACACTTAAACTGATTACCCGTACTTGTCATTTAACAGTACTTTCAACCTGTTGAATACAAGCTGTGTTTCTTGGGTTCTTTCTGGTTAATTTCCTTGTTTATTTTGAGCATGAGTATGTGCATGACTGACCGCTCGAGGTTGCTTCTCTGTCATTGCCAGGTCAGCTGGTATTACACAGAGAACCAATGTTCCCGATTTATTTGCCCAGATGCACATTTAAGTTATTCGAATGTTGGCGCCGATTTAATCCATCAGTAAGGATGCTGGTAAGTGTGGGCGGTTTATTTAAGCAGAATACAAAAATATGTTGAAACATCGAATTTAAGGACCGATTTCAACCAACAGTATGGATGCTATAGAGGCAACTCACAAGAGTGAGTGGATAATTTCAATAGAATACAGAAATACGTTAAAAGCATTGAGTTTGCTGTTGGAGTCACTTACAAGTGTGGGTGGTTTATAGCAATGGAATACCAAAATACGTTGAAATATCCAATTTGATGGCTGATTTAAACAAACAGCAAGGATGCTGTTGAGGCCACTTACAAGTGTGAGTGGTTAATAGAAAAAGACTTAATGATACACATCAGTAACGCATCTACATTACCTGGAATCATCCTCCCTATAACTTTGAAGCAGGCTCCCTATAACCTTTTAGTTGTGAAAATACTGATGATATGCTATTAATTGCATAAGATGCAGCTATATAGGTCAGAGAACGGCTTAAGCACCCCAAGACCCTATTCCAAGCACGGGGTAAACGTTAACCTATGACGCTCATTTTTTGATGGTGCTTCACTACATGGAGCACCATACTGCAAAAAATGAGCGTTATAGGTTAACGTTTACCCCGTGCTTGGAATACGGTCTCGGCGTGCTTAAGCCGTTCCCTACCCTACGTCTAGGCAGCTCAACCATTAGTTGAATAATGTAAACTAAAATGTGAAGGTCATGATATGATGGAAATAACACGATGTTGTCAAGAAACACTAAACAATGTACATATAATAATGAAATGTATTTGCTTCTTCCGTCTAGATGATTGGAACTCTGAAATGGCGAAAATTCCAACGTGATATAATGAAATAAAGTCGATCACCCGGTAGCCCAGCCAAACAGCAAAGAAAATTTAAGCAAACAACAAAACGAAATAAATTTCATATGAGTACAGTCTCTGCCTAAACAACGACAACCTAATAAATCCAAAATAAAAGCTAGAAAGTTCAAATTCTCCTACAACTCTTGTTCCCCACTGGGCACATAAATGATTCCTTATATCTGTGATATATAAAATATAAAATGACAATAAAAATTATATTGGTAATGTCTGCATGTTGTAGATTGTGGTCCTGCTGCAATTGTTGACGGACTTGCATTATCATAGCCACAAGAGAAAACAATAGTATAAAACCACTTCACAATACCTGGGAACCCCATGGATGATCTGAAGCCATGTACCGTATACACAATACTTCCATTTTTCGTACCTACATCACTTTGGTAATGTATAGTTAACCTAATGTATAGTTAACGCGATACAGCGTTACTCAACCGCTGGATGCCAGGACAGGCGCTGTTTGAGCCACACCTCCTTGTTGGACAGAAGGACAACAGTGCCCAGACTGCACTACCAGCTAAGTACGCAACCCTTAGCTGGCGATCTTTGTCATCCCTTGACCCAAGGAAGCATGAGGTAGGAACTCATGAGGACCAGAACTATGTTGCGGAGACGCACGTTTCATCCCAGCTGTCGACTCACCATTTTGCAGCCCCTGGTCCATTTTCATTATTTTGCCTCTACAGACGAAATCTTCGCCCTGAAATGCTCAGCTGTAGCATTTCTGGTCGTAGCAGAGTAGGAAACCAACACTGAAAAAATATTCTGCGTTTTTAAACATACACATACAGATAGCTAGATAACGATTCCTACAAATTTATCGGATATTTCATGCAAATTTAAGCCAGATATCGCCCAAATCAGGTCAGATTGCAAATAATTTCCTTGTTTACGTTTGCTTAGGCTTGCAATTCAACGAGAGGATATTCAACGCATCTGTTCAAAACCATTATTTTTCTTTCTTTGTTGAGGCCTTGAAAAGCCAAGATGGATGATATGGATGATGTACGTTTTGTTTTACATCAAAATATTTTGACCGATAAATCATTCATGATTCCACAACCACTCCTACTCAAAGCCATCATTTATGAACCTTACCTTATGAGAAATCAAATCTATCTCTTCAAACCAAAATTTAGAACTGCGCTTCTGAGCTCAGATTTTCACCTACACACCAACCATTTCATTTTCTAGCCAAAATGGCAAAAACCAAACATCGAATTTGCATAACTGCCACTGAATATGGATGCGATCCAAGCTGGAGCAAAAACAAAGACCACCGATCAGAATGAATTCACGTCACCACAATGCGGTAGTCGGAGCTGGTGGTGGTGGGTGTGGTGCGCTGACAGATATGGCAATTTCAATAAAGAGAGCTTCCTAGGTAATTCCCCACAAAGCTAATACCAATCGCTTGGTGAGCTGTTCTGCATTGATTCAGCTTGGAGCGCAGAAATGAGAATTGCAATTTTCCATCACATATGAAACGACATCTGGAGCCAATGTGTCCCACTCACCGGTATGTCGTTAGTTTTTGTTTTAGTGGGAATTATCTTTAGGTTGTGGTGCTAACGTTCGAAACAGCTGCCAGTATGCATTTGTCATGCATTCAGACCACTTGTTGGCAATCGTTTGCCTAAACAGCATACCACTATCGTAATATGATTAACAAATCGTCTGAGAATTTTGAATAAGAATTTTGTTTGCACATTTCATCGTGTATAATATAAAAATGATTGATTTGCAAATCACCATTTGAAAATAACAGAATATATCAGTTCTGTTTGAAGAACAGCACCATGACTGTGATTTTACATTGCAAAGGTTTTATCATCATGTTTTCTCGTCGTGTACCTTGATAAGATATAGGGCCCATTATCATACTTAATTCATAATGAAAATCCGCTATAAATTAACACATCCAGCAACTCCACTTCCGTAGTTGACCTTTTGAATGCAGAGAAACATAAGCCCTTCGAAATGGGTGAATTTGGAGGTACTATCATCAAAAATCATTCAAAACTATTGTTTACTAAATTGAAAACATCTCTAAAATCTTTCAGCAATTTTAGTGTTGGTTCTATCTGTGTTAGGAATAACATCAGTTGCACCCCAAGCACCTAGTTGTGTAGGCAACGTAGGAATTACCTACTTCCCCAGTCCAGATGCTTGTGATGCATACTTTATGTGTGTAGAAGAATCGATTCTTTTCATGACGTGTCAGGATGGTCTAAATTTTGATATGCTCACTCTCAAGTGCAATTATCCCGCCTCGTCTGTTTGCCTTTCGGACCTCGTTGGTACAACCGTCCAAGCGACAACAACAAGCACCACCAATCCACCTCCAACGAATACACCAGGAACTAACGGTGAGCCCGTGTGTCCAGATCGAGGGCTTCAATTTTATCCGCATTCGGTTGACTGTCAGCGATACTACAAGTGTCTTTACGGCATGCTATTTGTCCTGTCTTGCCCACTGACTTTCCGCTGGAATCAGGAGCTACGGTTCTGTGATTTTCGATGGAATGTTCCATGTAGGAATAACTAGTGTGAGTTGAAAAAAAATTGGAACCGATCGTAGTAGACGTTCAGAAATAAATGGGATGTTTTGAGTTGACAGTGCTATTAAGATGTGTCAAAATTTATTGTGTGAACGGAATTTTATAAGTGCGGTAGTGAAATGGTATAACCGGATCAATCAATGGTATTTATCACAAATTTAACATTTTGGGAAATTCACAGCTTGAGGATAGTAATAAGAAGGTTTGTTCCTGTTTACGCTTTAGTGGTAGCAGTAAATAGAAAAATTACGTTATTGTAGTTTTTAAACCAATCGAATGGAATAGTACAGAAACGGAGTAACCGTACACCGTTTAATTTATTTTGAATTTTTAAGGCACTTGAGGTCAACTGGCATTACCAATCGAATGAATTCATGTAAGATTTATTCTATTAAACTCGAAGATTAGAGCTCAAAACTGAGTAATCCCATCACATGATGAGATATTTGTTCTGATAACAGTTATTGTATGAGACATCAACTGTACAATGAGCATGAAAGAACTTCGAAATACATCACTTATGCAACGACATCTAGAAGTTCTGGAGGCGAACCAACCTTTAAGGAACCGCTAATCTCTATGAGTGAATAGACGAATATTCCACATTTAGCAATATGTTGTCGGAAAATATTTGACTCGATTTTTTTCTTTGGTCTTAGGGTAACCAATTTCGAGATACAAGATACGACATTAATGAGGCTTGGATGTTTTTTGGTGGCTTCAGGTAGCTCAGCCGGTTAGAGATCGGTTCAAGATAAGAGCCAGTAATAAGCAAAGTAAAATTCACCCAATATAAAAATTCAAGATTTTGTTTCGGTTAGGTCTTTGTTTAACCGTCAACAACTTTTCAATATAAGTGAGACAATACCACAGAATACCGCAACGCTATTGGCTACTCTGGTGTTCCGCTGTAAAGCATTCGATATTTATTTTCACTCGTCATCTCACACCCAACTCCCTCTCATCAAGTTTACTCTTCTTGATAACCCGGCGTTTTATGAAATAAACGAAACCATGTAAGTGTGTTCGGGCGACGTTTCCTCCATTGCTGAAACGCTGAGTGCCTCAAAAATCGTAGCAACTATAGGGCTCTAATTCCGTTCACTTTGACTTATTAAAAGGTGTACGGAATCAAATTGCGACACACACAAATATTCGGCATCATTCGCTCGTTCAACCAGTCATCTTCAAACTTTCATGGAGTAAAAACATGCCATGTATATTTCCCATGTCTTTTTTATTCAATTTCAATTCCAAATACAAATGCACGAACCTTCTTCTTTACACTACTCGTTAGGTCCTGTACAACATTTGAACCACCTTTTTTTTGCGTGGCAATTCATTTTTTCTTCACATCTTCCTCCGATTTCACTTCCTTGGGATGCTAGCAAAGTGCTTGCTTCATGATGGCGCAGTACTTTCCAATTGGCCGCAGTTCCGGTACTTCGGCACGAAATTGACCTCCTTAGCCTTGAGAAACTCCAAAACCTCTTTCGAGTAATGGCACGAGGCTAAATCTAGCCAGAAAATCGTAGGACCATCGTATGACCTCATGTGAGGAAGTAGACGCGTTTGAAGGCATTTCTTTAGGAACACCTGCCCATTGACCGTTCCAGTTGTCACGAATGGGGTGCTCCGCTTTTCACACGAGCAAATTGCTTGCCAAATCATATATTTTTTGGCAAACTTTGACATCTTCTGCTTTCTTACGTCCTCAGGGACATCGAATTTATGATGAGCAGTGAAAAACTGGAGCTCCGGAAGCTGCCGGAAGTCTGCTTTTAAATATGTCTCATCATCCATAACGAGACAATGTGGTTTCGTCAACTTCTGGGTGCAGAGCTTTCGTGCACATGTTTTACCTACCGTATTCTGCCGTTCATCGCGATTAGGTCTCTTTTGGACTTTGTACGTTTGTAGTTCTTCACGTTTTTTCGCATCTTGCAAGAAAGTTCTGGTTAGATTCAGTTTCTTCGCCACATCTCGAACTGAACTGTTGGCATTCCTCTTGAAAGCTTGAACTACCCGCTTGTGATCCATAAAACTATACGGAGATCGACATTTGCCACTTTTTTCTTTCCGATCGATGATCAAACGTTCGTGGTACCGATTTAAAACACAACATACCGTAGAATGTACCATTCCCAGCATCCTGCTGATGGCACGATGAGAAAGATCCGGATTTTCGAGGTACGTGCGCAAAATTTCTTTGTGCCGCTGCAGTTCTTCCGACTCCATCTTTGCAACGGTTGCACATCTGCTAGTGAAACTTACACAGCGTAAACAAATGCACATTGAACTAATTCCACCCTAAATTTCAATAGAAAATACCCAACGGGTAAAAAATTACAGCCATTTAAAAGTGGTGCAATTTGATTCCGTACAACCTTTATAGTGGCTAAATGGTAACTATCTTGAGTCGTAATGGTAGTGGCCGTGGTTTGAATCTCGGTTACTTATCGTGATGGTTTTTTTTGTGAGCCATTGAATTTTCGGGCTCCAACCTCACACACAACTACTAGTACACTGCACAAACTCGCGCATCCATTGAATTTGTCTAAGCGAATTGATGTGTTGCTTTTTTTTGCGCACGACCAATGTTGCATTTTTTCTCCAAGTTCCGATCCATTACCAGAAATGAAACAAAATCATGTGAAACACTATTACAATCTTCATTTTTTATATTGGATCAATACCTTTCATTTAGAGAGATTCTCTAAATATTTTGTATATTTCGAGTCTTATCAAGTTTAGTGACGGGACTTCGGCCTTTTCCTTCCTCCCCAGAATTATAGCAAGAATAATCTTAGCTTACTTTGAGGCTTTCAAAATCAGCTTTGTGTGCTTTGAGACTTTCAAACACAACTGGTCTGCGCTTCCGACCAGTCAACCGGTCAACTTCGTGGCGGGAAGATAGTTTGTATGTGAAACAGTCCGCTGTTGAATCCCACCACATTCCGAGAACCTTTTCAGTGTAGGGAATGGTGTCTGCTTCTTAGATGCTTAAGCTCATCTCCTTGGTTTCTTCCCCGTTTTGCGCAGCAAATCAAGTTTCGCATTTCAAAACCTCCGAATACGTGAACCTTCTTTACGTCCGTTGCAAGATTGATTGCCTCCTCCTTCGTCTCAGCACGGACCAGCATATCGTCCTCGTAATGCTGCCGGATGATAGCGTACCCCGCATTTGGAGATTCCTGTTCGAACTGCTTTGAATGAGTGTTCTTAACATACTGAGCAATGCTTGGAGAGCAACATGTCCCGAAAGGCAAAATCTGCAAGACGTAGGTACTTGGAGCGGCGTCTGCTTCATTCGCTTTCCAAAAGAAGCGCAAGTAATGTTGGTCCTCCGGCCTCATCAAAACTTGATGAAACATTTCTAGGATATCGCCGGAAACTACTACGCGGAACCCTCGGAACTATACTAGAACCGAAAGAAGAGTATCGAATTAAGAGACACTCCAAAGCAAGGTGCTGCTGCATCCAACACCAGCCTACTCTTGTCGAGCTTCTTAGAATTCACGACCGGAAACACTGGAAGATGCCAGACGTGGTTGCTAGACGTCTAGATTTCCTTCGGAATGAACTGCCTGATGTATCCTTTGGTCAAGCAGTCGCGTATCCTCACGTTGAGCGCCTTGGCTAAGTTCTCATCATGTTGGATCCGACGATGGAGACATTCCCAGCCGTAACGCCATCAGCCTGTTATCCGGAAGCCTAACGTTTGTCCTTTATTGGAAAGCAATATTTTGTCCGATATACTGATTCCAATATTTTCCAGCGAGTAGTATAGTTTCATGGCTTCGGGCAGCTGCTCGTTCAAAGTGGTTTTGCATTGGCAGAGCTGAACACTGTGATGGTTGATGTGACTTCCACCATTTTTCATCGGGGCACAGCACCCGTAAATTATCCACTCAAGTCGGGTCTTGATTCCTATTGGCTCGTTCGGATTTCCTTCGCCGCATTTTATCACGTTTCCCAGGCTTGCATGGTCCAGTCCAATGAAAAGGTGCGGGCTGAGTTCTTGGTAGGATTCTACCGGCAATTTTTCTAAGTGACGATATTTTATCTGTATTTCAGACATTATCAGTGTCTGTGGTCTGAGCTGTAGACTGCCGATCGTATGCACTTTGCTGAGCGTGTACTTGTGAAAGAATTGGTAACGGTTGAGATTTTCTTCTTATAGCATTTCAAGCTTATGGTTTTCACAATTCGCTTATTTCTTGCTCTCAACTTAGTGTTCTTAAGGCACTTCCACAGTTATTAATTGAGAGCTTTTGAAGCCCGGTGCCATTTTTGCATAAGTATAATTGTGTGGCAAGTACACTCATACCCTATGCCCAGGGGGTCGAGACCAGACCGGGAATCGAACCCACTCACCTCCAGCATGGTGTAGCTGCTCCTTCACCGGCTGAGCTAAGGAAGGACCCAAACGCTTGACTTTACTTTATGGGATTAATTTTCCATTCTGTTAGTGCCTCCCGTCCATCGCAGCGATAGCGACTTGGCCGTTCCTTGTATTTCCAATTCGTCGGCCAAGCTCTGCTCCATCAGCGTAAGTTCCGAGCCGTCATATACAAAGGCACAATCTTCAATAGACCGTTGAAAAGGACTGGTATGATTCTGAACAGGATCTCAGACTGCCCTTGGTGCACGTTGCGGCTGTTGGTGGAAGCTCGATGCCCTTGGGTCTGCGGAGACACTTTTGCCAGCGCAGTAGAAGATGTCGAAGCTTGCTTGCTCCTATCGTGTAGAAGGGGATGGTGCAGGTAGGAACAGCCGTCGGTACCGCACACCTTTTTGGCTTGCATGGACCATTATGTTTTCGCAGGCATCTCCGATAAACTTCAATCTCCCGCACAAGTGCTCATTTTGATTTGTAACCAAGTCGTAACACTTACACTGGACCAAAGTCGAACAGCTTCACTTACATCCAACACATTCGCTGTCGAGCCTCTTCGAAGAAGACGGATTACTCACCGGCACTGTCAATGGGTTCTTCGATAACTGAGGGTCCACTTCGGATTGAAGATTCAAAAATTCATCATGCTTGCTGGTTTTGGAACGATGATCATGAGCTAAAATCCGATAGGTTTAGAGTAGGACTGTCCCGAGTGTTTTTCGCTTAGTCTAGCTTCAGCGTCGGCGGTAATATCTCCACCAACTCATATTTCAGTGAGGTATTGTACATAAAATCTCCGATCTCACAATCTTCAACCGTTGATTTTCTTCGCTGAGTGAGGATCACAGTATCCAGCCTTTCGATACTAGGAGACGGCAATGAACGAATCTTCCTAACGATCACCTGTATGATCACTTCAGGCCTTCCATACAGCATCTTGAGAGTAGCCATCACTCCGTTCACGTTCGATGGGTGAAGAAATCGACACTTGACTGCCTCCAGCGCTTTGTTTTTAAGGCACTTCCGCAGCCTCTGCATATTCTCTTCGTTTGAGAACCCGCAGCCCAACGCATGCCAGTTCATCGATAGCAGCATCGCTGATCCCGTTATTCTCCTTAAGGAGCACAGCATCACCAAGCTTATCGTGTTGGACGTCCATGAGAATTTTCTGCATCAGAATCACGAGACCTTCATCCATGAGCTTAAACAGCGGTACCATATTTCCCGAATCAAAGCTGTCTATAAATCGATCCGGAATAGCCTGCCAGACCTGCAAGAACGAATGAGCTTGCCCGCAAACGCCACTGATGAGTGACCTGCCACCGTCACGCTTCACAGCCTACATCCGACCCTTTAGCCACATGGGAGTGGATTACTTCGGCCCAATGTCAGTATCTGTTGGGTGCCGAGTGGAGGAACGTTGAGGGATCAATGCCACTTGTCTGACTGTGCCATACATTTGGAAGATGCACACTCAGTCACTACTGACTCGTGTATCATGGCTCTAAGCAACGTAATGGGCAGGTGGAGGGTGCATGTAGCCATATACAGTGACCGTGGAACGAACTGCGTGGGGGTCAACAAAGAGCTGCATACCGCAATGGAAGAGTTGAACCACGATAAAGTCGCTGCGGAATTCACCTCCACGAACAATGGATGGTTCATACGGTCAAGCAGAACGTGCAGAAGCTACTACCGAGCCGTGGGCCTTCGGACGAAACCCTACGGAGCATCCTGATAGAAGTAGAACTCATCGTAAACTCAAGACTTCTGACCAAAGTGCCTCTAGACGGCGAACAGTCTTCCGAACCACTTCCTCATCGGGTCATTAATCAGGGATGCTTCAGATGCTACCTGCTTTGACGACAGACCAGCTAGACTGAAGGAGAAGTGGAGACTATCGCAGAGTGTTTCAAATCAGTTCTGGATGCGGGGACTGCGCGATTACCTTCCGTCTCTGACTCGTCGAGCGAAATGGTTCACCGGAGTAAATCCGATAGAAGTAAACGACATCGTGGTACTCACTGATACTAGGTTCCCTCGCAACAGCTGGCCTATCAGCCGAGTCATCCCTACCAAAGTAGCACCAGATGGCTACAGTGCAAACCGCCAGTGTTATATATGAGCTACCGGCAGTCAAGCTCGCAGGGCTCATCGTTGGCGTAGGCGGGAATGCAGCTCAGGAGCAGTTTCAATGCCTTGAATGAAGGAGTGTTGGCAGTGCACCGTCACCTATCGAGCCTACACCCCTGCCGGAATCAAAAACGAACGTCAACCATACCCACTGACTGATGGAAGGATCGGTTGCAGAAATGTCAATGCAAAGTCAAAGTAACTCTAGAAGTAAACGCAATAATTATTGAGATGAACAGAAAACTGTTTTCTTACTTCAAACTTAAATGTACAATTTATTTGGTACTATTTTCATTTTATTTTCTTTTTCTGTATATCTATTGATAAGTTGATTTGATTATTACGAAAAAAACGAAAAAAAGCAAAAAACGAAGAAATTCAACTTAAAACTATCCACAATGGGACTGACGGCTACAGCAGAGAAGAAAGAGAATGAAGTGTAAACAGAATTTAAGTGTTGATCAACTAAATAAGAAAGATAAAATTTCAAAAAAAAAACTTATAAAGTACCTAATTTATAAAGTACCAGTGAATTAACTCCTGAAAGCGGCCAGTTTTGTGATTTTGTTGCGTGATAGTAAAAAGCTACTACAGTGAGTAGTATTTTAGTCCTAGGTACTTACTACTCTTGTTGGTATTTGTAACTTTTAAAAAAAAGTTTTCCTAATCTGGGAAGCCTCGTTATATAGCGCGAACAGTCTCAGTTCTATAAAAGCTAATCGCTCCACGAGGCCGATAAAGCAATGCTCGCATTTTCCAATGAAAATATAGGAGCCTCTTAGTGCTTTATCTTCGCATTATTTTATAATCACCTTTGTATGAGTCCTTTCTCATTGATCGATTTCGGGCAATGAGAGAGCGGACTCGCAGGCAAAGGTGGGCGCTATGGAACGCGACATTTATGATCGACAAATCGCCTTCAACGATTTTTTCTTCCAAAGTTTCGGCAACAGTCACTCGTCAACTGGCAGTGTAAATGAAGTTAAGGAGATTTTGGGCGATGGCATCATTCTATCATCACAAAGGTGTCGAAGAAATCTTGGTTTGGGGTGACGGATGCGTGTCCAGACTTCATTCGTGTGATGTCTCACCTCATGTCCAATCATTATTCTTTGGACGCTCATTTATACCATATTGGACTGAGCGACAGCAATCTCTATGAATTTGGACAAGGTTACCAGGACGCAGATCACATTATTTTGTCTTTTGCTGAACGTCTTGGTGTCAGATCTGAGCTTTCTGATTCCCTTCAGACTTAAGGTAGACAATCCAATGTACCGGTTTGAGGTATTTCAGTTTTATGTGATCCGGAGTTTATGAAACTCACATATGTGTTTTCAACTAACATTAGCCTTAGATTGTAGTTAGTTCAACTTTTTTGTTTACTATTAGTTGTTTATTTTTTGTTTGTGTTTGTATGTGAGTTTTTTCTCTCAAAAATGTTCAAGTCAAAAGTCGACCAAAAGTTGTATAGTTATAAGTTTTTAGCAAATTAAGAATTTTAAATGAATGTGTTATGTGAAACATTCTTTTAATTCCCAACCATCTTCCCATCCGTTAAATTGTTATTCCTATTAACCTCGAGAAGGCCGCGAATATCGGTTCTATCCCCCTTACTTAAGTTTTAAGATAACTGATTGATCGCGCATGGGCAGAATGTTCCCTACGTTGTGTTTAAAACTAAAATAAAAGACCACGATTGATTGGCCATCCTGCCATGGCGGAGGCATAGAAACAACTGTTTTATTGTTCACAATATCAACACACTACAGAAACAGTAGCTACTTGACTGGTGGGGTAGGACATGTATTATTGACGTTTGCACAAACACTGATGTAGAAAAATATGAAAACTTGGCCCTTTAAACTTGATTCGATTGAGCCTGTACAAATAAATGACTTACAAAAAAAATATCTTTAGCTATGATTTCCTTTTTTTTGAACATCAGTGTTTCAAATATTATAACGTTGGTTTACAATCAAGATTCAAAATATCTGATAATTTGACATAAAGGAAATCATATCCTTAAAAAATCATAAAAAATTACTGTCAAAACAAAATCAGCAATTTCCGAGACACTTTTCAGTTTTATATTCCATGAAAACATTGAGCAATTAAACAAAACAATGTCGTTAACGATGTTTTCTTTAACTATGAAAAATTTAAACACAAGAATTTAAGTATTTTATCTGAAACTAGATTAGCGAAGCCTCCCTTAGCTCAGTGGGCAAGGGCGCATTTACAAAGCATCAATTTACTACACTCTGGGGAACTTCTCTTCGCTTCTGACTTGCCTTAGGAGATTTTTATCATCCTAGAAAACCATACAGCTATTCAATAACCTTGTTTTTTTCTTTTATTCTTTCATCCACAGTGACATAAGTCGCGATGGCTTGTCCCAGTCCCACGATAGCGTATTCTCGGAATCCGCCGGTACGGCAAGCAGTCTGTCGATTACGCTCAAGGTAAGTTTTCGTATTTATTTTTCTATTTGCCTCCTGTTTCGAAAATATAACGTAGCATAGAGAACGACTATTCGGCTATGGTACAATATGGCAAGCGTGAAAAGTGAACGGCAAACACCGCAGGAATTCATTCTAAGAGACCTTCCTATTTGTGTGTACCTAACTGGTCTAGGTGAGGCATTGCCAACTATAGGCAAGAGGCCAAGCTCAGAAAGGGTTTGCTACTAGGCCAAGCAAAGAGAGAATGGACCCCTCGGGGTGAGAGTTTAACTGTAATGGAGTAAAGTTGATGTGAAATAGCGTTTAGCGTTGAAGAGCTTAATAGTTGTGAAGAGCACTACTGAAACCGCCATTAGCATGTGGGATGCTGTGAGTTTGAACAAATTGCTGGGACAATTCTTATGCAGTGCATTTATCCATTTCCTTGGTAGGAAGCATCAATTTGAATAACTTAATGTATTTTGGATTCCAGAATCGATTTGATTTATTGGCCAAAAATAAAAGGCATTTTCCTTAAATGCCTTCCTATAACAGAACAATCACACTGAATTACAACGCAAGTCAATGTAGCTCTTACAAGGTTTAAAATATGATGACATTAAACAGCTTAACAGTGAATCAGAACGAGTTTAATATGAAACAGATGTCATTATTTTTCAATAGAGCATTATCATTACCATCATAATTCACGATCAGTATGGTTATTCGTAGTTAAAATAACTTATTGAAATTGTGTTCACTGTGTTCCGGTGAGTGGAAAACTGATCACAATTTCATGAATTTGTTCGACGAATTTGCTTTAAAATTCTTGAGCTACTACCCTAATCAACGAAAATATGTCGCAGAATGATATGCTATTTGAAATTCCATGTGAAATACTACAAGAATACTTGCGGGTGTTTATATTGAACTCGCACGGCGATCAATTTTGATAACAGCGGCGGTGGCGTGGCGAAGTAACGCCGCTTACATTCAGGGATGACTGCGTGGACCAGCGTAAACCGTTTTATGTGTCGAAAAGTTCATGCTTTGTAAGGTCGAATTGCTCCTCTGAGAATACACTCATTTCAAGTTCGTACTGTGCGTGTTAGAGTGATTATAAAGTGGACAACCTAAAGGGTGAGTCGATAATGATTGTGACAATTTAGATTGATTGGGTCAAGATATGAAATCATTTTTTACAGCAGTTCAGTGTATGTATTAATTTCAGCTCTCCGTTTCCGGTACAATTTTCTCCTGAGGGTTATTCCGAGAGTCGAAGTGACGTTTGTCACTTGGTGAAGTGACAAAAGTCACTTGCGGTGACGTGACTCTTCTGGGTAAATCAAATGGAGAGTCGCGTCTCCGCATTTCCTATTCATGCTTCGTTTCCGCTTTGGCTTCCGAAGTTCACACTTGATCGACGCCATTTACCTGATTTGGAAAATTCTGTGCCTTATACGTTTTCAACCTGGCCCTCTGGTCAAAACTTTGTGAAACTTTACAATCACCGGTTTCTCAGTTATTTTGCACGTTGTTCCCGGTTTTCGTCCTTATCCTGGCTTGTGGCACAGCGAACAGACATTCTTTTCGCAATTTACGGTGTGAATTTTTAAAAGCAAACCATTGGAACATCAGCGCCGCCTAGTCCAGGTTTCACTTAACTAAAATTGACAACAAGTATCAAATCTCGAGGAACGCAGGTGGCGCCACCAACATACGATTTACCAAAACTAACGGAAACGAGCTGTAATTTTAAAATTACAGTTACAGAAATTTACAGACGGAGGACACTCCACCTTGGTTGTCTGTTCTCTGTGCTTGTGGATCGCTGTCATTTGTTCCTGTAACATTTGTAGGACCCTTCAGATGGTCAAACAGGGTGTTCACTAAATTTGAATACACTTTAAAAATGTGTTACAAAATGAAAATACAAAATATTCTTTTCTGAGTCGTTTTATATTGAAGCATTGTTTATTGAGAACCTTTATCAGCTAGGGGCGGTCTTCAGGATCGAGCGGTTCATTTTTCAACGAACCTGCTTCCTCACCACTTTTAGCTGGACACTCTCTCCGTTGATTCGGAGACATTGAAAACTTTATTATGTCAATCTACTAGTTAAGTTTCTTTTTTTAATCAATAACATAAAGAATAATGATTTTTTATTGAACAAATTTATGCCATCGAGCGTTTTTACATGTTCCTTGATAGTTTAAACAATATTTCCATTGATCTTTTATTGTTTAAGTATGGAACAGCCCAAAAAGCGAGTGACCAGTTCAAAAGTCGTGACTACTGACTGTAGTTATTACTAACAATCGAAAAAACAAAAAGTTAAAATTCATTAGCATTTCATAGTAGTAAATTTATCTTCTACTAGCTGATCCCGGACCAAGTCGAGTTATTAGTACGAGACACTGAAGAAGTCTGCACATTGTAGACGAAGTACGCGTATCAGTCAAGATAAGCAAAGATTTTTTTTTTTTTGTTGGGGCGTAGAATCGCAGTGATTCCACTGAGTTGAACTTTTGTGATATACCCCAGTTTACTATACTAATTGGCATCTTAAAGCTAGATCACCATTTGTGAAGTGACCAGCCTAAGACGCGTCTCCCAGTCAGGCAAAATTGAGTTTATAAGACCCACCACCTTACCAGGATTTGCAGTCCAAATTTCTTTAGGTTGCATACAGCCACTGTACAGAAATTTAAGTCTGCTCTTGTACATAGCATCACAACTGCAAGCAACAATAAGCAAAGATAGTTGGAATTAAATGGAAAATACTAATTTTTCTTTCTAGTTTTATTATTTTTTTTGTTTGAATGATTTTTTTTTGACAAAGAAGGGGTTCAAACTTCTTTCAAAACATTCTTCTTACCCAGACAATACACAGTTTGTGGCTCAGTTACCTGAGTAATTCTCAAGTTTGGTTACAATTTGAATTGGAAATCACCATAGAAACATTTCTTACATTCAAAAAACCCGCATACCAATTTCGGTTCCATTTGCTTGATTAGTTCAAGTTATGCAGAAATCTGTGTTTCATTTGTATGGGAGAAATTTGTGTTTCATTTGTACGGAGGAAGCGGTCTCAAACAGTCATAAGAACCTACCGTAGCCCCAAAAATCCCTGCATACTTATTTTCACTCCGATCGGTCAGGCAGACAGTCAGACAGAAATTCATTTTAATATATATAAAAGTCCTGCATCCAACATGCCAAATGTGGTTTCATTTACTTGAATAGTTCTCGAGTTATGCAGAAATTTGCGTTTCATTTGTATGGGAGCCCTCCCCCCTCCCATTCAGAGGGCAGAGAGGTCTGAAACCACCATAGGAATATGTCTCTCCTTAAAAAAAAATCCATTTGCCAAATTTGATTCCATTTGCTTTATTAGTTCTTGAGTTATGCAGAAATTTGTGTTTCATTTGTTTGAGAAACCAACCCCCCCCCCCCCCTCCCCTCCTTCGGAAGGCGGAAGAGTCTCAAATCACTATAGAATTATTTCTCTCCTTCAAAAACCTCCATATGCTAAATTTGGTTCCATTTTCTGAATTAGTTCTCGACTTATGCAAAAATTTGTGTTTCATTTGTATGGGAGCCCCCTTCTCCACTTTCAGAAGGCAGAGGGGTCTCAAATCATCATAAAAACATTTCTCTCCTTCAAAAACCTCCTTATCCCAAATTTGGTTCCATTTTCTTGATTAGATCTCGGCTTATTCAAAAAATTGTGTTTCATTTATATGGCAGCACCCCCCCCCCCCCTCCTCCCCTTCAGAAAGGAGAGGGGTCACAAATCAGCATTGTAACAGTATTTATCTTCAAAAACCTCCACATGCCAAATTTAGTTCCATTTCCTTGATTAGTTC
Organism: Aedes japonicus; assembly: GCA_034211315.2. Classification (NCBI taxonomy): domain Eukaryota; kingdom Metazoa; phylum Arthropoda; class Insecta; order Diptera; family Culicidae; genus Aedes; species Aedes japonicus. The sequence continues at coordinate 109,546 of JASCZW010000255.1, forward strand.
TCGAGTTATGCAGAATAATGTATTTCATTTGTATGGGAACCCCGCCTTTCAAGACGAGGAGGGATCTGAAACCATCATAGAAACCTTTCTTGCCTTCAAAAACTCACACATGCTAAATTTGGTTTCTTTTGCTTGATTAGTTATCGGATTATGTAGAAATGAGTGTTTCATTTGTATGGGAGCGCCCCTTTCGAGAGAAGGGAGGGGTTTTTAACTATCATAAGAACCTTTCCCAGCTCCAAAAATCCCTGCATACAAAATTTCACGCCGATCGGCTCAGTAGTTTTCGAGTCTATTAAGTTCAAACAGACAGACGGACAGACAGACAGATATATGGATATCTATCTGTCTGTCTGTCTGAACCTTATACACTTGAAACTACTGAATTTGATCTGCGTTAAATTTTATATGCAAGAATTTTAGGGAATGCTAGATTTGCTCATGATAGATAATGAGACCTTTCCATGTCTGACATGTGAGCCTCATAACAAATGAAATACAGCCTGTTCATAACTCGAGAACTGATCCAGCAAAAATTGCCAATATAGCATGTGGAAAGTTTTGAGGCAAACAATGTTTCTGTGGTAGCTTGAACGCCTCCCTTTTGAAAGCGTGGATCTCATACAATGATGGAAGTTTTATATAACTCAGAACTAATCAAGCAAATAAAACAAACTTAACATATGGGGTTTTCAAGAGGCAAGAAATATTTCTATAGTGTATGGAGATCTCTCCTTCCTCTGGAAGAAGAGGGCTCTCATACAAATGAAACACAAATTTCTGCGTGGAGGAGTTGAGAACTAATAAAGCAAATGGAACCGCATTTGTCATGTGGGGGGTTTTGAAGGTTATGATTGTATGGTGGATTCAGATCCCTCCCTTCACTGGAATGGGAGCTCACATACAAATGAAACACAAATTACTAAAACTACTAAACCGATAGCCGTGACAACTCTGCACCAACCGGACTGTTCCGTGCTTATGCAACAATTAATAATACATGGCCTTCTCAAGATTGGTAGCTATTAGCCACCGTTCGTCCGTGAAAACATCTGTACAGAATCCGAAGACTGGTTGGAAATTTTTTGCCTGCAAATGGAGATCACTCACCGAGGATGTCATGATGTGAAAAACTGTGTCAGTCTCCACCGAAGTAATTTCTATAATTTTATTCACCACCGTTTCGTACCGGGACAGCTCAACTCGGTTCATCGCTTCATTCTGATCTGCTTTATCATTCATCGCTTCATTCTGATCTGCTTCATCGTTCATCGTTGATCGATCATGTCTAGCGTTTCGGTTCGATGTTCTGAGAAAAAGTACACCACGTGCTTTACGAAATCAAGATATCCCAACAGCATACGCAATTTTTTATCGTTGTCATCTACACGAATAGCCACCACACTTAAGGCATCCAGTTCATTCTGGAGTAACGAGTGGCTATAAATTACTTCATAGTTCATGAAATCATCCTGCAGTCGTTGAATCCCTTCATCATCCGACAGCAACAATGCAAGGAAATGATATAGATTGCTGTTCACGCGATCACTATAACTGCTCCTCTGACACCGATCTTTGGGTCCTTCCAGAAGTTCCCGTGCCAACCGACGTTAACCAATGTTTGCTTCCCCCAGCAATGCCGTTTCCACGAAATAGGGAATCAGTGATGTTGACCGGTAGCTAAGTAACGCCAGTTGGTTGCTCTCAACTTAGTGTTCTAAATGCACTTCCACAGTAATTAATTGACAGTTTTCAATTCCAGGCAACATTTTTGCACCAGTATGATTGTGTGGCAAGTACAGTCATACCCTATGCCCAGAGAGTCGAGAAATTTTTCTTAACGAAAAATTCCAAGACCAGCCCGGGAATCGAACCCAGCCGTCTCCAGCATGGTGTTGCTTTGTTGCTGCGCCTTTACCGACTGAGCTAAGGAATGACCCAATAATTGTTATCATTAGTATTTCCCAATACGCGTAGTAACAAAATATGCCCACGTTTAGAAGGAAATAACGTTTGCATTAAAAAATGGACTTTTTTTCGGATGGTGATAAAAAAAACTAAGACAGATAATTGCTTTTGAAAAATTTGTCATGGAAGGCAATTATTTAAGCTTACTTGCAAACAAAATTCTACGCTCCTACGAGCGGCCGTCCGACAATTAACCGGAACATACGCCATGGCGAACGAAAGCATGCGTGTAGGCATGTTTTTGAGTTCATTCTTCGTTTTATTTATCAATTTCCCCTAAGTTTTGGAATAGATCTTACGCTTCAGGTTGGCCCAGAAGTTTTCGATGGGATGCAGTTGGGAGACGCTGGGCGAGTTCACCGACTTAAGTACCACATCGATATTCAACTGCTCCATCTCCTCCAACGATCGCTTCGAGTCCACCCAGACCACCGCATCTTCGCCCTTATGGTATTTTTTGATGAACGATGGAACTTCCGGCAGGCATTTTGTACTATTAATTTCCACGCTCACGGCCAGTCCGGAGCGAAAGAAGAGCGGCTTTGACATCTCCTTCTTGCTGATTGTCAGCCACTGCAGCACCTTCTTGGGGAATTTGGTTTGTGAGATGAACTTCACCTTGGAGCTCACTTTCTTCGTGGGGGAAATAAAATACGAAGTGCTCTCCCAGTCGATGCCATCCAGGATGAGATAGGCCTCGTTACGTCTATCACGTCGCGATTTGCCGGAAATATCAAGTTGACCACCTTATTCAGCCGCTGCCGCTGCGTCATTGCCTGCAGCTCCGAAATCAGTGGACGGGACTTCTGCTTCCTGACATGTATATCTATTTTTTCTTAATGCAAACGTTTTTTTCTAACCACCATGAGGCTCTTAGGAATGGACAGACATTTTTGAACGACGATGTGAAGAGGAAGTGTTGATACTTCCGTCAGTGTACAGCAGGCTGTAAATGAATAGAAGTAGTTGAAAATTGAGCAGAGGGCTACTAGAAAGGCAGTACACAGTTGAACAAGATGAAAAAGTAGTATTTTGATTATGTCAAGAGTGATGAGCCATCCCATAGTTTGAAGCTCTTTTAGTTTTTAATAAATTTCCCGAACAACACAATTCTAACTCATTTATTTGGTAGCTGAAACTAAATGTGACAGAATTGTGTTGATCGTTATCGACTACAATAAGCCATGTAAGAGTTGCAACAACATATTTTAATGAGTCACGGAACTAGAGCTATTGCAAGAAGCTGTGTTTGAGTCAAATATTTTAAATTAATTGCTTTCAATTTTACACTGACAATGAAAATTTAGTTTATGATACGAAAATATTCGTAAAACTTATCAATGTATTCATTGTTATCTGCAACTGAAATGATGTGTACCACTTACGAAGCTAGCTTCGTATGAAATACCACATACGCTGTCTTATATATAAGCATTTTGAAACTTAATAGAACACTCATGCATTATACGAAAACAGTTCAAAGAAATTCCAACATCATGTTGGAAAAAAATGCGACTTGCTGAAGCTTACCGTTGCATACTTGTTTAATAATTCTGATCTATATATTCAAGATGAACTTCGAAAAATTGCCCAAGCGTGGGAATGGAGCAGTTTCATGGTGCGACTTAAAACGTGTGACGCTTTCAATTTTTTCAAGTAAGCAAATGAATTTTGCGGCCACAAAAACGCAACACCAAAATGTCCGGGGATGATAGGAGAGGAACAGCGATTGGTTGGTCCACACGAAATTCTTTTCGTAAATTGTTCGAATCAGGTTCAATGCAAGCATTTTGCTGAACACTGTGTTTACAAAATAAGCGTAAGCGAATTTACGAAAAAATATTTTCAGTGTATAAGTTGCCTGCACTAAAAGGTTCCACGAGCATGTATTTCGGATAACATATTGCACCGGTTTGTGGTCCTAAATTGCAAACCGTTGTTTAGGACAGATATCTCATATTGTAGTGAAGCAAGATCGTTTCATGTTGAAGAGCTGAAGTTCCTTGAACAATTATTATGCACCGTTCAACTTCCTGCAATCTTCTGGTAAACAACTAGAAATAATTGGCAATAATTATGAAAGCGGCATTCTCAGACTTAAGAGTTTTTTAAGACTGAGAAGTTCACCTACAAAACTATTACTTCAGAACAATCCTGGATCTAGCAAAATTGCTTTGACGCCATGTTGAAAATTTCGAAGCAAAATTAAAACAAAATTGTCTTATACTCTCTCTTATTTGTAAACATGTGTGGCTTGGTATGATAGAGTTTAAAGCATTCTAATATTTTAGTAATCACCTGTTACATTCAAGATCAAAAGGTTTTGTCTTCTTTTAAGTTCTAAAGTTAACAGCTTTCTTACATATCGTACTATTTTTCATCATCACAGAACGAGCTGGCAGACGTGCTCCGGAAACGGCGAAAGGATCGTCACAATGAGGCATCCGATGAGGATCTTGGTTTGCCGCAGAGTCCCATAACACCACAGCGTAAGGACCGTGGAATCAACAAAAGCGAAGGATCCCTCAGCATCCTCAGCATGACCAGCTCCGACCTGGATCTGGAGGAACGATCCGCTTCCAATACCAGTGGGCACAATCTACTTCACCTGGATTCGTCCGGCTCCAGTGTTTACAACCGGTCGTCTGACAATCAGGATGACAATGGTAAGCTCCTCCGTCACTATTCCGTCTGAAAAACAACTAAATCGAAACTTTTTTTACAGGAGCGGAATCTCCAGCGTCCAAACTCAGCCATTCAGCTGCCAAACACAAGCTTGCCGTCAGACCAAAGAAGAAAGGACCGACACGTGCTCGTGCTCGTCCACGAGAGGTACCACCGTTGTTTCTCGAAAACTTCACATCATTTGTAAATATTCAACCTCCATTTTAGGCAACGGTTCTTCCAGCAACACCCGAAGTCAACGAAGATTCCTTGAAGCTTTCCACATTGGACATTCCCGCTGAACTACCCTCGATTGTCAACGAAGATGAGGAGAAGTGTCACTCTCTTCCATACATGAATCCAGGATCCTTCACTACTACAACACAATCGATGCTGACCAGCAGCAGCAGCACTACTGTCATCAACAAATCTCCAGTAAAACAGTCGCAACTTCCAATAAGCTCCAAACTATCGGCATCAGTTTCCCTAGCACCTACCAGTGGATTGAATGCCAACCCCTCAATCTACGTCAACCGGAATATTTCAAAGAGTTACGATTTCAATGGATTTAACATAGAGGGTCACATCATAGAGGAAATAGATCAAGTCAGTGGCAAGAAGGACGACGACGGATTCTTGAAGAGAATTCTGAACTACAGCTTTAAGAAGAAGAAACACGAACATGGTTCGCGGGAAGATCAACCAGCGTTAGCTGCTGTGACGTCACCCCGAAAGGAAGACAATACCAGTACCATATACATTACATCAGATATGAGTGTGGTTCCTGAACCAGGTGTGAAGTTGTCACTTCCAATTTGTGAAGCTGACGTACCAGACATGAGCGGATACAAAAAAATCAAAGCTGGACCAGCCGCTAGGCAGAGAGTTTTCCCAAAAGATATCTTCAATGCAGACGTTGACACACCTCGTGAAAGTCAACGCTACTCATCGAACGTTGAAGTCAATCGCCATTCAACTTCTTCCAATGGTTGTGGATCCGTAACAGTCAGTGGCGATTCTAAGATTGTGCAACATAAAAGCGAAGAATATCTAGTTTCCAAGAGTCGAAAGCTTTCCGAGCGAAGTTTCAATGATGACGAAGACGAGGAGGACGGTGGACGAAAGTATCAACCAAATGTTGATAAACTGAAAAATCCTAAAATTTTCGGATTGAGTTCGTATCAGCAAAGAGTGGCAAAAATTACAGTGAACCAAAATGAATCACCCAAGGAAAGTCCATCCAAACGAAAAGCAGTTGAAAAGTCTAAGAGTTTCCGAGTATACAGCGATAATGTGTCAAACAATTTAACAAACGCCAACAATTTGCCCAGTCTTCCCAATCTGACCAATTCTCTGTCCATTGGAACCTTTACCAACAACTTCCTGGAAACGGAGCACAAATTCTTCAGCATGACGGAGAACATAAACGTTGGAAACCAGAGAATTTTGAAAGATTACATCACCAACGTGGACGATCAACTAGGAGAGGACGGACGAATGGTGACATCGACATCTTCTCTGCAGAAGTTCGAGATCAACGATAACAATTTGTTGAATCCACGAGAGCATGAACACGTTGATCATCAACCCAAGTCGATTGTGCTGACCACAAACACCATAGCTCCACCAGAACCTAATGGCATACTGAATAAATCAAACCAAAACATCTCCCAGATAGAGGAGACCATCGATAAACTTGTTACGTCTCCATTCATAAGCATTATCAAAGACACCGGATGTAATGATCGATTAGATCAAGCTGAACCTCAGTCTCCGAGCAATCGTGTACCAGAGTTTATGAAGATTCAGTTGAATCGTGTTGAAACGCCTCGGTCCAAAACAAACGTTGTTCTCTCGACATTGACACCACTGAGTAGCGCAGCTTCAACTCCTTCGCCTACTCCAGTTTTACCGTTGAGTTCAGTAGATGAGTCCATCAAATCTCGACGTTTCAGCAATGAGAACATCGAAATAACCGAAAGTAAGCCTCCGCTGCCACCGTCGGCAGCTGTTGTTGCAGCGAGGAACAGTTTCATCGAAGCACCAAAGAGTCCTCCAGCGTTCAAGCGATCCGAGACTGGATCTAAGCGTAATTCGGTCAATCTCTCACAGGAAGACGATAGAAAAGTCATACTTCAGCGGAGAACTTCCGTAACGGAGGAGAAGATCAAATACGAGCGAAGGATTTCCTCATCATCAGAGGACATCAAATATGAGAGGAAAAAGTCTGGATCAGAGGAAGTTCTGGAGAAGAGAAACAGTAACTACAACAGTGGCTCAAGTAGTGGAGACGAACTTGTAGTTCTGCGGAAGAAATCAATTGTGGATTCTATCAAAGATAAGGACAAGGATACTCCAGAGCTGATGAAAGTATTTGCAAGGAGATCGTTGAAATTACGCTCGGATGAAGAATACAGGCCTGGAGAAGCGAAACCGCTGTCAAACTTCGATAGCGACAAGGAGAACCAATCCAGTGAAGAGAAGTTGGATAAGCTGGTAAAGCCTGAGAGTGCGTCAGTAGGACCGAAAAGCATCACAACTGGTAGTGCCAAGGAGCATGTGGATGGGAAGACTACTCCCGAGAACAGCACCAATGAAGTGCTGAGAAAAAGTACTACGAAGCCGTTTGGAGTGCCGAATCGATTCGGAAACAACGCAACAAACGTGCAAAGTAGGAATACAACTTCGTTTGTAGAACTTCGTAAATCGTTGATTCCTTCTGCGACAACCCCAACAATTGCTCATACTAATAATGGTAACACGAATAACTTTCCGAAAATCGTACCAGACAGCAACGAGAACAATGGCGTCAACGGAACTAATAACAACAATACCAGCAATCGCCATACAATCGCAACCATGAATCAATTCAATCTGAACGCCATCAATAACAACACAAACGGAAGTAACACCAATGGAAACACGACCACCATTGAGGCCATTGGAGATGCAAACGAATTCAAGGGAATTTTGCAAAGAAGAGCTGAATGGGAAAAGCGAGCAAAAGAAGGATTCAAATGAAACAAAATCTTCTGAATCCACAACCTAGAACTAGAAACCACTGTAGATCAGTGAAGAACACGTAGAATAGCAGTCGCTGAAGATCGGTCTCAATAAATAGTTTTGCTCATCGGTGTTTTCACTGCACTAAAAATTCACTTCAAAGCTAAGATCATAAGAAACACTTAATATTTAAAACAATATCACTCGATTTCTCGTAAAATGATGCTTTTCAGTGTTCCATAGAATGTCTCCCCACCGAGCTGCATACATTTTATAGCTAATCCAGAAACTATTCGTTTGACCAATTAGTAATCGGAAGGTGCACTCGATAGGAGCTTGCTTTGCCCACTATGGACGTTGTTGCAGGACTAGATAGAAGAAGAAGAAGGAATTGTTAAACAGATGATATTTAGCGTTTTACACCCAAACACCGAAGATCGAAATCAATTGCTGATCAGTCTGGTTTTAATGATTAATTTGTGAGAAGCCATCTTCTGGACTCAATACGGCAATGTAAACGATAATCAAAATACGAAATCAATATTAATTTCAACACTAAAAAAATTGTGATAAAATATTATATTTACTACTTGAATCCTGTTCGATAGCGATATTTTTGTTTAAATCTATACTGATGCGTGTGTATGATCATTATTGCCTGTACATTTCCCCGCTTGTAACGGTTGATAAAACGATATTTACATATGTTCTACTCCAGAGCAGAACAGGCAATGGAAATCGGTTTTTATATATATTCGGATAACTACACTTAAATACTTTTATATCGTTCAAAATTTAATTCAACGTTAGTTGTTAAATCAATTTTTTACACTCGGATACGAGAACTGTATAGAACGAGCGGTTAACTTTGTCTTCACTATAAGAAATTTGTTTAGACCCGTTGAAAGATCCAGCTGAAGGTAAAAAAAATAAAAACAAGGAATGGACATATTTATGCGAAAATAAATATCACTAAGTCAAACCATAAATAATGTGCAGAAAATAATGTTAAGAACACCTGAAAAAAAATGTTGAGCATAGAAGGAGGAATGATCAGAAAAAACTGCGAACACATCTAAACCACGCAATATATATATTTACTGAGTGTTGTAATATTTTATCTATTCAACTATTGCAACCCTAACACATTTACTCTAAATGAACGCCTACTCACAAGAACAAAAAAAAACAAAAACACATTTTCACATTAGACCGCCTACATAGGAAGATATTTACCCTTGTCAGCAGTTGAAGACGTTTGCGGAGTTTAAAAGAAACCACAGAAAAATATGAAGCAAGAATAACATTAGCATTCAGTGTAAATGTAGCTCCTAGTGTCGATAAATGAACTGGTAATAAAATATTATTGAAAACAAATGATTTGTTCTCGAATGTGAAATCATATCACGGACATAAAAAATGAACTAATTCTTTTTCAAAAACTTGTAACATTTTACTCATTTCATTAATTTTATTCAATTTTTTGGTAAAATAGCTAAAATGTGTTTTTTTTTTTTGACTGCTCGAGTTTATCGATAAATTTTTAGCAGTTGCAGTACAAAATGCAGTTGAAGAACCATTAAGTGCGTGGGAAAATCTTGTGGACTCTCCCCAACAATCCACATCTTCACATCACTGTGATCGGAAGGATGTTGAAAATCCATCAAGTCATTGTTCCTCCGTTGATTATGACCTCTGCATGAACCAGGCTATTCAAGGAGTCCCAGATCAACTCCGACCTATTTCAAGGTGAATTGCTCCTCGGTGAATTTTGACCTAACTTTTCTCTCTCTCTCTCTCTCACTCTCGAAATTACCAAGGTATTTCAAATTGATAAATCTCGATTGTTAGTGAATGAACATCGAGTTGAACACCATCAGATTGCTCGAAACAAGGGAGCATACAAACTGATGTGATAAAATATCCAATATCTAGTACAGATTCTGAGTTAAATCAATTCCTAATGTTGAGGTCAGCTAAAAATGAACATGCATAACGTGTTTTGGATGAGCGATCACTGCGCGGAACTATTTGCCAATGGTCATTTTCGCAACATCGTCAGTGGCAACAACGTGCTCAGCCCTGCTTTACCAGAAGCAGTCAATTCGATGATAGCAGACATCAAACAGCTGAATACAGCTGTTGCCATCTTAGCGGCTAAAGTTGACTCCAAAGTTCCATCGGCTCCTACATTGTCTTGGCCTAAACCCGAATGGCTCAACTCAGCTCGTAGCACTCCGAAGCGACGTCAAACATCCCTAGTAGCACACTTGTTGCCATTCGGTTGAGATAACATAAATATGACTTGCTAAGTCATAATCAAGTTACTACAACTAATTATGACCATGGTGTGCTACTTGGGATGTATTAGTTCGAACGAAAAACCTATTCTCAGTGGCACGAAACCAGCAAGCGAATCAATTAAAATTGTTAACCAGAATGCCGATAAGGTGTGGTTGTATCTATCCGCGTTTCTGCCCAGTACAACGAACGACGAAATTGCGAAACTGGTTCTATCTGCTTGTCATTAGAACCAGACAATACACCAATTGTTGCCAAACTGATACCCAGAGGAAGAGATCCGTCTACGCTGAACTTTGTTTCATTCAAAGTTGGTGTCAAAGTGGAACTTCGCGATTTAGCACTTTCCTGTGATTCCTGGCCCGAGAGTATTCGCTTCCGTAAGTTTGAGGATGGGCGTAGTATGAAAATTACGAAATTGACGAATGATGCCCCTATGGAGTGACGGCAACATCAAGTGGACAAGATTTTCCAGCAACCAAGACGCACCGTAGAAAGCCTGTTGGAAGCTCCCAATCACCCCAACCCAGTCCCGCCTATCGCAGCCTCCGCTCACCACAGCCGTCTCGGTCCTGCGGTGGGGGTGGAAAAGGAGTCTTCCACCATGCTTGCACAGGCAAGTATCTTTGTGATTCTAGTTTTTCGCTTTGTGATGAGTTCTCCCACACTCAGGTTATAATATGCAGCCCAGTCCGAAATAAGGCAAATCTCATGGTTACTGCAAACCAGACGAGTGACGCCATTCTTTATCCGGAACGCACAGTAAAAAAGCATCTTGGAAGACCCTTGTTCCTCTAGCTCAGTCGCGCCGATTCCAGCCAACGTACATCGATGCCTCCCCGGCCCTGAGCCTAGATGCGGATCGGGGGTCTTCCAACTTGCAATTCAAGGCAAGTACATCCACGATTGCGAACTTTCACTGCCTGATGCCGGCTCAAATTTCAGCGCTTTAGACGTCGCTGTCCACGAAGAACTTCTACCACGCTCCCAACTTTTACTATACACAGATTAAAAGAAACACTGAATTTTCTGCGTTATCTAATGCACATAAAAGGAATGCTAGATTTGGCAGGAAATAATGGGATATTTCATGTAAATTTAAGCCAGATAACGCCTGAATCGAGCCTGTTGTATGAAAGATTGCAAACAATATCGTTGTTTACGCTCCTTTGACTTGGAATTACACGAGGGGAAATTTTACGCGCTTGTTAAAATTAATTATTTTTTTCTGTGTAATACCTAAATGTTGGCGGAATCAACAGCAGCTTGACTGAATACCAGTTGGCATGCAACGATGCGTGCTATGATATCTACGCGTTTACTGAAACGTGGCTGAATGACAACGTTGCCTTGTACCGCTCGCGAAGCTTCTAGCACCGGTTTTCAACCTTTCCTTAACGACAGGCATTTTCCGTCCTTCTGGAAAGATTTGTTTGTTATTCCTGTTCACAAAAATGGATGCAAACAAACAGTTTCAAACTATCGTGGAATTGCAGCGTTGAGTAGCTTGGTTGTTTTCGATACTCTGTTTTGGAACTATTCACACAGCATCTCCTTGGAACAACATGGTTTCATGCCCAAACGATCAACTACTACTAATTTAGTCACCTTTACGTCATTTCTCATATGTTAGATGGAAAAAGGACATCAAATAGACGCTATCTACACTGATCTCTCGGCAGTTTTTGACAAAATCAACCATGAGATTGTACTGGCGAAGTATGCTAGGATAGGTATCTATAATGGGCTGCTGATCTGGCTGCGCTCGTGTTTGATTGGTCGAAACACGTCCGTGAAGATCGGTGACTTCATTTCAACACCATGTCCTGTCACATCCGGGGTCCCTCAAGGCAGCCACCTCGGACCTTTCCTACACTCAGTAGCAAAAAAAAAGCCGAGCAAAATTTTGTTTGCAAAAACTTCCATGTTCAACCTCCTGTAACTTTGTCAATTATCAATATTTTTGGCTGAAAACTTAACAACATTATAAACAATGTATAAACCTTATGTGACCAAAATTTCATGTTCATAAAATTTATAAATTTGAAGGTATCATATAATATGTGGAAAAAGTCATTTTTGGACAAAGCAATTTCAAAAATCCGTATTTCTGTGAAAAATTTAGGTAGCATATTAAAAAAATTTTCATAGCTTAATAAAGTACAGAAAATAATGTGGACACAATTTGAACTATTTCTATCAAGTGGTTTGGACTACAGCTGGCGTCAAAGTTGACGCACCAACATGAGCATTTCCCTTTTTCACCCGATACTGACCTTGATGAAATATCGGTGCAAAAAAAAAGCCGAGGTGAATTTTATTAATAATACTGTATAACACTGTATACGTAATTTTCACAAACCAATTCATACTGAATCTCTAATTTTTAAAGTTCTTCATGGCTTACACTAGTTATTTAGGATATTTCTCGCGTAACAAATCATGTGTATCAATAAGATGAATTCACCTCGGCTTTTTTTTTTGCACCGATATTTCAGCAAGGTCAGCATCGGGTGAAAATGGGAAATGCTCATGTTGGTGCGTTAACTTTGACGTCAGCTGTAGTCCAAACCACTTAAAGGAAATAGTTCAAATTTTGTCCACATTATTTTCTTTACTTTATTAGGCTATGAAGAAATTTTTAAAATGCTACTTAAATTTTTCACAGAACTACGGATTTTTTAAATTGCTTTGTCCAAAAATGACTTTTTTCTCATATGTTATGATAACTCCAAATTCATAACTTTTATGAACATGAAATTTTGGTCACATAAGGTCTATACATTGGTTATTAAATTGTCAAATTTTCAGCCAAAAATATTGATTATTGACAAAGTTACAGAAAGTTGAAGAACGCGGTTTTTGGAAGCAAAATTTTGCTCGGCTTTTTTTTGCTACTGAGTGTATTTTTACTCTACATGAACGACGTAAATCACAGCTTGACATGCTTCAAACTGTCGTATGCTGACGACCTTAAGCTCTACTTTGTGATAAAGAAGACCACAGATGGCATATTCTTACAGCAACAACTGGAAGTATTCGGATCCTTGTGCCACCTAAATCGAATGTCTTTGAATGTGGTCAAATGCTCAGTTATCACTTTTGGCCGTAAACGCTCACTTTTTCAGCATGCCTATTCGCTATTCGGTACCGAGCTGAAGCGTGAGACGACAGTAATAAACTTAGGAGTAATGCTAGACTCAAAGCTGTCATTTAAGGATCATGTTTCGTACATTGTTTCCAAAGCCTTTTCCCAGATGGGCTTTATGTTCCGTTTTGCTAAGAAATTCCGTGATGTGTACTGTCTTAAGGCACTGTACTGCTCTATAGTGCGCCCAATTCTGGAAAATTCAGCAGTGGTTTGGTCCCCTACTACCAAAACAATACGGATAAAAGCTATTCAGAAGAAATTTGTCTACTTCGCATTACGACGACTTCCTAGGAGAAACCCAATCAATTTACCTAGTTAGGCCGATCACTGGAAACTTATGAACCTTGCATTGCTGGAAGCGAGACGTCACGTCGCTAAAGCTTGCTCTGTTGGTGATCTTCTTCAAGGCCACATTGATTGCTCAGCTCTACTTGGTCTTCTAGACATCAGCACTAGATGCCGAAATTGCCGATCCTACGCATTCATGTACATTAGACCATCCCTTATTTTGAAAAACATGGCCAAGTCAAGAATTACACCTCTTGAAATGTTCGTCTTGACTAGAAAACAAACATACTTAAATTTGAAGACCGTACGTTGACGTTAAGTGCTCCCCCAACGGACCTGAAGAAATGGTAGTACGGGTGACTACCCACGCGGTGGCAAGCACGCTACTGTAGTGTATGGTCTTGCAGGTCGACCAAGATCAGTGTCGTCAGGTTGATAACATTTTATGTTCGTTTTTTTTATTATCAATGTTTTTTGAGACACATTATCATAAGTACACCAGTTTTTAGGTACAACACAATAAGGTCATCATATGTACAAAACGATTCAAAAAGTAAGTGTAAGAAGCCAATTAAGTGTTATTATTCAACTTCAAATTCAACTTTTTTGGCTAACTTTGTTGAATAAAAACACTTAATTGGCTTCCTTAAACTTTCTTTTTGAATAGTTTTGTACATATGATAACCTTATTGTGTTGTACCTAAAAACTGGTGTAGTTATGATAAAGTGTCCCAAACAAAATTGATAATAAAAAAAAACGAACATAAAATGTTATCAACCTGACGGGTGGCAAAGGTGGGCGCACGAGAAGGCGTGATTTTTGAAAGAAGAATTTCATATGATGATTTTTTCCCATTAGTAAGTCAGAGTTCTCTTCAAAGTTGCCAAAACTATTGGACATGTCTCTTGGGCGGTGGTTACATTCCATTATTCCAAATGTTTCATTGAGATCGTGGTTCAAAGGTCTGGATGTAAGTCACGGTTTCATCCGTGTGATGTCAATACTTATGTGCAACAACTATTCGCTAGACGCACAACTCTACAGAATGAACCTCGTCGATAGCATTTTATGTAGGTACGGAACCGGTTATGATGATGGTGAGGTAAGAGATGTTTTGGGTATGCGTGATGCCTTCAAGCGATTTACGAATTCATTTGTTTGTCTGATCTAAGATCGTAACGTCATCACCCCACTTCCTTCCACTCTAGTAAATTCCCTACCATTGCGTTCCAATTATACTACAGGTATACCTCGATATAAGGCAACTTAATTTTTTTTTTCGTTCCGTTATATCGAAGTTACGTTATATCGAAGCAAATTTTTTTTTTTTTTTTTAATGAATCAATCTGTTTTATATTGACTCAAAAATAGCGCAGAACTCATTGTCGATCACCTATCAGAGTCATTGAGCCTTTTCCATGGATTTTTTTTTAATTATTTTTTTCTGAATTAAACAAAATTCCACAGAAAGAATTATCAACTAACTCATTCCATTACACTTCAATGTATGTACCCTGGTATTTTCACAACAATTCAGTGTTTACGATCCACTTAATATAGCGAAAAACACCTCTTATGTCGGCCTACGTGTGCCTATACAATACTATATTTTTTGTTACTTAGCTTTGTGGCTAAAATACGTTCTCATAAAGCACAAAAATAAAGAAAACTAACTATCTGTTCTTTTCTCTCTAGCATTTAATTGTGCTGTACATCAAATTCAGTTACATAAAAAAATCATCAATTTAAAAAAATCATCACCTTTTCAGAAATTTCTCAATGTTGTGTATTCACCAATTTGTCAACAATTTTTGAGCGCATCTGGCGCAATGAAAACTGTGTAACCGTTCAATGCGGACTCCTCTGTTATGTTCGAGCAATCATCATCTTCGCCAAAAGTAACAGACTGTAACGTACCATCCAGCGCTGGCTGCATAGAATCTCCTCCAGCGTAGAAGTTATCTTCATCTTGACAAGGATTAAGAACACTTGTGACGATTTCATCGTCATACAACGTTGCGTACTCAGCATCTTCCTCGTCAATTTCTTCTGACAATGCAATCCTTTCCGCAATATCCATAAGTTTCTTTCTAACTACAGATAGTGGCAGATCATCCTCATCCTCAATTTCACGTGGATTGTAGAGTAAGTTCCACGACTTGCGAATTGCTTCTGCGGGAACTAACTCCCATGCTTGGGCAACCCAAAAGACCGCATCCTTGACATTGATCTTTTTAACGGTTTCGTCAAACACCCCTCCTCGACCTTGAATTTCTCGCATCACTAGGTTTCTGTACCGAGTCTTGATCATCTGTATAATGTTTTGGTCCATGGGTTGAATAACTGCAGTTGTATTGGGTGGCAAAAAATAGTAAAGATCAACCCATCTTCGGTTTTCAACTCATCAGCGTTAAAATGCGCTGAGCAATTATCCAATACAAGAGCAGCGGTGATCGGAAATCCAGATCGTTCAAGAAAATTAGAGACTTGCGGGACAAATTGTTCGAAAAACCATTCTTTGAATAGAGCTTTAGTCATCCAAGCGTTCTTGGATGCTCTGTAGTATGCTGGAAGCTCCTTAATGTTTTTGAACGCCCTTGGTTTGTGTGATTTCCCAATTATCATTAATGGAAGTTTTAGATATTTTGGCTGTTTGTGATTTGGAGTACATGAAACTCATTTATGTGTTTTTGACTAACATTAGCATTAGATTGTAGTTAGTTTAACCTGTATGTTTAGTATAAGTTTTTTTTTTATATGTGTATGTGTGTGTGTTTTTTTTTCTTTTTCAAAAAATGTTCAAGTCAAAAGAAAACCATTAGTTGTATAGTTATAAGTGTTTAGATAATTTTGAATTTAAATTTAATGTGTTATGTAAACCATACTTTAAATTCCCACCCTCCTTCCCATCCGTAATTTGTAATTCCTATTAACCTCGAGACGGCCGCGAGTAATCGGCTCTATCCTCCTAACCTTAGTTTTAAGATAAATGATGTATAAAAACATGAAAATTTGGCTCTGTAAAGTTAATTCGATTGAGCCTGTACAAATAAATGATTATTAAAAAAAAAAATTAATGGAAGTTTCAGTGTGCCATCCATGTTGCTGCATGGCATGAAGGTAACCCTTTCCTTGAGGATTTTGCGGCCGGGAGCTGATATGGCATCGACGTAAGTTTTCGTTGGAGTGGTCTTAAAAAACAACCCACTTTCATCCGCATTAAAAATTTGACACGGAGAGAGATTTTTTTCACGAATTTCTGTTGCGAAGTTAGCCGTGTACTCATCGATAATTGCCACATTGCTGGACAATTTTTCCCCGCTGAGTTTCAGTAGTCAAATACCGCATCTTTTAATAAATTTGTCAATGTAACCGCGGCTACCGAAATCACCTTCTCCTATCATTTGGTTGAAAAATGTCTTGGCCTGTATTTGAAGCATCTCTTGACTTACCGGGATATGCATCTGCCTTTTCTGCAAGAACCAGATGTAAAGAGCTTCTTCCACCTTTGGGTATCGAGGTTCCTTGAATCGCTTGCGTTTAGCTGTAATATACACACCATTAGAGCTCAAATCCGATTTTTAATTGTTTCTGTGTTTTTTTTTGTCTTACCGAGAGATCCTTGCTGTTCCCTGAATTTCGTGAGAATTCCGTTCTTGGCATATTTGATGGAATATATAGTGGAAGTAGAATCAATTTTGTACTTCTTCATTATATCCCTCACTGACACTCCATTTTAGAGATCTTGAATAATTCTTACTTTTTGAGTTAAGAATAAACAAACACGCTTTCGCTGACTTCTGCACGCGGTGAACTTCCCATTTTTTTTTGTTCCAAAAAGATAACTTCCGCTTCGTGTAACCTGTTCACTACAAGAGTTTCGAAATGACAGATAGGACAGTGTGGGCAGTGTTTTCAGGAGATTTTTCTACAGTGTTGCTAAAAACATTGAGTAACAAATGTTATGAAAATATACACGGAAAAAAGTATCTAATATTATAGTTACAGTTCAAACTCGGAATCGTAATTCAATGACAGCGCATAGCGCACTACATGCGTCGCGCTGAAAGGGGGGAAAATTAAATGGCGCGAGTAGATTATTGAGATCCGGTTTTGAACTGCAACTATTATACTGGGTTCCAGTCACCCAGGTCGACAGTTGCGTGCACCAACCTAATTTTGAGCTGGCATGGTAACCTTAGCTTTGAGTTGTCGTCATTTAAAAAAACTTAAAATAATATGTAAATTAATTGACTACTTGAGTAGCGCAGTAGTCACAATTACTTAAACGAGCGTATCCCATTTTAATACTTTGCAATACCCAATAGACCTTTCTTGTCTAAATTAACCCACTGTTTTATATTCTTCCTTGAAAAAGAATCAATTTCTGATCATGTTCACGTTATCGGCATATTTTTCTATAGATTCCTGATTTTCTTACAAATTTTTAAAAGCTGAAATTTGTTCCGCACTTTCCATCGCTGATTAAATGACTGACGAAAGTTTTTTTTTTTTTTGAATCGCTGACAATAGCAGCCTAATGAGCCTGTGCGCGCTGCTATAATTATGTAGGTGCTGTTTTGCTCACTCTTACAGAAAATTTGAAAACATGGCTCACAGTAAAAGTCAAAACTTTTATAGCGAGCACTGGCGCATAGAGCTGGGATGGTCAAGGAAACTTTTGTTGTTCATTTTATCGATTACCGATGAAAAGTGCGGAACAAATTTCAGGTTTTAAAAATTTGTAAGATAATCAGGAATGTCAGAAAATGATTCTCTTTCAAGGAAAAATATAAATCCGCCCTGTAAATTTTGACTAGAAAGGTCTATTCCTAACATTCAAGAACCCAACGACTAAAACAATCCGGACTACGTTAATCTTGAAATTGTTGGATAAATCAGTATAAACACGCATAAGAAAATCCTGTTACTATTCATGTTTGTATAGATTTTTTAAGGATGAATTAGCAAGACAAATCCCAATAACTCGGCTATGATTTGGTCGTATACGGACTGTACTCGTTCTGTGATAAATTCCGATTAGAGACGAAAGAATTCTAATTAGTTTCAAGCCTCTCTAATAAAATCTAAACTATATTTTCCGATTGGTGATATGGCATTTGTCTTGTAAATAAAAAATATGATTACATGATGAATGATGAAATAAAGATTAAACTATATTTAAAATACACTATATACACGAGTGTGTTGCCACCCAAGTATTGATTCCAAAAACTGGTAATTAGAATTATTTGCGCTACCTTCAGTAAAATAGTATAAGAGAGCAAAGGCGATGTTTTATTGGTAAACATTATTCCACTTGTATTGAAAAAAAAAATTTTTTTTTACTGGTTAATGAGGAGAAAAAGATGATAACATGTCCAAACAATTTTAAAATTGTTTAATGACACTATATATCTTTTCAAAATTGATTTTTTTTGTAATTCTCAAAAGTTGCCTTATATCGAGGTGAAAATTACGTTATATCGAGTTACGTTATATCGAAGTTGCTTTATATCGAGGTTGCTTTATATCGAGGTATCACTGTATCCTTTTGTTTCCGTGCTACTTGCACCTGCACAGTGCTAGGGTGTGCGAGGGGTGACGATACCTTGGAAACTGAAGGAACAGTCATTATCCAAACATTGTTGCGTAGAGGTTCAATGCCTATATACGTTTAAGCGATATGCATGATTGTTTGACCTAACATAAATTATATATATGGGTCTATTGAAAAAGTAAAAAAAAATCCTAGTAATTTGACAAACTGCTTTTTGTGTACTCATAGCAATCCGTTGTATTTGTGATTCATCATTCAATCAGCATCCAGCTTCACCTTCTCTTTCACCAAGAATGTATTTCAGCTCCTGTATCCAACCATAAAAGGCATTCATGCTACCATCGATATCTTCTTGGCCAACATGGCCGAAGAAGGTTCCTCCGTCAACCATTTTCAAGCTTTCTGATACAATTTCCATCGTGCTGATTGGGCGCGACATCAGCAGTGCGTCGACTCATCCCCTGACTACGGCTCTCAGCCGGAGTCGTCCGAGGACATTGGCCAGTGCCTGCAACAAATCGACGAGGCGGGGCCCGAGATCAACACGTGTTAGCTTCCAGATTGGTGAGTTACTCTCTGAACCTAGACAGTTCTTCCAAATCTAGATAGATCTACCAAACACCTCATTCGACTCCGTTATATCATTCGACGTCAATATCAACGTTCTGGTCTCCTCCACCTGAAGACCAACATTAATCATCTTAAAAAATCATCCATGACACGTTAATCGATCAAAGATATCGAGAATTTGCTAACCATCTTCGAAGCCATTCTGAAAGATGACTAAATTTTTTGAAAATAAACCGAGACGTGTCCCTCCCCTTTCCTCTCCCGATCAAAATACAGACCCATCGCTACTACTAACATCTGTTGATAAGCCAATGCACTTGCCCAGCACTTTGTGGATTCCCATAACCCAGGTCATGGCATGGTGAGTCCGCATGAGTCTGCAAGTCTGCCGTACTGGAGGCAATGTCTAGAGTAGCTGAATCTCCCAAAGTTGTTCCTGATGAGTTAATAATAATGACTGGACTCGGAAAAAAAGGGACACACAGAAATGATCACCAAAAATTCATTTTAAATCGGATACTTTTCAAATTTTCAGGAATTAAATAACTATATATTGTTTTTGCATAATTTATTTATTGAATTTCCTCCTCCAAGCTGAATGCTCGTACATTTCTCTTAACACTGCTCATGAGATCTTGGGCGAGGCTTTGTCCATCTTCCTTACACAATTTCTCCCAGTTTTTTTTCAAAGCTTCATCGGTTTTGAATGTTTTTTCCGCTTTTTTTCAACTTCTTCTTCATTATCGCCCAAAACTTTTCGATCGGACGAAGTTCTGGTGTATTTGGCGGGTTCACCTCCTTTGGGACCACATTAACGCCCTTCGCTTCGTACCAATCCATTACAGGCTTGGCGTAAAGGCACAAAGCGAGATCCGGCCAAAACAGCGTGGGACCACGGTGAGAGCGGAGGAAGGGCCTTGATATAAGTCTCATCGTCCATGACGAGACAGCCTGGCTTGACCAGCCACTCACGGTACAGCTTCCGCGCACGCAATTTGGCCACCGTGTTTTGCTTGTCAGTCCGGTTTGGCGCCTTTCTGACCTATAAAACACGTAGCCCAGCCCGCTTCATAGTCTGCTGAACGAACCAATTCGACGAATTGACTTTTTTGGCCACGTCTCGGGTGGAAAGGTTTGGGTTATTCTTAAAGTACTGCATCTTGAAAAGTACTTGACAGATCGCAATAAAATTTTGCACACATAAACATAACACTCTAAGCTAGTATAACCCAAAATTTTAATAATTTTACCCACGCGATAAAAAGTTACACCCAAAACAAAGAGCCGATTTTTTTCCGATTCTAATCTTTAACTGCTATAGAGGTGATAGCAGCCATCAAAACAGCCAAAAACGGCCACAGGTTGAAGAACTTAATCAGCCTTCAACGATCGCTTGGAGCTTGGCTATTTCTCGGAGTTAGCTGAAACTATTCGAATCCACATGCCTGGCAAAGATCCTATGTCCCATCAACTTATTATCCTCCTTCTCGAAGCTATTTGAAATGCTGACCCTCAGCCGTTTGCTGGAGTTCTCAAGCCAGAATAACGTATTCCTCCCAGAGCAGGTTGGATTTAGGAGAGGTGATTCTACAGTCCACCAGTTGCCAAGGGTCACCATGGCATTGTTGGACGTCAAGAATGCGTTCAACCAAGTCTGGCATGATGGTCTTGTGTTTAAGCTGCATCGATCCAACTTCCCAATATTCCTCACTCCTTCCCTACCGGGTGGTGGTATTTAGTCTATGTTAGTAGATGACACTGCTATCATCTATGTACCAGGGTCGAGTGATTCGAGCTCTGACACGAAAACTCCAGGAAGGCCTGAATGTTCTGTCCCAGTATTTCAACAGCTGGATGGTTTATACACTGAAAATTAATTTTCGTTTATATTACGAAATCGAAGGTAGGACAAACAAATCTATTCGTTGTTTTCTGCAACGAAACTGATTTGTACTTTCTAAAAAGTTTCCTTCGGATTTATTGCCACACCCGCAACTGTAAAAAGCACTAAGCATTTGTTGACACAATAAGAGAATTCGTTTGTTCTACAAAAACAATACAAAGAGCTACGAGTAATTTGTAACCAATAAAAAAAGAAACGGCTCTTTAGTGGTTGCATGAACGACTGACAGAGCTACTTTATCGGCTCAAAATATAATTGAAAAAAAAGCCACCACGAGGAGTTGTTCAGCGTTTTATTTTTTTAGTTTCTGACATGGGATTCGATCCTGTATTTTAAGGAAGAGCTGTTAGTGAGTTCGTGGTTGATGTCACTAAACCATATTGACTCGTGAAATGATTCCCGCCATCCCAGCAGGAACACGAACATTCATGAGTACGACCGAAGAGAAGCAGCGATTGGCTGGTCTGCAAGAAATTCATTTTGTGCATTGTACAAAAAAGGTGTAATGATAGCATTTTGTTAGATGACAAGCAATATGAATGTTTCATACAATTTACGAGACATTTGTACTATGTACAAAATCTATGTTTACGAAACGAGTGAAAGCTAATTTACGAAAATAAGTTTTCAGTGTATCAATGCAGCAAAAACACAGACCATTCTGTTTCCATACTCAAAATCACATCGTCAGAATAAAAAAAATGTCGTCTTTATGTGTTATTTCTTTAACTGTTACTTTTTTTTGTTTTATTTTTTGATTCCTAGTAGACAAACAAACGTCAATTTGTGTACTTGTGTTTGTTGTTTTATATCTATCAGATGGCAAGGGATCACTTAAAGTTGATATATGGAATCCGACCACGAGGTAGTTCATCGTTTTCATTATCTTAACATCTAGAGTTTTCATACCTAGTCGGTGGATAGTCATATGGTTTTTGAATCGTGTAGTGTGTTGAGGTTGAGGTAAAAACACATTAACAAAAAACCAAAATCTGGTTGAAAAAGCATAGTCTGGAGTATTTGTGTACTTTTCGTCAATCTCTGTAGAGTTTTCAGTTGACACCAGTGCATTCGGATAAACTTCAGATGCTTCTCATATCCGAAGGAACAATTTCGACATAATGTTTCTGTGATAAATGGTTCTTTTCAAAGTTTTGTTCCTTGGACGATTTAGCATTTAACGTTTTGTCTTTCGACGTTTTGACCGTTTTGGCGACGACGCGTAAGTTTCGATTCCTTTAACTTTTTTGACAATATAATTTTACTGGTTAAGCTGAACAGATTATCTACACGATCTTTAAATGATCTAAATTTGCCTAAATTGAACCTATAAACAAAAAAATGCAGTCAAGGCGTACAGAGAATAGTCACACGTTATAAACAAGCAGGGCACATATGTAAAATAACAATAATTTAACATGAAAACCATAGACTCAATGTAAGGACATATGTTTTTCTAGGTTCCCAACTATGGCCTGTTTTATGAAAAGCGTAGAAAAAATGATGTTATTGGTAATATTAACAATAATCATTTATTAGTTTAGATTAAATGTTTTTCATATCGCCCATCTTAACATAAACTAAAGGAACAAAATCTGTGTATAGTAAATTATAATGTTTTGATTGCCGAACAGCTGCTAAAGCATATGTAAAAATCACAAAAGCGTTTCTTAGCAGTTTAAGTATAGTTTGATTTATGAAATTGTTTGTTGTGTAGAACGAATACAGCTGGCAATGCCTTGAACTAGAAAATCAGACAAAAAAACGTACGAAGACAACATTTAAGGTCTGTATCCGCAATAATCCGGACACCTCAAAACATGAATAAAACATAAATTTCGCATTATATTTCTGCTGTAGTTGTTTATTTCAGATTCATGGGGTGTGTTTTAACAATTCGTGAAGACAAAACATAGTTATTCGGTATTTGCATAAAATTTTCGAACTTTGCACTTAATTCCGTCCATTGGGGTTTGTACAGACTCTTCAGAAATCGAAGAAGCCACCTTTGTCCAAATTTGCTGGAAGTGTTTGATGTCTTGATTTCTTGCTTCTTTTCAGAAAGCTTCCGCAACATCAGAGCCCAATATCTCTCGATTGGTCGTAGCTCTGGGCAATTTGGCGGGTTTGAGGTTTTTGGTACAATGTTCACT
The DNA here is from genome assembly GCA_034211315.2 of Aedes japonicus. Classification (NCBI taxonomy): domain Eukaryota; kingdom Metazoa; phylum Arthropoda; class Insecta; order Diptera; family Culicidae; genus Aedes; species Aedes japonicus. The sequence continues at coordinate 133,108 of JASCZW010000255.1, forward strand.
GGATTTGCTTGGTACCACTCCATCACAGTTTTAGCATAGTGGCATGATGCCAAATCGGGCCAGAACAAAGGTTTTTTTTTGTGATTTTTGATGAAGGGTAGCAATCGCTTCTGCAGACACTCTTTCTGATAGATCTCCTTGTTGATTGTGTCTGTAGTGACGAAAGATTTACTCTTTTTGCCACACGTGCAAGTTGCTTGCCAAACAAGGTATTTTTTGGGAAATTTCGATGCCTTCATCGTTCTGAAATTGTCAGCTGTAGCATTTCTGGCCATAGCAGAATAAAAAGCCAGCCGTGGAAGCTGCTTGAAATCCTCCAGGACATAAGTTTCATCGTCCATAACAACGCATGAAAACTTCATCAAATATTCGCAGTGCAAACGTTGAGCCCGTGGTTTTGCTGCCAAGTTATGTTTGTTGTTGTGATTTGGAACTGTTTTTACTTCATACGACTTAAATCCCAAACGTTGTTTTGATTTTTGGACAAAACCAGGCGACATCCCTATTTTACGAGCCACCGTTCGAATGGAGAGATTTGGGATTTTCGTTAATATCCTTTCCACCTTTCGGTCCATGACAGGATCAGCGCGTCCAATGTTTTTGTCATTTCTCGGTTTCCTCTCCACCGTCATACGTTCCGAAAATGATTTAAGCACATCGTGAACACTGAATTTAGGCAAGTCCAATGTTTTTTGCAAGGTCCCTTATTGACAAGTCAGGATTTGCTGTACGCCCGTACAAAATTCGCTAGCGCACTTGTTTTTCTTTCGTCGCCATCTTGAATACTATACACGAAATGTAAACATCAATCATAGTCTTTTTCATCATAGACTCTCAGCTATAACACAGTGAAATTTTTCATTCCTACGTGCAATATTTCAAAAGTTACAATGATTTGTAGGTGTTCGGATTAATGTGGATACAGATTTTAATAACAAATCTATCGAATGGGACGAACTTTCATCCATGATTAGACCCAATTTGGTACCCTTAGACCAACATTATATCCATATCCCTCGAATGTTTCTGACTTTATAAAATGAGTTGTGTAACTTTTCGTGATACGTACAACCAGATGGGTTATTTAACATATCTTAGCAAGTGTACAGCTACTTAAGGGGGGATATACAGTTAGAATGACCAAAAAATTCAAATATGTTTTTTGCATAAAAAGTTAGTAAATTACCCCTAGAATACGCTCCTGAAACCCTTTTTTCGGAATTCCAACTCCAAGTGTTTCTCGCGCCTTTTCGCTTAAAACTTTCAACGCGTTTTTCTCACAACAGAATTTTTGGAGTTTATGCCGGTGATGCTGGTGAAAACTAATTATTCGATTTAGCTGAAACTTATAGGATTTCTTAATTGTAGTATAACCTTCTATATGAATTAAAAATTATTGTAATATTTTATTATTAAATATGAAAAAATGTGAGAAAATGGCCGAAAAAAGTGGATTTATTCAAAAAAGTTACGCCAAAAGTGTAAACATTTATTTTTTCCTTGTTTTTTAATTCATCTACAAACTGAGCGGTTCCATATCATTTTAGCAACGAGTAATTTTCATATATTTTGATTTGCATGAAACCTTGCATACAAGTTTTTGGGGAAGAAAAACGCCGTTTTGCATACTTGGTTCACCATTTTGAATCTAGCCTTACTTATGAGAAGAGCCTATGAAAAATGCACATGATATCTTCAAAAAATTGTATCTCGGAAACGGTTTGTCCGATTGGTTTGGTATCTTCGACGAAGTTTTAGACAATTGTTGGTGCTATATGGAAAAAATATGAACGGTAAAAAAAAAGTTTTGTTTTTGTGTTTTGAACTAAAATATAGATTTTCCCTTAAAAGTTACATGTCAATATTTTTTTAATTATTTTTATGTTATAGCTGACTTAAAATGCTATCTAGTGCACAGTAGGTTGTTCTGGAGAAAAATAGGTTACAATGAAAAAAAAAATTTAAAAAAAAATTACAATTTTCAAAAAAGCTATTAAAAAAAGTCAAAAAAGTTTGTCACCCTAATTTTATGAAAGAAGATCAAATTTGCAAGCAAAAAATACTTCGGTAACATTTTTACAAGATGCACCGTTTAGATATTACTGATTTAATATTGATTTTTTTGATAACTTAATAAGTTTTGGCCCTTTTCGGATGTACTCCGAGTTTTTTCAGTTTCAGAAGTACTTTTTTCAAAAAGATTGGGAAATTTTGAGTTAAAATGACACTGACAGCTTAAAGATTCGAGTGAAATTCTCTGCCTTAAAAGTATTTTAAAAAACAAGTTACAAAATCCCACTATCAGGAACAATGATTTCTTCCAGTTATTTTTGGTGTATTGTGTTGAAAATGTGCATTCAACTCTTGCATATCGCCTAACAGTTTAATCCATTTAAACTGGATGTGTTTATACTGTGCATATTTTCTCTCTATTGCCGAACATCGCCACAGACATCAAACCGATGAGACAACTCGATTTCGAGATACACCTTTTTGAGAACTGTAAATTCAGCGTCAATACCATACTTTGACTTAAATTTACAAAGGCTAGAAAAGTTTTTTCGGTTTTTATACTGTGAAGCAGCACCATCTGACATAAAATATTTTTTTTTTATGTTTTTATTTTGATCAATTTGTAAAAAGTTTATCATTTTATCAATAAACAAATTAACAGCGACTGAATCATGTCTTAGTTCTTCAGAAATTATAATGAAGCTAAAATGTTTAATTTGCTTATTTTCAGTATAATATATTACGAAAGGATGGATTGTGGCCTGTTGCACGTTCCAATGGTGTGATTGAACTTCATCCTGCAAAATGAAGCTGTAATTTTCAGAAAAGTCACAAATAGCTAAAAATTCACCATCTTGCAAGTTTTGTTTTGTAGTTTTCAAAAAATTGGATTGTTCGGTTTTTACAAAATCATGCGGAATCAAACTTTCTAATTTTGAGCTGAAAAATGAAACAAACTCATCGGTTTGCTTTACAATAGTTTCTAAATCACATCTGTCAGTGGTAACCCATTGTTCGAATGAAAGCTTTTCAACAAAGTTTTCTTCCAGTTGTTTCAATAAACTGTCTTCTAAAACTGAGGTATCTGGGCAGTTTTTACATCTTCGTAGATGGCAATGAGTTGTCTTATTTTCGCAAAGTAATCTATTCGTTAATGTTTTTAGATCATTCAAGACATTGTATTTTTTTAAGCTATGTAGAATTAAATTGACATTTTCATGCGTAGTGCAAACGCAAACATTATGTGTTCCTGTGATAGTCAATAGTTTACATTGCCTTGGCCGGAGGCTTGCAAATGACGAAAACCCTATTTTTACATTCCAGAGCTTGAACCTTGAGATGAATCAAATACATTATCTCTTTCCTTTCTTGCATCTGATGCCATATTTCTACTGGTTTTAAATTCGTCTACAATTTTTTGTACTGACCATGATTTTGGTAACAATGATAAAATTGATAGTTTTTCTTGCCTTGTGGCTGAATTTAAAAATTTAATTTTGATATTTTCTATGACTTCATCAAACTCGTTTGCTTTTTCTGTTTTAGCGTCTAATTTAAAAAGATTTCTTCGTACACCTTCGACGATTTCAGCGCACTTTTTTTCAGGATAGTGAACATTTTTAACCTTACCTTAATCTATAGGCGAAACACGAATAGCTGCTATTCCTCGGTTGAATATTTCGACGTTTACAGGCATCGTGAAGTCTTCATTTGATTGAATTGTGCTTAGCGTTGACGCTGATGGTATCGTGACCAAACTTTCATAGCTTTGCGAATCAGGTACATCAGGTATGGTCTGAACAGTTGGCATCCTTGAGGTATCCTCCGGTATCGTCGAACCATCAGGTACGAGTTTGGAGAGTTGGAGCGAGGTAGATTTGCTGGCGTAGGTATATTGTTATTGAAGAAGATTGTAAATTGTATATACCTGGAATGAATAAAGACTGCGGCGGTTGTTGATTGAGGTATCAGTCGGCAGCCGTCTAGTTTGATGGAAGGTGACTAAGACTGCGTTCTTTTTATTTATTATTAAGAAACGGTCATCGACGGAGCTAGCCTCTTTATGGCCAGCGTGGCCATGGTGGACTAGTTCCAACAAAGACCATGTTAACAATCACCAACTGTACGTAGTACAGCTAACTGGTATCTAATTGCATACACTTATTATTGTGAAAATGTTTCGATTGATTTGATTAAAAACTTCCTCCTGAAATTGTTTTTCAGAAATGAGTTTCTTTTTCTCGTTCTAACTGTATATCCCCCCTTAATGTTGCTTCCAGCACAAATACTTTATGGATTATAATTAAAAATGTAACTGATTGTTGCATATTAGGCTGAGTCTAGGGGCACATACCCTATATGCCAATAAATATTAAAATTAACAGGACTAATGTTCCTCTGGTCTCTCTTCAATTGTCGCGGATTAATGTTAATTATTACAGCGGAAGCTGTTAAGACGTTCCCCCTACCTAACGATAGCGCTAAATATAGTAATGCATTTGATTTTCATGTCGCAATCAATACTATCCGAAAAACTATTTTTCAAAACATATGGCAGCTCAACCCTTGCCAGCCCAGACTAGGCGATTTAAGAATGGATTTAACAAATCAGCAATTACATGCCACACTGGCGCCACTAAACTTTCCTTTCGATTACATGCAGCCGTGAGGAAAGCTTTTTGGCACGACATCAAATTGTGGCACTTTTCCAGTTTCGTGCTCCGTTGACTTTCTCTCCTTCCTTTTTTCCTTTTTAATCAGAGCAAAAATTTGTTGTAACATACAACCTTAAACCAGTGATGAGCTCAGTTTCAACTTATGTCTTGAATTTTAACAAACACTTCATTACTGAATGACAGCGACCCGAGGAAAAATCTAAGACACCCGTGCCCCGGTAACAATTTGCAGCTGGTCCGTTGGTGACGTAAGTAAGCATACCGATAGTGATTCACACAACTTTACAGTGACGGCGTTACGCGTTGAATGGAAAATCAGTCTCGCCAAGAAGATAATTTCTTCTTCCACGGATGCTCAACGCATGATTGTGCTTAGAAGAGCTGACTGCACGATCCGTGGGTGTTGGTAAAATTATTGTTAAATACGTGACACTGGTTGGCGTCATTTTCTACGAAGGAAAATGTCATCCCACCACCGAATGGATGCGGTAAATTACATGAGGTGCATTTTAGTAGAAATTCACCAATATTGAATGACTCATTTTTAAATTGAGACATTTTTCGGAGAGCCGCTATCAACGCAGCTACTGATGGTGATTCTTGTTGTGGTCTCTTGTGTGTGGTAATTTGCTATGTTGCTTGCTGCTATGTTGCTATGTGATGAATTAACTTCGAAAGCCAAACAGTTTATGTTCGTAATGAAGTTCTGCCAATTAAAAATAGATACGGCTCTTTTGGTCGATATAGCGCTTCTAGTGGTCGAGACTCCATTTGACAACCCGGAAGGAGGGTGCGATCGACCTCCGGTCCTCTCAAGTTTCTATCTCACGCCTCCTGCCAGACTGCCAGCTGAAACATGGAGACGATGATAAATCTCACTGTCTGATTTCCGTTCACTTATAATCGATAATTGCAGCACGCTTTGAGATTACCTTCAAATTTCAAAACCGATGAAATAATGCAGATACCGAGGTAGCCATCTTTGTCCAAATTTGTTGGAAGTGTTATAGGGAACTACTGCGTGACATAATTAATGGACCTTCCCATATCTTTGATTGCTTTTTTCGTCCCGGAAAGCTTGCACTTCACCAGAGCCTAATATCTTTCAATTGGACGTAACTCTGGACAATTTGGTGAATTTGCGGTTTTTGCTACAAAATTTACTTGATTTTCTTCGTAACACTGCATCACAGTTTTAATGTCATGATGACAAATCGGGCCAGATGAAAGGTTTTTCTTTGTGGTTTAAAATGAAGGATAGCGATCTGCAAGCACTCTTTCTGGTAAACCACAGGTTTTAAAACACGTTTTGAGAGGGCTAAGTTTGAGTGCAAAAGTAGTTTTTCAATGCTGGCAATGTTTGTACAGACTCTTCAGAAATCGAAGAAGCCGTCTTTGTTCAATTTTGCTGGAAGTATTTGATGTCTTTGATTCCTTGCTTCTTTCCAGAAAGCTTCCGTTTCATCAGAGCCCAATATCTGATTGGTCGTAGCTCTGAGCAATTTGGCGGGTTTGAGGTTTTTGGTACAATGTTCACTTGATTTGCTTGGTACCACTCCATCACAGTTTTAGCATAGTGGTATGATGCCAAATCGGACCAGAACAAAGGTTTTTCTTTGTGACTTTTGATGAAGGGTAGCAATTGCTTCCGCAGACACTCTTTCTGATAGATCTCCTTGTTGATTGTGCCTGAAGTGACGAAAGATTTACTCTTTTTGCCACACGAGCAAATTGCTTGCCACACAAGGTATTTTTTGGGAAATTTCGATGCTTTCTTCGTTCTTAAATGCTCAGCTGTAGCATTTCTGGCCATAGCAGAATTAAAAGCCAGCTTTGGAAGCTACTTGTTTTTTTTTTACTTTATACGACTTAAATCCCAAACGTTGTTTTGATTTTTGGACAAAACCAGGCGATGTTCCTATTTTGCGAGCCACCGTTCGAATGGTGAGACTTGGGTTTTTCGTTAATATCCTTTTCACCTTTCGGTCCACGACAAGATCAGCGCGTCCAATTTTCTTGTCACTTCTCGGTTTCCTTTCCACCGTCAAACGTTCCGAAAATGATTTGAACACATCGTGAACAGTGGATTTAGGCAAATTTGGAAGGTCCCGTATTGACAAGTCAGGATTTTCCGTATGCCCGTACAAAATTCGCTAGCGCACTTGTTTTCCTTTCGTCGCCATCTTGAATACTAAACATGAAATGTAAACATCAATCAAAGTCTTTTTCATCTTAGACTCTCAGCTATACCACAGTGAAAATTTGTATTCCTACGTGCAATATTTCAAAAGTTACAATGATTTGAAGGTGTCCGGATTAATGTGGATACAGATTTTAATTGAACATCTTCAACGTTAACGGCTCAACATCCACAGTTGACCGATCCTTTTTCAAAGATTCAGACAATAAAATTAGTAAGCTTTTGACATATTTATTTCGTTCAACTTCAATACCCCAACCGTACGTTCGCTCCTTACGCTTAACTCCACTCATCTAGCTGCTGTAACCGGCGTCGGTGGTGTAGTGGCAAGCGTGACTGCTACTTGGCACAGCAGTGGGTCTGGATTCAATCCCAGTCGACGTCGGTGTTTTTTCTGAGGCGAAAAAATCTAGTCACGTCTTCCTTCGGAAGGGAAGTAAAGCCGTTCGTCCCGGCTTCAAATTCATGAGTCAATAGGTAGGGCCCAGATGGTGGAGTCGTCTTCCTGGCGTCGGTGATTGTCACCATGTCAGGAAATAGGCCGACGGAAAAAATAAAAATAAAATTAAAAAAAAACATCTGGCAGCAGCTTCTGAACGGAAACCTACTTTTTCTTCCTCAGCTTTGACCACCTTGGGTTGCTTTCGTAGTACCTGCTTCATAATAGCCCAGTATTTTCCGAGAGGTCTTAGTTCCGGTGCCTTTGGGGGGGTTAAGGATGCTATCAAACAGCTTAAGAATAACATGGCAGCTGGGAAGGATGGCATCGGAGCGAAACTTATAAAAATGGACCCGTATAAGTTGGCAACTTGTCTGCATCGTCTGATAGTTAAAATCTGGAATACAAAACAGCTACTGGAGGAGTGGAAAGAGGAAGTTATATGGCCAACATAAAAAGGGTAACAAGTCAAAATATGAGAACTATTAAGCGATCACTATTCTCAAAGCGGCCTACAAAGTGCTATCCTAGATTATCTTCAGTCATCTATCGCCGCTAGCAAGCAGATTTGTGGGAAGTTATCAAGCCGGTATTGTGAACGGTCGATCGACAACTGACCAAATCTTTACCTTTCGGCAGATCCTTCAAAAGTGTCGGAATATCAAATCCCAACACACCACCTAGTCATTGTCTTCAAGTTCGCATATGATACTATTGATCGTGAAGAGCTATGGAAGATTATGGACGAGAACTTTTTTCCCGGAAAACTGACCAGAATGATCGAGGCTACGATGGATGGTGTACAGTGTTACGTGTAGAATTCGGGTGCGTTAATAAACTCGTTTGAATTACGCAAAGGATTTCTATGGCGATGGTCTTTCCTGCCTCCTGTTCAACATTGCGCAAGAAGGTATTATGAAACGTGCGGACTTTGACAGGCGTGGTACGATTTTCCATAAATCCAGCCTGTTCATCTGATTTAATGACGACGTGGACATTGTCGGCTGAACGTTCCATGTGGCAGTTTATCAAGCTGAAACGTTAAGCTGAAAAGGTTGAATTGAAGGTGACTGCGTCGAACACTAAGTATCTGTTGGCTGGAGGAACCGGATGTGATGGTTCACATAGGCAGAACTGTGACAAACGACGGATATGAGGATCGTGTACCTTGAATCATTGGTTACGTCGGATAACAACTGCTGCAGAGAAATTCGAAGACGCATTATTACCGGAAGTCGTGCCTACTATGGACGTCACAAGCCCTTGAGGTCTGGTAAACTTCACCCACGTACAAAGTGTACCATGTACGAAAAGCTGATAAGACCGGTAGTTCTCTACGGGCATGAGACTTGGACAATGCTCGAAGAGGACCTGCAAGCGTTGGAGTTTTCAAAAGACGCGTGCTTAGGACCATCTCTGGCAGTGTATGTGAAAACGGTGTATGAAACAGAAGGATGAACCACAAGCTGGCGCAGCTCTATGGCGAACACAGTATCCAGAAAGTCACTAAAGCTATAAGGGTACAATGGGTGGGACAAGATGTAAGAATGTCGGACAAAAACCCCTCAAAGATAGTGTTTGCCTCGAATCGTACCGGTACAAGGCGCAGAGGAGCACAGCAAGCTAGGTGGTTAAACCAAGTGGAGCAAGACCTTGAAAGTGTGGGACATTTGAGAAACTGGAGACAAACAGCTATCAACCAAGTTTTATGGAGAAATATTGTGACGCAAGTGCGGTCCTAATAGGACGTTGGACCAGCATAAGTAAGTAAATAAGTTCGGGGTTCATGTCCTTGGGTACGAAAATGTACTGGTAACAAATGTTGCCCTGAAGTAGAATGAAAGTAGCTTCGTACCACTCCAGGACAACATATGAGCAGTGGCACTAAGCTAGATCTGGCCAGAAGATCGTAAAGCCCTCGCGGTGCTTCAACAGAAGAAGCAGACGTTTCTGTAGACACTTGTTGAGGTATATCTCTTCGTTTACAGTCCCCATAGTCACGAAAGGCGCACACCGTTTGCCACATAAGCAGATCACTTGCCAAATCATGTACTTCTTGGCCAACTTTGAAAGTTTCTGCTTCCTTACTTCCTCTGGAACATCAAAATTGTGCTGGGCTTTGAAAAACAGTAGCCACGGAAGCTGCCAAAAGTTCACCTTTACGTTAGTTTCATTAATATACCAAAATAGATCTAATATATAGTCGCAGAGATGAAATTACCCGACAAGGAATAGAAAAAAGTCTCATCATCTATGATGAGACAATGAGGCTTTGCCAGCATCTGGGTGTACAGTTTCCGGGCCCGTGACCCGTATTTTGCAGTTCGTCACAATTTGCAGTTTTCTGAACTGTACGTATGCGGTCCCTCCCGGTCGTTGGCTCTCTGAACGAAAGACTTTGACAGATTCATCTTTTTGGCCACATACCTGACCAAAAAATTGGAATTCCACTTACTCGCTTTTACGACGCAACTAACCGTTGATTGCACGATTCCGAGTTGTTTTCCGATGTCTCGATGATATAGCTGTGGATTTTCCAGGTGCTTGGGCAAAATCAATTCCAATTTCCAACATTCGACCAACTAACAGTGAAAAAAATGCTATAAAAAACTCTCTAAATTACTTCTACCTAAATTTTCAAGAGAAAATACCCAATGGGTAATTTTCTACAGCGTTTTTCCGTGATACAATTTGATGAGGGACACTTTTTATGTGCTGGACACCCGACGCCGATCAAATTTGGATTCTGCATTCTTTGCTTAAGCAGAGTTAACACATTCCGACAGGGATTACGGTTGAGTTCACCAAAATTTACATAAGCATTATTTCCGAAGAATGCAACACATGGTTATCAACCCATAGTTATTCAAGTACAGCAACAGGTAGTCTACAATTGTTTCGGATGTCACAACCTTCCCAGTTAAAATGCTGAATTAGGACTGGAAACATCATCTCCGCATTATGATTACTGGCGTTCGTTACAACGGAAATAAATTGGATGGTTTTCAAAGTGTTCAAATTGTCCTGTAACGTATATGGAGCGATGACACGATTTACGATGGCTTCTGATTTTGCTCGGACACACTTTAGATTTTCGGCAACGTTTGAATCATTGAAAACTTGTCGCATTAGTGCTGCTTTACAGCCCATAGATCGGTACTCACGTGCCGCTCCAATGCAGCAACTGCTTTATTGCTTACATCTACATGGCAATCGCAAATAACACATTTTGCGTCTTAAGCGTCTTTTCATTGACATCTATTCATTAATCCATTTTTATTATTGAAAGTCTGAAAGTGTTGCTCAGCCAGTGCCTGTTCCATAGATGAGAAGAGATGATAAAGGCGTTAGGTCTGGTGAATACAGCGAGTTCGCAACCAAGCGAAGACATCGTTTCTCAGACCACTTAGGATGAATTTGCAGGAGCGTTTTCATGCTGCAGATTGACTTTGCCATTTCTTCGAGCCCATTCTGGTCATTTTCTGATTGATGCGTGGTTCAATTTGATTATTTGTTGTCTGTAGCGGTCGGCATTAACTTGTTTGCTTGGTTTGAGAAGCTCATAGTACATTACAGCCACCCGATTCTACCACATACACAGTATAGTCTTCCTGCCAAAGCGATCCGGTCTTGCATTCGATATTTATGGTTGTAATTTCGTTACTCATATTTTTTTATGTTTAGGATTCTCAGGCATACCTTTATGTTAAGCAACTTTATTTGTTGACTATTTTCATCGATTTATCGCTCTTGTTTAACTATACATCATTGTAAGATCATAAGATCATTCGATAGATGAGACAACTTCCAATCTACTGGTTGCAATGATTAGTATAGATGAGCTCTCATTTATGATATATGTCCGATAGACATATTACATTGCTTTTTGCATGGCGTAAATGCAGCATATCGCACACAATTTTTCGATTTTTCATCTGTCGTTCGTTCAGTTTGTGTGGAGCCCATTTTCCAATCTTTTGAATCTTTCCAATGCATCTAAGGCGATCGAAAATGGCTTGCTGAGTGACATTCAATAGGGGGTTATAATTAAAGAAAAAAACATGTTTTTTCGAACTGTATCGATGATGGGCATTCTTCCTAACACACAAATATTTTTTATGAATCTTAACAATTTTTTCTCGATGTTTAAACAAGAAAAATCTAATCATTTTTATTTTTACAAACCGACATGCAGTTTTACAAAGTGACATTTATGCAAAGTGACAGCACTCAATTTTCAGTTACAGGGGCTCCCATTATGATATATGTGTAAATTTTTGTATGCTAGAAATCAATGGTTGGTTCGTTGGTTTAGGTAGTCTGTTTTTTGTAGCATGTTTCATGGTGAAATAGGATGGTGTTGACTTGCGATCATCATGTTTTTAAATTATTATTTTTTCCAATAGTTTCGCTTGTCAAAATTAAAATATAAATAAAATGTCTGCATATTATTATATTTACTATCGAACAGTGTAATAATCCACATACCCCTATAATATCCTATTGGTCCACCATCATTTGATGTGTTTGTCTTCGTCCAATAATGCTTGTAGTTCGTCATACTTTTTTGGTCGATTTTCACCATCTTTGTCAATAAAATTGAAATTTTTTGAACAAGCGTTCACTAGTTTTAATGATAGGTGCACGATTGCCGTAGGTCCCTTCAAGAGTTCGATGACATTCTGATGCTTTTTTTTTTGATAGACCACGCGTAGAGTTCATGGATAAATGAACAAAAAACACTTTTTTCAACAAATCAGGGTTGCCAGTTTTCCTGGCAAATGTCAATTGAAATTTTCCAATTTTTCCAAACATCATTAACTTCAAAAATTCACCGTAGAACTTTTTTTTTTCTTCAAACTATTTTTCTCAAGATGTTCCTAATTTTCTCAAGAATTCGGAAAAAAAATAATCTTAAAAAAATCCTAAAATATTTTTCACAGAGCAGAAATATGTCTTGGAAAAGCTAGAAAAATCATTTTCTGAATCATGGAAAATTTGTAAAAATACATTTTCTTGCTCATTAATTCGTAAACTTACTAACATTGGTGAAATTTTGGCGTTGAGTTTTTTTTTTAGTAGTGTTCGAAAAACTATGGAACCTTAACTCATTTTCCTATTTGCTTATAGGAACCTAACGAATGCTTTCAAGGTACGTTAGTGGTTTGATAACTGTTTTAACTGCTAGATAGAGACTTTAAAAAAGTATAGATACAAACCAAATTACTATATTAGAGCGATTGCAAACAAAGAATCCTTCATTCACCTCGAACATAAGCAAGATTCAAGATTTCAAAGAATAGGCCCCATCGTACTTGAAGAGTGCAGTGCATTGCATCATCGAAATTTTTTCCAGGACACTACCTCGCCATCGATCATGAAGATGGCAAAATAATGCGAAGCTCAGATTAGATAAGCTACATTCCAAACGCATGTATTGGATAACGAGTAAAATCAAATTATGAACGAAATGTCGCTTAAGGTATACAAATACTAGTGAAGAAAACATTCCCGAAACAGTTTCTACAGAAGCAAAAAATGAGGGACTGACTTCACTTCTAACTTCGTTGATTTCTTCGAAGGAAACAGGTTCCAGCTTTAGAATAAATTCAAGATGTAACTGGAAAGGTTATATAAACCATTTTCAGGGAAACAGAAATATTATGCGTTTATTCCAAAAGACGAACAGAGCATTAACGTAAGTAATTCTCTGATGAATCAAAAAAAAAAAAACATTGAAATAGAAACAAGCAGTTTTTTTAGGTTATATTTTGTCCATTTTTTTTTAGTTTCATAATAATTTGGATTTTTATTATGAGTTATGAATTTTTAAAGTTAATTATGTTCGAGAAAATCGGAAAATTTCAATTGGCGTTAACCAGGAAAACTTACAGACTTGAATTTTTTTAATACTGTTTTTTGTTCATATATTCATGAACCCTAGGAGTGGGCAAAGTTTCATAACAATCTGTGACACTTCAGCCCAATCTGTAAGATAATAAAAAAAAATCCCCTGCTGTAACTCTTGTAAGAATGATTGAAAAACTTCCTGGTTACTGTTTTAATCGCCAGGTTTTTAATTATTTTAGTATTCCTAGCTGTTTAACTGTAACTTATTTGTGTAATTATTTAGTGTTTTCTAATGGAATTCTAAGGAATTTTCCCGTGTTCACTGAAAATGATTAGTTTTATTTTTTTATTTATAAATAGACCAAGTGAAATGTTACTCTAATTTTTTCTAGATTTCCAACGATCTACTGAAACTGAATAATAAACATGAAGTTGAACCAAGTTAGTGTCTTCATAGAAGATTTTGGTTAATTCAAAGCTAGTCGGATACTGGATTTGTTCTATAATTAAAATTGTGTTTGTTTAATGGTTGCTACTCCGTGATTGATCAGAATCAGTGAAATTGCACAATTAATCAACTGAATGGGGCTGAGAGTAAACGACCATTCTCACTGTACACGTTTCAGTAACTTCTTTAATAATCAATAACGGCGCCGGCCACGTCCTTGCGATCAGTTGGGAACAGGGAAGGAAAGTTAGTGTGACCTTTGCTGATTAGGGACCGTGTTTACCTCTGCATCCCCACAAAGGTCACAGGAAGGAGGATTTTCTATGTTAGTAGGGTAGGGCTCGATGGATCAGGATTCACCTTGATAAGTGATGTGATCATGTAATATAGTTCATTTAATTCAGGTGACAAATAGGATAGCAATAATCTGTTTCGCTCCGCGTTTTTGAGAGCACTTACCAACTCTCAATTGTCTGAAAATCCCTTGCGAGGTCCAACTGGTTAGCGTTCTTCTTTTTCTGCGGTACCTAAATGATGCCTATTCAAAACGGTCAAGCTTGCCCCATATGACATTGCAGGGTAACGAAAGTAGCATCGTAACTCGAACTTAACTACTCCAACTGTGGAACTGTATCTACAGCAATTCCATGTTTGAAATGAAACTGGTCCGCGGTGGAACTGGTTTACCAAGAGAAAATCGGTGTTTGTAGGATACCGGGTGTCCGGAGAGATTTTCGCGAGTCCTGGAGTTGAGTTTTATAGACAGGTTCAAGCCGGTTGAGCCAAGAGGGCGAGTAGTAATGTCCATCTTACAAGCCTTTCCTCTAATAGAAAAATATAACATATAACCGACCTCAGTAAAAAAACTAAGTGTGTACAGCAGAATTAACTTCAAAGATGCATTCAAGCTAACCTTTTATTCCTTTTCGGTGCTTCCTACATTTTTTTCAGTGAAAATGGCATAGAATATAGATTAAATAGCGAAGGGATGTTATAGTATAAAATGATAAAACCAATTTTAAATGTATTCACATATCTACATATTGTGATCCTGCTGCAATTGTAGACGGGCCCGCTCATGCACTACTAACCTTAGATAAATTATCATAACCACCGAAAAAACAAAATAGATTTAGAATTATTTTAAAATACTTAGGAGTTCCTTGGATGACCTGAAATTACATAGAATAGTATATCTACAATATCGATGTGCTGCTGCTATAGTGGAACAAATAATTGATGTGATATAACCACAATGGAACTGACTCTTAGCTTCGGGTCCTGGAATCCCTACTGAGCCCTTGCGGCACGTCAAGCCGGCCAGTTCAGCGCAAGGGCCTTAGGACCTTTCTCAAAACATTCATCTAAAATATTACTAATTTTTGTATACTTCTACTTAGAAGATGATTACGCAATCAATGAATTTCCGATAAACCCTATAATGGTTTGTTAAATTAACTGAAAATTATAACCCACTTATCACACAAAGAATATTACAACCGCTGTTGGACTCCGCTCTGCTGAGGATTATTGAACATCATTCATTGCTGTTGTTTTTATTGCTGCTGCTGCTCTTGCTAAACTGCTACCACTGCAGCTTGCTGGACCTGTTGGTGATAATCCTGTTGATTCAAGCCATTCGCAGGTTGCCCACTCGTACATGCGCATACTTTTAGTAGGGCTGTGGTCCATTCCACCTTGGTTCTGAGCTCGCTGTTGTTGTTGCTGCTGCTGTTGAGGTTTTGGGTTCTGTTCCTGTTTAAACGGAAATCCTTTTTAAGCAACGTCTAATGTTTAATGAGGAAATAGTTATAGACGGGGCTAACGTTTTCCTGCTGATTCTGATGCTTGAGAAATTATGAAAAAATAAAATCATTTAAACCAACTCATGAATTTACACTATAGTCACTAGATTCATAGTCTGGCGGATACAATGACGGGAGCCAATTTGCACTGTCACTTGGAGGAGCCAATCGAGCATATCTAGAGTAATTCATGATAAGCGCCTAAAAGCCATTTGTAAACAATGACTTTCAATATCGATTTCTCTTGAATCTCAAATCACTCTCGTGAAATGAAAGCAGAATTTGGTAGAAGAATGTTAGTTCTACCATATGGAGTAGCAGGGTATGGTGGGATTCTCGTAATTCGTGAGAAATCAACAATTAAAGTTATTGTTTACAAATGGCTTTTAGGCCCTTAACATAAATTGTTCGAGATATGCTCGATTGGCTCCGCCAACTGACAGTTCAAATTGGCTCCCGTCGTTGTATCCGCCAGACTATGAATCTAGTGACTATAATTTACACCACTTACGCTCGACTGCTGTTGTTGTTGATTTTGTTGAGCTTGTTTCTAAAACAGAAGTAAGAACAATTTCACAAATGTTATTGTGTAGAACTGAACCATATTCTAACGTTGGCCTGCTGTTGTTGTAGTTGTTGTTGTTGCTGTCGTTTTACCTTCTTAGGAGAAGCTATATAGAGGGCAGCCGGAAAAGTCGTCCGCCGTAGGCATGGGATCTTCCGAAAAGTAGGGATCCAACATTGCCTGTTCCGCTGTAATGCACTTGTGCAGATCCATCAGCATTTTTGTAGCAGATGAAAGGCTTTACTATCCGGTTTAATCTTAAGAATTCCATGGGAGGAAGCGACGTTTACATCCTGCAAAGAGTAAAAATGTACATGGTAATATTGTATTTGGATCTTGTTTTAAAATAAAAGTAAACATGCTTGCACTTCAAAATGTTATTCAGTCCGTGTTGTTATCTAAACAATCATGTTGACATTTTGAAACACTGAAATAAAATCGCAGTCTGTTTCAAACTGTCATATAAGATTTTAAATCTGGATAAGATCTTCTGATCTTTTTCAAAGATCGAAATGAAATATAAGGAAATCTGATCAAATGCTCAGGAAATCCGACCCCTTGTGCTACCCTCACCTATTATGCTAATTTTAATAACCGAAAAATTTCGAATCAAAAAATGTATCGGAATAAGGTGACGTCCAAGCGTAAAACTGCTTCATGACTGAAAAAAAGCCTTCCTTTTTCCATCCACGAAATCGTTAACACACCTCTTGTGATGAAGGTGGTCAATATTGTCAATTGCTCGACAACTAATAATTGTTCCTTCTAGGAAAAACGGCAAGTAAATCACTAAAATTGAATGCGCCCTCGGATAATCAGCAATAATCAGCATACGTTTACCAATCGGTTCGTTTTCGAAATCCATTTACACCGGATTTTAGTTCTATTCAACACACAAATGGTGTTTAGGTATGACTCTGGTCATAAACACAGCATCCACTATCACAGGCGGCGGTTATTATTGAGATTCTAATAAGGATAAATTTCATCACACACAAAATACTGAAAAAACGTGACAGCTCACCAAAGCCCAACCGTTCGAGGTCAGAGCTTGCTGCGATCCGTCCTTAATTTTCTGCGTTATCTACTGCACATAAAGGAAATGCCAGATTAGGCACAAACTGACACGCCTCCTCTTTATTATAAAACAGTTCATTAAGGCTTTCATTGATCTATAATAATTATATGCACTCAATAATGAAGTTTCAAAAACTTGTAACATGATAATTGGGGTAATACCCGTCGTTCAGTTTTACTATCGTTCCACTGCATGTATGGTTATATCTATTAGCTGCACGTATATTTTTTATTCTTAAATTTAAAATCGAAAAGTTATAACTAGCAAAAGTTACATAAAACAATGAAAATAATTTTTGATCTAATAATTTCAATTAAAACAGCATAACAGCATATGTTCTGTAAACCTTAAATTTCCATTTGTGTTGGTCGACCAGTAATGTAAAATAAGCGCATAACCAAATTCAAAATAAACATTCCCCACTGCTGCATACGTCCATCACAAAGAGAATCGCACAAAAAATGCAACACAGAGTCCAACCTATGGATCAAAATATAAAACTGAGAAAAGCAAAACTACCGCTCCTCCGTACGATTGTAGTGGCAGTTGATCTACACGCTCGCAAACATCCGAACGACCATGTGGTATGAAAGGGAAGAAGACCCAGTCAATGGAACGTGGTCCAGTAGAAGCTATGTACCTGTATATGTCAAGCGGTAAAGAAAAAGTCCGTTGTACGAAAACGGAGGGAGCGCACCACACCAAACAAAAATATTGCACACATTGTACCAACCTTAATTTCTCTTTCTCTTACCCTACCAGGATAGCTTGGTTGGTGAGGCTGCAAGTCTCCTCGCAGTACGAAACAAGCCGGCTATGTGCGAACATCGAAGCGTCTTCCGCGGAAACTGACTTGCCCGTAGTGGAATTGGAAGTTGACTGTTTTCTAGACTCGCAGTTTTTTTTTCTCTTCACCAGTTTGTGATTTCTTCTCGGAATGTGCGGATTGTTTTGAATAACAGTCGGACCCCTACGGGTTAACTGAATATACGAGCTGGTCAGAACTTTTTTTGTTTTGTTTTATGCGGTTTCAACAGTTCAAGGTTGAAAGTCTAACGATTCGGGATAAACAACACAGTGCGTAGATATCAACGGTTTTAATAGCTCTTGACACGTTTGAGGGTAAATCCGCGTTAAACATAGATCTCGTTAATCCGCGGGGTCGAAATGAAAAGTTTACATCGCTCAAGGCTTCAAAGTAATAATCGGAAAATTTATCGCACTCAAGTGTTCAACGTGGTTTTCGGTCATCGCCGTTTGATTTTTTTCTTTGTGTCACAGAATGTGACCAAAGAAAAGTAATGATGCTGCTTGGAAATGTCTCACATCGGTCGGTGAAGTTGTCCAAGCCAGTGTTTTCTCTGCTTCACTAGATGCTGGAGATCTCAGTGCAGTTCGTTGTACGAGTTGGATCGGAACAAAACGAAAATATTTTAAATATAGAAAAAGCGAATACGCAGTGCAAAAAAAAGTGTCCTCTCGAGGAAAGTGTGTGAGCAAAATAATTCTTATTTGTGACAAACGCAGGCAAGGATACGACGGAAAAAGTGAAAAGTGACCTAAATTTTCAAACCGACTGGATCATGGCTCAGATAGAGCCTCGCCCGGGTGCACCACCCCGACCAAGGATCAACATAACAGTTCCGCCAGCCTACATGGCGCCATCGCTTCACTCGGCTCAATATTCACCAGCACACTATTTCCAACATTACCACCAGCAGCATCAGAACCCACTCTATCAGCCACCGCCTCCATCCAGCCCTTCGCGAATTTCATTAGCAATCGATGGAGCTAACCAGCCCCCGGATTATCCCGACTACTATTCTATGTACCCAGCCAAGGCAGGCGAATTTGTCTTCAAGCAGTTCGAAGGGTTTAGGGACTTCACCATGAACACGGCAAAGTCCGGGCTGGGAGTAGGCGAGAAGTCGGTATTTTGGTTGTACACTAAAATTACCAAGTGGTCGCGGAACTGGTTTACCCATATTTTTCTGTTTTTAATGCTGTTCCTGTACAGTGTGGCCGGTGCGGCACTTTTCATTGCGGTAGAAGGTAAGTGCACATACAAGCTACACCTTGGCTTTGTTATGTTTTTGTTTTCCTTTGATTTTCGTTCCAAATCCAAGCATGCCTAATAGGCTGTTAGGGTCGCTTGGTTCCAGCGTTTATCCGGATTTAATGAGTGATTTAAATTGGTTTCACCCGGCCAAGGAGCAGTTTCGGGTATCAGCATACTGTTGAAGGTTTGCAGCCAGTAGGAATTTCCTATATATTTTTTTATATTCGCTTAGGACTTTTCGAATATGAAAATGTCGAGGCCAGTGTAAGACATTACAAACAGTAATAAGCAGCTGAATTCAATGTCTGTTTACAGAATGAAAATATTTGCTCAAAACGTCAAGACCTCTACTATTTCAGTTTCAATTTGAAAAACTAAGTTTGCATGGGATATTTCTTATCAGTACGGTTTCTCTTATCATTATTTTAATAAGTTATTTTTTTTGGTAAGGTCAATCACATTAGCTTAGCTGAAACAATATTTCATTGTATCCTGGTAACAAAATAATTTAAAATTACGATTAGTAGGACTTGGACCGTTTACTCGCGGTTAACACTCGGTTAAAATGGGTGTCCCTTTTTGTCTTCTTCTTCTTCTTTTATTTTTGAGAGGAACTTTAACCCTTCGGGTCTCCCTTTTTGTGTTCGGCCAGTTGTGGTTACCAATGGGCGACGGCAAGCCTACTCAAGATGTCGGAACTAAAAAAAATAATTAATAAATAAAGAAAAAAAACACTAGCTGTTTAATCTTTTATACCAGACATCTGATCTTATAAGATCATAAGGTTGTCTTCCTTGAGTCTTTAGGGTATTCAAAAGTCATGTCCTGGGCGGTGTCATTATCCGTACATTGCCAGACTGCATAATCGTTGTCTGAGGTGTTGTCGAGTCCTGACGCCAACAGCGCCACGAATGCTTTTACCAGAATTCTCCATTCCTGTATCATGCAAGCTGTACCACCCAAAAGACCCCCTAGGAAACCGGCTTGGTCCAATGCTCAACTTCGCGCTTTGCGCAGGAATCGCTCCAGATTGTTGCAGAAGTACTGTCAATGGAGATGTCCATTCACAAAACGCCAATTCGATGAAGCGAGTCGTCTCTATAGAGGATACAATTGATTTTTGTATACATGCTACGTAAAAAGGAGGCAAGATGATCTTCGGCGGAACCCAAAAGGCTTATGGAGCTTCGTTAATTCTAAACGTAAAGAAACTGGTCTGCCAACTTCGATGCACCTAGGTGGCCTTCATGCTCGCACTGCAGAGCAGAAATGTGAACTGTGTACTAAAAAATTCGCTAGCATTTTTGAAGACCGTGTTCCATCGATAGATGAAGTAAGACTGGCTCTGAATTTTGTACCGTTAGATGTGATAAACTTGGATGTGTTTGACATTTCTGAAGTGATGGTTGAATCAGCAGTACAAAAGCTGAAGCTATCATACAACCCCGGTCCAGATGGCGTTCCTTCGTGCGTCTTTAAAAGGTGTGTTGGTATGCTGACCGCACCTCTTCAAGCTATTTTCAACAAATCTCTCCAATTTCAACAATTTACTTCCGCATGGAAGTCATCGTATATGCTTCCTGTACATAAGAAAGGAGACAAACCCGACATCTCTAATTACCGAGGTATAACATCGCTGGCAGCTGGCTCCAAGTGTTTTGAACCCATTGTCAACGAAGTTTTGCTAAGCACGTGTCGAAACTACATTAGCTCTTGCCAACACGGTTTTTACCCCAAAAGATCGGTGAATAGTAATCTTTGCGAATTTGCGACGACTGCCATTGCAGCAATGGATGCTGGAGCGCAACTTGACGCAGTTTACACTGACATAAAAGCTGCCTTTGACACCGTAAACCATGTGATCCTTTTGGCAAAACTGGAACGACTGGGAGTTTCAAACAGAATGTGTAAGTGGCTTCGATCATACTTAGGCAACAGACTATTGACTGTTAAAATTGGTATAACGCAATCCAGCTGGTTTTCTCCACTGTCCGGCGTGCTCCAAGGGAGCAATCTGGGTTGCTCATTTATGCTGATGACTTGAAAATTTTTCTTGTCATCCGACGAGAAGCTGATTGCAGATGACTTCAAGAGCTTATTGACCTTTTTGCTTCTTGGTGTAGCCACAACTTCCTGTGTAGCCTGTGTAGCCACAACTCGTGAGTGTCTCCAAATGCTCTATAATATCGTACCATCGCTGTAGAATGCCTATTCACTACAACTACACGATGCATGGGGAGCAACTGGAACGTGTTGATAAAATTAAGGACCTTGGAGTGCTTCTTGACGCGCAAATGGCATTCAAAATGCATTATTCGGAAATAATTGACAAAGCCAATCGTCAGTTAGGCTTCATTCTAAAAACTGCTCATGACTTTGATGATCCCTTGTGCCTACGTACTCTGTATTGCTCGTTCGTCCGGTCTATTCTGGAGTATGCATCAGTTGTTTGGTCCCCTTACGAAGCGGTGTGGATCACTAGGATTGAATCCATTCAGCGGAGGTTTGTGAGGTCTGCTCTTAGAAATCTGCCCTGGGGTGACCCTTTAAATCTACCCCCATATGCAGATCGCTGTGCTTTGCTGGGCATTGAAACGCTTCAAAATCGCCGTTTGGTGGATCAAGCTGTATTTGGAGCAAAAATATTTCGTGCGGAAATTGACAGTGCAGCATTGCTTGAGCGTTTGCAGATTTATGCTCCTCAACGTGTTCTTCAATCCAGGCAATTTCTACAACCAAGGACAAGAAATACGACGTATGGCTCGAACGATCCTCTCAACTCCATCTCCAGACGTTTTCAGGCAGGTTATGATGTTTTCGACTTTAATTTGTCAACTAACACATTTAAAAAACGGTTACGCTCAATGCGTGTTTTTAGCTAATAACTAGTATTATTATTATACATTAAGATTTCATTAAGACCATGTTGTCGGATGATATGATTACAAATAAACAAGCATCTATCTCATTATATAGATGCAATCACGAATTACGTGCAGGTCCTTGAACGACGCCCTCAATGAAACAACTTAAATGATGGAATGTTATAGCCGTCCTTGATTTCCGGTGCTCCAATCGTTTTGTCAACTCGAAATGGTACTCTGACGTACTAAATGGTACAATTCATCGGGAAATTTCTCCTGCAGACAAATTGCTTTTCTGCGGCCTTTGCGACCGAGTCCGCTTTCTCATTGCCTGGGATAGGATTATGGTAAGGGACCCATACAAAGGTGATCAAATATGATCTTTGATCAGCATACTCATTTATTCCCTTAGTTTTGAAAGGAAATAAGATGAGTGTTCACTAGGTTAAGGTTAGATTTCATCGACCGAACAGCCTCTATTGAACGGACTTTTAGTTTTTGGTTTTAGGTTGTTTTTTATCGGTGAAGTGGAACATTAAAACAGCTATTTTTACGTAATGCGTTTCGGCTTACTTCTCTTCAGCCATCATCAGACGCCTAGAACAACTCTTTATTATTTTTAATCTACTTTTCAGAACATGTGCCACTTACAGATTGCTGGTTGTTTTTTTTTCACTTGTTGGGGACGTATTGCCACTGCGACCATTGATTTGATTTATTGTGGCCTCCTTTTTGTTTATGCCATAAAGGGCAAACACGAAATTATTGCGACACCGAAAATGTCATGCCAATTTTCTTATAATGTTTAGAATCAAACCAAAATTTTAGGGTAGTTTTATACATATATTTACTTCAAAAATCAAAAGAAAAGTTAATCGATGGAGCCTTGAGTGTAAAATTGAACGCATTTTCGCTTGATGCCCTCCATCAAAGTCTATACAGTGTCATCCGGTACCAGTTTCTCAGTTTTTTTTTTCATTTTCTTAACATGTCCTTCTCGTCTTTGACTGTCTTCTTGCTCTTCTAAAGTTTCCGCTTCATCATTGCCCAGTACTGCTCCACCGGGCGCAGCTCCGGACAGTTTGGCGGATTCATGTCCTTTGGAACAAAATGGACAGAATTGGCCTCATACCACTCCAGGACACTTTAGAATAGTGGCATGATGCCAATCTGGCCAAAATAGCGGAGCTTCATCGTGCTGCTGCAAGAACGGCAAAAGGCGCTTCTCGAGGCACTCAGATTTGTAGATCTCGCCATTTACTGTGCCCTTTGTCACGAAAGGCTCACTCCTCAGTCCGCAAGAGCAGATGGCCTGCCAAATGAGATATTTGGAGGCGAACTTCGACATTTTCGTCTTCTTAAATTTGTCGTCCACAAAGAACTTGCTCTTGCCGGTGAAAAACTCCAACCCCGGAATTTGCTTAAAATCGGCTTTTATATACGTTTCGTCGTCCATCACACAGCAGCCATATTTTGTCAGCATCTTCTCGTAGAGCTTCCGTGCCCGAGTTTTAGCCGTCGATTGTTGCCGCTCATCGTGGTTTGGGAAGTTCTGTACCTTGTTTGTATGTAATCCAGCTCTCTTCTTTGCATTCTGGACGTAGCTCTGCGACATGCCGATCTTTTTAGCCAAATCACGGCTTGAGACGTTGGGATTTGCTTTAATCATCCGCTTCACCTTTCCCTCCGTCTTTTTGTTCTCCGGTCCCGGTTTTCTTCCAGCTCCTTTGCCGTGGTCCAACGTCAACCACTCCTGGAACCGCTTCAACACTCTGGAGACGGTTGAATGGTGAATGTTCAACATTTTTCCCAACTGCCGACGCGACAGGTGAGGAAATTCCAGGTGTTTGGAAAGAATTTGTTCTCTCGACTCGCGTTGGTTCACCTCCATTTTCGTTGAATCGAAAAACACGACTTCGAGTTTGACAGCATGTAAACAATACACATCAATGAGAAAGTGTGCAAAAATTGGGCTGATTTTTACCCAATGGTAAAAAAGTTATGCCCTGTTGAATGTGTCGCAATAATTTCGTGTTCGCCCTTTATTAGCGTAATGGTAAGTTAAGGCTGGGCTACAATGGGGAGCGCAACGGCGTGGTGCGGCAGTTTTTGACATAAAATATATGGATTAACTGTCAAAACCTGCAGCAACGCGCCGTTGCGCTCCTCATTGTAGCTGGGCCTTTACTATTTGGAGTAACTACCACTACGGCAGTAGGCAATTTTCCCAAGCAGGTACTACATTTCTTATGATGTGTACTACTTGATTGGGAGCAGCGTTCCAGACCTCACAGGGTTCAATGAGCCCCTTGTCAAAAAATCTGCATCGTTTATTAAATAGTGCAACACAGTCGCTCATTAAATGCTTAGAGCTTTCACTCTCTAATCCACAAAAGCGGCTTTTATCTTCATGAAGTTTACCGCTGATTTTCAGGTGATATTTACTTGTACAATGTCCTGTTATCAAACCAGTGTATGTGCTCAAGTCGTGTTCCGAATGTTTAAGTAACTTTTGCGTATGAGAAGCGTTAGGCTTAATGAACTGTTTGGATTACCGGGCATTGCAGGTACTATTCCAGTTAGCCTGTACTATTTCCTTTTCCCAGTTCTTTAGTTCCACTTTCAAGGCGCAAGAAGGTAAACCAACAAATGGTTAGGGCCCTATGAATTGCATTGATGACCGTATTTTTGCCAACTGATCGGCTTTTTCGTTTCCTTCAATTCCGCAATGACCAGGAACCCAATAGAGGTTAACCATGTTGCGACAGGACAATTGCTGTAAAAATTGTGCGCATTCCCGCACCAGCTAAGATGTGAATGGTTTTGACTTTAAAAAATTCAGAGCTGCTCGACTATCTGAACAAATGCATATGTTTGCATTTTTATAATTTCTTTTCATACAGATTGATGCACATTCCAGTATGGCATATATTTTAGCTTGAAACACTGTGGGATATTTTTCCATTACCACATACAAGTTTATCCCAGGACCAGATATACAAGCCCCTACCAAACTATTTTGCTTTGAACAATATGTATAGAAGACTGCTGAGCCCCGACGAAAACCCAGTTCTCTTTTATCCCAATCAGCACGAGTAGCTGCATCATCTGTGAATTTATGATTGAAGTAGTTTCTCCTAAGCATACAACCTTCACTTATCAATATTAAAGGATTTATCGAAAACTCTTTTAGGATACTAAAGTGTCTAATAAGATCTCCACTGAAGAAATTCATGGACCGTTTGAGCCTTAGAGCATTTTTTCCGCATCCTGTAGTATAAATTGATCTAAATGAAGAATGTTCAGTAGAGCATCTAGTGCTTTTGAAGAAGTACTATGCATTGCCCCAGTTATAGAGATAGTAGCAAGCCTTTGCAGCTTGTTCAGTTTCTCTTGAGCCCTTATCTGTTTGTTCAGCCACCAGATAAGCGAGGCATACGTGATTCTGGGTTTGACTATAGTTGAATATATCCAGTGAATCATGTTAGGCTTAAGGACCCATTTCTTTTCAAAAGTTCTTCTACAGATCCAGAAGGCATTGGTTGCCTTTCCTATTTGTTGGTCAATATGACTGTTCCAGCAAAGATGCTTATCTAGAGTTACGCCCAAATATTTGACCTCTGAAGATAAAGACAGTTTAACGCCTCCTAGTTTAAGATCAGTGAAGGAGATTTTCCGTTTTTTAGTAAAAGGTAGGATTGTGGTTTTTTGGGATTGATATTAAATCCATCAGTTTTGCACCACAATAGTGTGTATGATAATGCTATTTGCATTCTATCAAACATGATAGTATCGTATTAACCACGGACTATAACGGCAATGTCGTCCGCAAGGCCAATTATTTAAAATCCTTTAAACTTTAGTTTTACAAGGAGATCATCAACCACAAGAGACTATAGGAGGGGAAACAAGACGCCCCCTTACACAGAAACAAAAGCGTTCACGAAAATGAAAACGGACCGGATTTTTACCTAAAAACGTGATTTAGTTCATGATTACGTGATTCAGTTCACGGTGTATTTTTGCTTGTTCTCGAATTCATGACTGCAGTTCACGGATCCGGGCACGGATTTTTTTCCGTGTAAGGACAGCCCTTTACTGCTGTTTCTTTCACCTCTGTGCCTCCAAGATTTGCTGATATTTCTCTTTTGGATAGCATTTCAACAATCCAATTAATTATTTTATTATTGAATCCACGATTTCTCATAGCTCTTATCATCGAGTGGAAAGAGGGAATATCAAAAGCACCTTCGATGTCAAGAAACGCTGCCAACGGAATTTCCTTAGCAGTGAAGGACTTTTCTATTTTTTTTAACGAGAATGTGAAGGGCTGTTACAGTTGATTTACCTGTCTGATAAGCGAATGATAATGGATTATTGGTTAGTATCTCAGATTTAACATACTCATCAATAAGTTTTTCCATTATTTTTAACAATATATTATTATTATTTTTTTTTTGAAGCAGCTAACAATGAATTGTTACAATAGAAACATAACGTAGATCATTCAATAAATTTAATTCAATAATCAAAACATGACCTAGACCAGCTTCTATTTAAAATGCAACGTTGATATGCCTGTGATTTTGACATCTTCATGACAATGTGGCATTTCTAGGCGGATTGACGCTGATCTTGAAAATGTTTATTTACAAGAATTTCTCTGATCTCAACGCCCCGCTTTTATTGCCAATGCGTTTATTTATCCGCATTATAATCAACAACAAACGTCCATGTGTGTTAAAATATGTGCAAGTATTAGCAAATTATTTCATTCAAAACCAGTGACCATTTAATGCAGCTTTGGGGCTATTCACAATCCACGTCCAAAGAAATTTGAACGACATGCTTTCTAACTCATCTCTTCTACTTGCCAATTTTCTCAAACCTCTTTTTTTTAATTTGTTTAGCTTAGGGGAAATGATGGCTTCAGCAATGCTGACTATTCTCGAAAAACCAATTATCCAACCTCTTATGCATGCTTCCATCAAAGCATTTTACTGAATACATTTATATTTTTAATGATTATTTACCTTTAATTATCAACTAAAGCATTCAAATAGTATACCATTCCGGCAAGCCATATTTTTCTTCAAATAAACCACCTGCATATTGAAATTTGCTAGTCTCGTTGCATTTAAAACACTTTTTTTCCCATGCGTAGATCAAACGGAACGACAGCTAAATGAAAAAGGTGCTGTCAGCAATAGTTCCACTCACCTAAGAAATTTGGCGTTTTATAAATACAGTTTCAAACCGTTCCAGATAATACTGTCAATTGTTATAGATAGAGTATCACGGAGCACATAAATTTAAATAAACAAAAATATCAGATGTGTGAACAATGCTGCTAAAATACTCATAAAGGGTGTACGGAATCAAATTGCGACAATCACAAATATTCGGCAAAATTCACCCGTTCAACTAATCATCTTAAAACTTTCAGGGAGTAAAATAAAACATATTATGAATGTTTTCCCATGTTTGTTTTATTCAATTTCATTTCCATATCCAAATGCACGAACCTTCTTCTTTACACTACTCATAAGGTCCTGTACCAATTCTTTGGACCATTTTTTTTTGCGTGGCAATCTATTTTTTCTTCATATCTTCCTCCGATTTTACTTCCAAAGTGCCTGCGTCATTATGGCCCAGTACTTTTCAATTGGTCGCAGTTACCGTGCGTTCAGAGGGGTTAAGATGCTCCGGCACGAAATTAACCTCCTTTGCCTTGTACCACTCTAAAACCTCTTTCGAGTAATGGCACGAGGCTAAAGGAAGTAGAGGCTTTTGGAGGCATTCCATTAGGTACACCTGCCCATTGACCATTCCAGTTGTCACGAATAGGGTACTCTGCTTTCCACACAAGCAAATTGCTTGCCAAATCATATATTTTTTGGCAAACTTTGACATCTCTGCTTTCTAACGTCTTAGGGACATCGAATTTATGATGCGCAGTGAAAAACTAGAGCCGTGAAGCAGCCGGAAGTCTGCTGTTACATACGTCTCATCATCCATAATGAGGCAATGTGGTTTCGTCAACATCTGGGTGTAGAGCTTCCGTGCACGTGTTTTACCAACCGTATTCTGCCGTTCATCGTGATTAGGAGCCTTTCGGACTTTGTACGTGTGTAGCCTTCACGTTTTTTCGCATCTTGCACGAAAGTTTTGGTAAGATTCAGTTTCTTCGCCACATCTCGAACTGAGCTGTTGGGATTCCTCTTGAAAGCTTGAACTACCCGCTTGCGATCCTTAACACTATGCGGAGATTCATTTTTACCACTTTTTCTTTCCGATCGATGGTCAAACGGTCGTGTTACCGATTTAAATCACGAGACACCGTAGAATGTACCATTCCCAGCTGTCTGCTGATGGCACGATGAGAACGATCCGGATTTTCGAGGTACGTGCGCAAAATTTCTTTGCGCCGCTGTTGTTCTTCCGTTTCCATCTTCGCAACGAATGCACATTTGCTAGTGAAACTTACACAGCATAAACAAATACACATTGAACTAATTCCACCCAGAATTTCAATGGAAAATACCCAACGGGTAAAAAGTAACAGCCATATAAAAGTGGTGCAATTTGTTCCGTGCGATGTTTACCCACACAAAAATTGTCAGTAATTCAGCCGTTCAGTATCTTCGCCATAATGCCAGTACGTAGTAAATGCCACCATTTTTGAACTAGTGGCTCTCCATCCAACTATCCTGAATCCGGTGACGGCAGGACTCAACGGAACAGTTGAAATCAAACAGATCATGGTGTTCATTGAAGCACGTTGACATGAATCGAATTGGATTGTGTTGGCCGTAGTTTGCAGCACGAGTTCCGAGCTGCAGAAAATGTCTTGTTCGCAGAACTCATTCAGGAGCGTAAATGAAGAGTTCGGCCAGAATTCCTGAGGAGTTGATCACCTAGTAGCACTTTTGCTGCGAAAACTGCTTGCATGATTTTATGCCTATGCTCCAATACTTCAATTCCCAAAAGTGAGCAACGATCCTGGTACGCTGGAAGGTTTACAGGGTCATTCCACGGCAGATGATGGAGAGCATAACGAACAAATTTTCTTTGGACTGCTTCAATCCTTGCAATCCAGATTCTTTGATTCGGGCACCACACCAAAGCTCCAAATTCCAGGATAGAACGCACGAGAGAGCAGTACAATGCTTGCAGACAGGTGGGATCATGAAACTCGTCGGAGATCTTAAACATGAAACCGAGCTGTCTGTTTGCTTTGGTAATCATATCCGTGTAGTGTTGTCTGAATGTCAAACCGGAGTCAAGCGTGATGTATTAGTGATGTCACGCAGAGGTTGATTGTTTATAATGTAATCAAATGCAAATGGGTTCAATATTCGATGGAATGTGATAATGAAGCATTGGTTAACACTCAGAGAGAAGAAATTCCTAGAACACCACTCTTCAAAGCTTCAAGTGTTGTAGTCGTAAGCAATTAGCGAAGCATCGAGCAATCACATAGATTTTCACATCGTCTTCATAGAACGACCTGCAGTTCGGTGGAAGTATCAGTTGTCCTAAGTTGCTGCTTTGAGGTACACCCGACATTTTAGTAAAGTAGCTCGATTGAGCTGAGCCGATCTTCACACAGAATATCCTAAGTTATTTGACACACCAAGCTTGTCTAACTTTGCCAAAATTATAGCATGGTCGACCCAGTCAAAGGCAGCCTTGAGAACCGTGTAAACAACGTTGATTTGAGATCCAGCTTCCATATTTCGGAGACACGAGGAAACGAAAGGTGCAAGGTTGGTTAAAATCGATCTTCTGGGGTGAAATCCATGTTGTTCAAGAGAGATGTAGTGTCTGCAACTAACAAACAACAAGTCGTTGACGATGATCTGGAAGCTTTTTGAGCAGGCACAGATCGATGTGATCCTTCGATAATTTTCAGCATTTTGTGTATCTCCTTTCTTGAAAATCGAGAACATGAACGAAGATTTCCAACGTGTTGGATATTGTCCCTGACGTAACGAAATATTGACAAGCTTCAAAAGAGGAATCGCAAACACTGCTGAGCAATTCTTTAGTACACATGACCGAATTCCGTCAGGAGAGTTTCAATGTAATCACAGGAACTTTGAAGTCGAACGCGTCTCTGGGAGTATCTCTGAGTGCTCTAACTTGCTCCAATGCTGGCATGGTGTTATTGAATACACCTATGAAGTGCTCAGATAGGAGGTCACATTTGTCCACTGGTGTGCTTGCGATTCTGTCGCCAAGATGAATTTCAAATGGTAACCAATTGACATTCCTTTTTTTTGTTCACAAATGACCAGAATAACTTTGGGTTGCTCCGAAGGTTAGAATGGAATCATTTTGAATAATTCTTGTAAAGAAGACGATTGTACATTCGGTAATGGGTACTGTCGAGATAATTCTACCGCTTCACCGATTGTGGAGCACGAGTCAAGGAACTGCCGATTGACTTGGGACAGAGATTGGCTCATAGCAGCGAAATCAGTTCTACGGAAAATCTGGCCATGTGGATCAACGATTTTATCGAAGATGATAGGTACTGGTAGATTGACAGCAATCGCCAGCGAAGGATGATCGGCGACAAGGTTAATTAAAGGTTCGGAGGCTTCAACAACAGCTCATTCCATTACGACAGCTTCATTTGCCAACACATAATCAAGCAGTCTCGAGTTAAGATTTAACGTTGAATTTATTTGCGTTAAATAATGAAGGCTAAATCCATCCATCCATCCAAAGCACAGCAGACAGGTGGCATATGCGAACGAAGAACGTCAATTGGATGACCAATTATGGGAACATTCCAAACCAACCCAGACTGGTTGTAATCGCCAAGTAGTAAAGCGTAGTCGATGTGATCTAAACGGGATAACACTACGCCAATCGAACTGATATGGTTCTCAATGCTGCTTAAATCAGATTTCCTATCGGGAGGTAAGTACAAGGCGCCGATATTTAACTTCCTGTGAGTAGTTGTTATCTGGACCAATAACTGTTCGAGCGAAGGGTTAATGGGAGTGGGTTCCAAGCAACTGTGAAGTCTATTGAAAACTGCTATCAAGACGCCTCCACCATTTATGCGATAATTCCGAAAAACTGTGAACTAATCTCCAAATAGTTGAGCGGAATGAATTTGATCATTGAGCCAGGTTCCGGTTAGAACTATCACGTTGAAGCTGGACTCGACGTCAGCTAAAAAAAAGTCATCTAATTTCGTTTGGAGACCACGAACATTCTGGTAATAAGCCAGTTGTCCGTGAAGCGTAGCAGGCGTACAATCAGAGTGACTGGAATCGAAAGGTGCATCAGGTCTGGCTGGACAAATAATAGAGTCGTAAGGCCTGTACGCGTAAAAAAATGCAACAGACAAAAGTTTTCGCCAAAAAATTATTTTAAGTTTGAATTTTCTTGAAACTTTCAGGGAATGAACAAATACATATAAATTATGTTCCGGCATAACTACTTTATTCCATTTCTTTTTCATCGCTGAAAGCCCGCACCTTTCCCTTAAGACCCCTCATTACATTTTGTGCAATGGCGGAGCCGACCTTTTTGGTCACTTTCATCCATTCTTTCTTCAACTTCAGCTCGTTCTTAAACATCTAAGACGATTTTTGAACTTTGGCCTTCATTATGGTCCAAACTCTATCCACCGGACGGATCTCTGGTGAATTGGGGGGATTGGCGGTTTTTGGTACAAAAACAACGTTATTATCTCTGTACCAATCCAACGTCGATCGCGCGTAATAGCATGATGCCAGATCCGGCCAAAATAATGTCTCGCTTCCGTGGGAGCGCAGGAAGGGCATCAGACGCTTCTGGAGGCACTCGATGAGGTAAATTTCACTGTTGATGGTACCCGTTGTGATGTACGGTTTAATCAGGTTACCGCATTGACATATGGACTGCCAGAGCAAGTATTTTTTGGCGAATTTGTCTACTTTCTTCTTCCTTATCGTCTGCCTTGACGTAGGTTTCGTCATCCATAACCACACACATCGGTTTCGTTAACCAGTCTCGATACAGCTTCCTTGCGTGGGACTTGGCCGCCGTGTTTTGTTGATCACGCCGGTTCGGTGCCTTGCAGGCCTTGAATACACGAAGCCCAGCTCGTTTCATGGTTTGCTGAACGAACCAGACGGAACACTTTGCCTTCAGAGCAGCGTTGCGAATCGAAAGGTTCGGATTACACTTGCAATAATCCAACACCTTCCGGGCCTTCACAGGGTCACTTCTAGCATGCCGCTCTCCCAAGTAGCACACATGTTGCAATTAAGTTGAGAAAACATAAATGTGCCTTTGTTAGTCAAAATCAAGTTGCTGCAACTAATTATGATCGTGGTGTGCTACTTGGGCTGTCTTCTGGGACTCCTTAAACGATTTTACCGATTTTACACAGTTGTATGGGTTATTCCCAGTTGTCTTCGGATCCATCTCATGGTCGCAGTCGGATTTTCCATGACGATGCGCAAAATTCTCCGGCGATTTTCTTCTTGTTTCGATGACCACTGTAGTTTGGTTCAGTTATACTCAAATTTTCATCAATTTTTACCCACGGACAAAAGAGTTACACACGGATAAAAATTGTGCATTTTTTTCGAGTACAGGCTTTACTTGCCTGAAGAAGCGTTTTGGAAGACCCTCTCTCCACTCCCACACGTAGGCCCGGGGCGGCTGAAGATCGCTGGTGGGAATGGCTCGATTACGGTGAGGGGATCGAGGGCTTTCACAATACTATTCTCGGTGCGTCCCAGCATTCGGCTAACACTAGTGGTTTCTTCAGGTGCTATTTTCAAACTTCCTTGAAATAAGCTGAAATCGGTGAGCGAACCAGGTCTTGTAGGGCTAGTAGGATAGTCGTACTTGCCTGTAGTTGCGTTTTGGAAGACCCTCTCCCCACACCCATACCTGGGGCCGGGATGGCTGCAGATCGCTGGCTGGAAATATAACTTAAAAAGTTGTTGAATTTGTACGATAGAATATTTTTTGATTTTCTGAATTTGGAAAAAAATAATTTTTAAAAAATTAAAAGAGCCCCAAGTTTTGCATAAATTTGCGCAGGTGTACTTATCCTTAAGAAATATCAATTACACCATACCGCTACTCGAAACACTAGAAACTCTGCGTGGTGCATGAATGGCCCCTTTGTTACCGCGTTTAGAAGGCACTGATGGCACCAATTTCTATATTTATTTATTTTTCATCATTTCCCTCAATACTTTTCGGTTGATCACAGTCTAAATATAAACGGCATCACCGCTTGTCTCTGGTACATCGTCGTGTCTATTATGGAAGAAAGTTCGACTTCTCCGCAACTGACGTCGAATATATAGTATGTACCCGACTGTCAATTGTTGCTGACGGTGCATGAAACGACGTATGCGCGTGAGTGTCATCTTCGTTACTGAGCCCTTGAGGAACACATTCCCGTTGCTGCATTCTCACATCATCAATGTTTTTTTATTTTCTAAATTAGATATGTCTGCGTCATAAATGCTGATCGTCTGCGCCAGACTGACAGACATTCGAATGTTTGGAGCAGCAAAAATTAATATTCCCACGGCTGACCGAGTAAACCCGATGCCACCGGGTGGCGTCGAAGGACGTGTGTTATTTTCGCACTTTTTATGCAGTTATTTAAAGCAGCTTTGGGGCAAATCTGTCCATCACCGCTAATAGCATTTTAAAAGTATTTTCGGAACCAACATGGGTAGATAGAAATGTAATTAAATCTAGTTAATGTTCGCTTCGAATTTTTTTATTTCTGTCATAAACTGTAAATTTGAGCAAATATTTTGAGTGTTTGAAAAATGAATCGCTTGATGTTAACTATTCGCTTACGATTACTAAGCTTGCTTGCCTTTACTGTTGAAAAAATCACGCTAATCTCAGCACTAATGGCCTTATCCTTGTCGTTTTCCCCACAACTTTAACACATGAAACAAATATAGGTGATGCTGATAATGAAATTTTCCCGACTGGCTTTGCCCTAGATGATAACCTGACAGGTGAGCAATCATTTCGCCAATAATTTGCATCCGTAACATAATAAACCTCTTCATAGCTCCTCACGAGAATATCATACAATCCGCCTTTTATACTTTTCTACAGTGCATAAAAACCGCCCATGTTTAAATAACTCATCAAGTGCCACTCCTGTTTACTGCCCGTGCTACCAGAATAACAGTTATTATTTACTACCGGCAAGGGATGACTTTCAGAAGATCGTCTGTTTACCGCACTGTCTGCCGTCCACTTTTCATCGAGTTTATTATTTCTTTTGAAAAGTCTCATCATTTCGCACCGGTGACGATAGTAAATATTCCTCACCAGGACAGGATAGAAAATTGGACCGCGATTTCGAAGAAAATGATGACGACGGTGCAGTCAGCCACCCATTGCGTGGGAAGCGGGTTGTTGATTTTGTTTACTAATAAAATCACGAAAATATTTTCGCTTAACACAGTATTTAGTGTATAAAGTCATGTTTTTGATTTCCGCACTCGCGTAAAGAGCCTATGTTTAGAACTCGTGAAACAGGACAGGGTTGACTTTGAAAACTAATCAACCCACACATACACACGACGGTTACGGTTGAGCGCGGCTTTATTGCGACGTCATTGATGATTAAATTTTTTGAGGTTTTTCGCACCAGTTCTGTGGTCTATTTCCACCCGGGTGTAGTGGCAGTCCCCGCAGTTGTGCTCTCATTTATAACACATTCACATCGTTATGGCGGGATGAATTTTGAGTTTAATTTGATTAGTTTCCGACCAAGTAGAACAGATGTTTAGGTTTTAGGCCAGTAGTGTTTGTTTTTTGATGAGTAAATAAATAATGAAATTGTTATCCGTTTGGCGTCTCTTTGCGCCACTGATGCTGGAGGGGGTACACATTGAACTAGCCAAAATACAAACAAATTCAAATGGCCAAATCCAGATTAGCAAAGCCCAGTATGATGTTTTCCTTGGATCAGTGGCACTGAGTTCCATTCCAAGTTCAGAAAAACAACAGAAAAAAAACTTTATATTCAATGCATACAATTTATGCAAAGTTGAGTAAATTTTCCCTCTAAAGACTGGACTCGGAAAAAATGAGACTCACAAAAATGATCACCAAAAATTCATTATTAACTCGGATACTTCTTAAATTTTCAGGAATTAAATAACTATATATTAGCTGATCATTGCGTTTCCTTCCTCAAGCTGAATGCTCGTACATTTCTCTTAACACTGCTCATGAGATCTTGGGCGAGGCTTTGCCCATCTTCCTTACACAATATCTCCCAGTTTTTCTTCAAAACTTCATCGGTTTTGAATGTTTTTTCCGCTTTTCTTCATTATCGTCCAAAACTTTTCGATCGAAGTTCTGGTGTATTTGGCGGATTCGCCTTCTTCGAGACCACATTAACGTCCTTCGCTTCGTACCGATCCATTACAGGCTTGGCGTAATGGCACGAAGCGAGATCCGACCAGAACAGTGTGGGACCACGGTGAAAGCGGAGGAAGGGCAGCAAGCGCTTCTGCAAGCATTCCTCTCGATAAATCTGCCCGTTGATGGTGCCGGTTGTAACAAACGGCTTGCTGAACCGTCCGCACTCGCAGATCGCCTGCCACAACAGGTACTTCTTCGCGAATTTGTCGGTATTTCTCTTCCGGAACTTTTCCGGAACCTCCATGTGGGATGTACCGACAAAAAAATCGAGGCCGGGGATTTGTTTGGTGTCCGCTTTGATATATGTCTCGTCGTCCATGACGAGACAGCTTGGCTTGACCAGCCACTCACGGTACAGCTTCCGCGCACGCAATTTTGCCTTCCTGTTCCGGTTTGGCGCCTTCCTGACCTTAAAAATACGTAGCCACTTCATGGTCTGATGGACGAACCACTTCGACGAATTGACCTTTTTGGCCTCGTTTCGGGTGGAAAGGTTCGGGTTATTCTTAAAGTACTGCCTTATCTTAAGCGCCTTCTCTGGGTATTCCGTTTTTGGGTTTCGGCCGCTTCCAGCCCGCCGCTCGATGGTCTTTGTCTCCTGGAATATCTTCACAACGCGGGACACGATGGAATGGTGGATTCCAAGCCTTTTGCTGATCCATATGTACGACTGCCCAGGATTATCGATCACCGCGGCCAAGATTTGCTGGCTTAGTTCTTCTTCTTTCAAATGCATCTTGAAAACTACTTGATAGATCACGATAAAATTTTGCACACATAAACATTACACTCTAAACTAGTAAATCCAAAATTTCATTAATTTTTACCCACGCGATAAAAAAATACACCCAAAACAAAGTGTCGATTTTTTCCGAGTCCAATCTTTATGCCACTTTTTCTTTTTATTTCCTTTTTCTTATTTGCAATTGTTGAAATCCTTTTTGCAATACTATTCATTTGTTTTTATTAGATTTGTATGAAAATTCGTAACTAACCTATGGATTAATGAAAGATTAAGAGCTTTTGATACATATTTTTAATTTTTTTTATTATTAATGCATTTTTATAAGGAAATAGTTGAATATTAAAAAGTTCTAGGTTAGTTACTAGCGATTTTAGTTTTATTCAAGTATTTTAATTTCTCTGTATTTTTACTAGAAATGTTTTTATTTATATAAATATTTTTTAATACGAAGATTTTTAACTATATTAGGGGTCACCAATATTAAATTGAATCATTGAGTTTGATAATAACTGTTACAAGCTTTAGTTTTTACTTCACCATGAGGGGTACAATTTTCAGTAAATCCAGCCAGTTCATCTGTTCCACTGATGACATGGATTATGTTGAAAGATCGTTCCAGATGGTTAATGAGCCGACAATATTGGTTTAATGGGGAATATGAGCATGAGCAGGAGCATGATTGACTGCTTGCGGATGCTACTCTGTTATTGCCAGATCGGCTGTAATTACACAGAGAAACAATAGATGATGTTTGGCGCTAACAGTCGTTGTATCATCCGCCGGCCGCATCCATGCAGGTCAAATAAGGATAGGGTAGGAGTATGTAGACGTGATACTCGCTTCGATGGAAGCCGAGAACACCTCTGCACTTCCACGAGAACTCACTGGGATGTTAAATACATGGGGTAGGGTTAGCAGCATGGTTCGTTTTGGTAAAAGCAACGCTGACCTTAGGTAGGGTTTTCATTTTGATAACCATAAGATTATAGACGTTGTTTCCGGTTTATTCTCTAGACATCCGGTTGACGGAGATGTACAGTATAATTACTTAAAATTTTGAAAACCTTTCTTCTACATCTTCTATCAAACCACATCAACATTTTTCCGGTAATTTTTTTTTTTACAGATAACTGCAAAACTCCACCGAAATCCGGTAAAACGGACTACCGAACGCTCAGCCGTTGAAAGTCCGGCAAAAAAGCAACGAACACTGCAAAATTTTCTAAGTGTGTATGGTTTTTTTAGACATCAATGAAGATTTGGAACTAATCCTAGGCAAAATCAAAAAATTTCTTGCGTACGTTGTCGTTGGTTTGAATCTTAATTCGGAAAAGTAAAAAGTGTTGGTCAGAGAGTCACGGCAGTTACAGATATGCACATTAGTGGCCGTTGTTACAAGACAACTGAGCCAATGCGGTATTTGGTGTGTACTTAACCGGCAGATTAGGGCATCCTATGACTGTTAGGACCTGCTGCCGGAATGCAGTGCATGTATCTAGGGCTGTTATGGATTTCTTGCGACTGTATACGCCATCCTGGCAGTTGGGTCGTGTAATATACGGGTCCATCATAGCTCCTTCTATGATACATGGGACCCAAGCTGCGGTTTCAATAAAATACAGCAGAAAATTAATAAGGAAACGCCCATTCATTACGTCACGCAAAAAGTGACTTTTAATTACCCCCACCCCCCACCCACCGCTTGTCACGTTTTTTGTATGGACATTCAATTTTTTTCGTATAGATCGTTACACGTCAAGTAATTATGTGTGAGTGATTTGTTGTCATCGGGAACATCTTGACAAAATTGTCAAAAGTTCGAAAGTAACAATTGTAAACAATGACTTGAAACTATAATTTCTTGGAAATGCCAGGTTGCTTACATCTATATCCACTACCGACGGAAAGGTAATCATTCCCTGTATCCGTTTCTGGTACTATTTTGTTTGTGAGAGCAAGCAGATCCCAGAAAAGTACGCTAGATGTCATTATTTACACATGTCACTTTCGACCTTTTGACTATTTTGTCTAGAAATATTCTTTATTCCAAAAAATACATTTCCTGATGAAAATATTTTGCGTTTACGTACCCGCGAAACATTTTGGGTAAAATAAACGTCAGCAATCTCTATATTGGCATACAAAATTCAATGCAGCAAAAGACTCAATTCTCAAGTCAGAATACCCAATATGGGGGAAATGTACGGTTATGAAGACTACCCAACAGTTAGTATAAATACAGTCTGGCTTAGTCATAGAACGGAACTAAATAAAAAAGATACTTGCCGTTGGATGAAGATAAGAATTAAACATTGAATTAATTGAGGGTCGTACAACTGACGGCTGCATACCCTCCTTTTACACGCTTGTACTACTTAGTGTACAGTTAACACATTTCATTTTCTGGCATTATCACTTTTTTTTGCTTTACAGGACAAGGTATCGTTTTGATCGATTCTTTGTAACTATTGGCTTGAAGGGGAATATGACATGAACTTAGTTCTGTGAATATCGACTGAAATGAGTTTGCCGGGCAATCTGTTCAGTAGGTGGAGAATGACGGAGCTGAACTGCAAGCCACTCGGCGGGTTAAAGGTTGCGGATCATGAACGGCTTCCAGATATGGAGGTTAGATGCAAATTAAATAAGCATCTCCAGACAGGCAGAGTGAGCTGCCTAAGATGTGTGGGGGGGGGGGGGGGTTGTTAGTAGTTGCTGAACTCTGTTGAGGGTATAGCTATAAGCTCGAAGCGAGGAACTCGAAACAGAGCTGTGCACGATGGTCCTCCGGCGAGACAGGGGGTTGGTTCAGGCCATACAATCCCGCCGTAAAAAATAACAGTAATGGAAGCACATGATGTAAATAAGGAACGGAACAATCTGCATAGACCCAGGAAACGAAAAAGGACTAACGATTGGAAACTCGGAACATGGAACTGTAAGTCCCTCAATGTGCTTTCCGACTTACTGAGGGTCCGTAAGTTCAACATTGTAGCACTGCAGGAGGTTGGCTGGAAAGTATCAATGGTACATACGCATAGGGATGGTTATACCATCTACCAGAGCAGCGACAATATACGCCAGCTGGGTACAGCTTTTATCATGATGGGTGAAATACAAAAGCGCGTGATTGGTTGGTGGCCAGCCGACAACAGAATGTGCAAGTTGCGAATCAAAGGCCGTTTCATCAACATAATCAACGTGCACAGCCATCCATCACCTAGGAAGTGACGATGATGACAAGGACACTTTTGAGGCGCAGCTTGAGCGGGAATACAACAGCTGCCCAAACCACGACGTCAAAATCGTCATCGGAGATCTCAACGCTCAGGTTGGCCAGGAGGAGGAATTCAGACCGGTTAACCGCCTCCTAGAACATGATCATAGTTAGTACCTACTTCCAGTATAGTCTCCTATATCGGTACACCTGGAGATCACCACTCGGAAGAAACTTTTCGGATATAACGACGTCAGGACCTATCACGGAGCAATTATCGACTCAGACCCCTATCTGGTAATGGTCAAAGTGCGCCAAAGACTTTCCGTTGTAAACAACATTCAATACCGGCGCCTGCCACGGTATAATCTGGAGCGACTGAAGCTACCCGAAGTCGCAACTGATTACGCACAAAGCATTGAAGCAGCCTCTCGTGAGGACTGCTGGAGTACCGTTAGAGCAGCCATCAACAATGCGCCATATGGTTCGTGGAACAAAATCGACGGGACAATTGGTTCGACGATGAGTGTCAACCAGTTCTAGATGAGAAGAACGCAGCGCGGACGTTGATGCTGCAGCAAGCAACTCGTCAAAATTTGGAGCGATACAGACAGAAGCGAAGACAGCAAACTCATCTCTTCCGATATAAGAAGCATCACCTGGAGGAGTTAGAGTGTGAAAAAATTAAGCAGCTGTATCATTCTCAAGATGAATCCCTTTACGCTTCATGCCGCCAGCCGAAATGTGTCGGGATAAAGATAGAGGTATCTTGATGGATACACGGGAGGTGATAGAAAGGCAGCCGCGGCACAACGACGAACACTTGAATGACGCAAAGGCGGAACACCAAGACAGCAAGGGGAATGGCTTCATCGGTATGGTTGACAAAGGTGACTTGCCAACTCCTATGAAAAGTGATGTTAAGGATGCTATCAAACAGCTTTAGTACAACAAGGCAGCTGGGAAGGATGGCATTAGAGCGGAGCTTGGGGCCGGATAAGTTGGCGACTTGTCTGCATCGACTGATAGTCTGGGATACAGAACAGCTTCCGGAGGAGTGGAAAGAGGAAGTTAAGCAGATTTATGGGAAATTATCAAGCCGGTTTTGTAAACAGTCGATCAACAACTGACCAAATCTTTACGTTGTGGCAGATCCTCCAAAAGTGTCACGAATATCAAGTCCCTATACACCACCTATTCATCGATTTCAAGGCCGCATACGATACTATTGACCGTGAAGAGCTAGGGAAGATAATGGTGTACCGTGTTGCGTGAAGATATCGGATGTGTGATGGGACTCGTTTAAAGTACGCAATTGACTTCGACAAGGCGCTAGAAGGTGTTATGAAACGAGCGGACTTTAACATGCAGGGTACGACTTTCAATAAATCCGGCCAGTTCATCTGCTTCGCTGACGAAGTAGACATTGTCGGCAGAACGTTCCAGGTGGAAGCTGATCAGCACACCAAGCTAAAATGTGAAGCGGAAAAGGTGAATGCTTTGAAGACTAAGTATCTGTTGGCTGGAGGAACTGAGCATGATAGAGCGCGCATATACAGAACTGTGACAATCGACGGTTGTGAGCTCGAGATGGTGGAAGAGTTTGTGTACCTAGGATCATTGGTTGGAGACGCATTATTACCGGAAGTCGTGCTTACTATGGACTCCACAAAACCTTGAGGTCTGGAAAACTTCACCCCCGTTCAAAGTGTATCTACTATTTACAAAACGCTGAGAAGACCGGTAGTCCTATACGTGCATAAGACGTGGACAATGCTTCAAGAGGACCTGCAAGCACTTGGAGTTTTCGAACGACGCGTGCGTAGGACCAGCTTTGGCGGCGTATGTGAAAATGGTGTGTTAGGGTAGGTCGTGACTAATTAATGTACTATTGGGTTTCCAAATAATTGGTATGCACTCGGCACTCTAAATAAACTGCAAAACTACACGAAATTGTCAGAAGCAGATAATTTCTCATCTCCATGCGAAGCTCTAGAAGTGGACGATAATTTATTGCTAGAACGAGAACGTTTCGGTCTAGCGATAAATTACCGTCCACTCCTAGAGCTTTGCATGGAGATGAGAAATTTTCTGCTTCTGACAAACTTCATCAAAGATCGTTACTCCGCGCATGGGAGAATACAAAAAACAACAATCTGTACACGAAATTGTTTAACAGAGCAGCTTTTATTTTGCGGCTAATGGGACATCTCCCATCGATTAAGCGAGAGAGCGAGAAACTCTCCACTCGTTACGGTTAATATCAGACAAGTGTTTGTGTATTTTTAAATTCCATGAATAATATTGTGTAGCAATTTCTTTTGCGGAATGATTGTAAAGGTTGCAGCAAGCCTTTGAGAAATCTGATCTTTCAAAAATTAGAGCATATCAACGTATGAACAGTTAAAGGTGATCGAAGACCTGCCACGTTCGGGACACCCTTCAACATCTAATATCGACGAAAACGTGGGTATCAAAAAAAAACTTTGCTTAATGATCCTCACAGAAGCCTAAAAGAGATGGCTAGTGATCTCAACATCGCAGATTTGTCAGAAGCAGATAATTTCCCATCAACATGTGTGGACTCAAATGTGTGGACAGTAATTTATTGCAAGAATGAAGAGAAATGAAGAGAAAGTATTGATAGTTCCGTTAGAGTACGGCAGGCTGTGAAATTGAAAGATGCAAGGAGCAAACGAGCGGGGTTTTATGCCGCTGCTTATCACCAATTGCAAAAGAGTTCGTGGGCCAATAGCAAGCAAGATTCATGGGTGCCCGCGCTACTACGGACCAGGTTTTTGTGATTCGGCAACTGCTGCAGACATTTCGCGAATATAACGTGCCCACACATCATCTTTTCATCGTTTTCAAATCAGCTAATAATACAACCGCTCGAGACCAGCTATCGCAGATTATAAACGAATCGATGAATCGAGTGATGAGTGTCTTCCGAGTATCAGGGACACTCTCGAGTCCCTTCGAATCTCGGAGGGTTACGACAAGGTGATGGATTGTCGTGTTTGTTGTTTAACATTGCATTGGACGGTGTGTTTCGAAGAGCTTCGCCGACGACGATGATATGGTAGCAATTAACTTTGAGACAATGGCGGATATGTACATCAGACTTAAGGCAGAAGCTAGTATGATTGGGCTTGTGATTAATGCGTTGAAAACAAAATACATGAAAGGAAAAGGCTCACGAGAAAACAATGTTAACCTCCTACCACGAGTTCAGATCGACGGTGATGAAATCGAGATAGTAGACCAATTCGTGTATCTTGGCTCATTGGTGACCGCCGATAACGACACCAGTAGAGAGATACAATGGCGCATTATGGCTGGAAATCGTGCCTATTTTGGACTCCGAAGAACGCTTGGATCGAACAAAGTTCGCCGAACTACATAGTTGACCATCTTCAAGGCATTAATTAGACAGGCCACGAAACATAGACATTGCTAGAGGAGGACCAACGCTCCTTTGTTAGCTGCGCACGATCTACGGTGGAGTGCGGATGAATGACGGAACGTGGAGGAGGCGAATGAACCATGAATTGCATGAGTTGCTGGGAGATCATGAAATCGGTCGTTTACGATGGGCTGGGCATGTCGTAACAATGTCAGATGGCCGCTCTGTAAAAATGGTTTTCGAAAACCAACCGACGGGTACAAGAATAAGGGACGCGCTACGAGCAAGGTGGATCGATCAAGTAGAAGGTGACTTTCTGCAGGCTGGCGATTTACAGCCATTAACCGGAGACAATGGAGACAATGG
Source organism: Aedes japonicus (assembly GCA_034211315.2). NCBI lineage: Eukaryota > Metazoa > Arthropoda > Insecta > Diptera > Culicidae > Aedes > Aedes japonicus. The sequence continues at coordinate 176,269 of JASCZW010000255.1, forward strand.
AGACAACTTCCGTGTACCTCTGCTGTTCACCGGCCACTGTTTGAACGACAAAAAATGGAAGGCTACACACTTAGAAAATTTTACAGTATGGGAACGTCCATTAATTACGTCACGCAGAAATAGACTTTTTTCGCTCATGAAGGCGGTTAGTTCTGTATTATATCAAACTTCTTCTTAAGGCAGCACCATAGACAGCAGTTTCAACACATTAAACATTATAGTAAAAAACATAAATACAAGATGTAATGTTCACATGCAGGAGATACATTTAAAAATGGCATTTTCTTCTGTCTCTCGCATAAAATTGCTATGAACACAAGTTAGAAAGCTCTGACTCTGACTCAAATGTAATGACATCCAAACATCGATCTCTGAGGATTCTAAATAAAGAAGAAGATCTCTTTCTCCAGAATCATAAACCACTGATTCATGCATAAATTTCATCTATATCCTTCCTACTTAAATATCATTGTTTGGGCCTGTCAACGCAGGATCATAACTTCTATGGGCAAACAATAATACTAGTACCTTTGAACATGCAACTACAATATCCACGTACCAACATATTATGCATCTCGTTCGCACATATATTTTTTATTGACTTCACCTGCAATAAGGCAACGCCAACTCATCACTCATCGCGTTTCATTTTTCTTTTCGTTTTAATCCAACTACGCTACATTTCATCTAGGAACTCACGAAAAGAAGATGGAAACGAACGTAAACCATGCAAAGAAGATTCTGGCCAAGAATTTGCGGATACTAGCGTTGGATCGTGAGAAGTTGGAGGTGAGTAAAATTTAGAAAAGAAAAAAAATACCCATCAACACTGACCAGACGCGTTGTTGTTGGGCGCCAAACGTTGAAGATGATGATGATGTGATGATGAGTGGAAGATTAAATGGCTCTTTAAATTCAATCCATTGACCATTAACAAATTAATTTCGGTTTCTTTTGATTACTCCGATCTCCTAGAATCCCGATCCAGATTTATGGGAAGGTCGAGCAATCAACCTGGTGGAGGAATACAGTACGGTACTGTACGAATCATACAAGCAGGGTTCGTTCGAGAACAAGCAGAACAAAAAGACCTGGTCTTTCTGGAACGCGGTGTTTTATTGCGGGACAATCTATACCACTATCGGTAAGTAGTAATGGGGATTATGCTAATGGCGAAAAACGCTTATCTCGTACGTTGGTAGCTGATAATTTGGTAAAGGCTCAAATCTGGATATGCCATTTGTGTGAACCAAGTCATACAACGACTGAGCTCTACTACACTTCGTGCAAGTGATTAGTTGTTTTGTTATTTATCTTCAACTGAAAAAAATTGCTGACTTGCTTACATAATTCAACAAGGTGTTTCATATCCTAAACAAGCTGTTAACATGCAAATCCCAAACAAGATGACAAGCAAATACATCAATCGTCGCGTGGTATTAGGACCTCGTGTGAGATGTTGCTCGTGAACGATATGTTGGTTTTATATGATGGTCGTTGTGTTTGGCATTGGTCAAAACTCATGGAGTCCATTTGATTGATGTGTCGTTTTACATTCATTCCTGCTTTTCGTAGCCAGGGCGTCACAATATCAGCATCAATCGACAACTCTAGGTTTTTTTTTATTAGGGTGAAAATTGAGAGACTCTCTTTGATTACTTTCACTTTCTTTCATATTTCATTCAGCTTTACGTTTTTCATTCTATTATTTGTAAAGTATGCTAGCCAGGACAGTTGTGTTTCTGTCTGTATTTGATCTGTATTTGTATTTGATTTTGTAAACAAAGAGGAGAAGTAAGATTCATCACCATGTTGGGGAAATGTTATTCATTGTGTTGGAGGCTCTAGTTTGCATGAAAGTACTAAGGGTTTCAAGAATTTAACATTTGGATCTTACTTCCCCTCTTTGTTTATAAAATCCAGACACGTCTGTTTGAAAAGGTCCCCGTAATCAGTAATCAATTAGTGATTTACATTTTTATCAATTGCCTTGCAACTGGCAACACTATCAACGTCACATACACTGATAAAATCTTTCACTTAGCTACTACTGGAAATTCAATTTTCCAATACTAAAGTAAGTGACTTTTGCATGAATTTCACATAGAAAAAAAAATTCTTCCTGACTAATCATTTACGTTTTACAGGACACATAAGATTCACTTGAATTTGCAAAGCATTTTGCACTTCCTGAATCACATTTATAGTGGATATTTTCCACTTCCAGTTCAATGAATTTTTAGTGGATAATTGCTGATTATGTGATTTATTTTTGCACCCATTAGAAATTCACTTAGAAACACAAGAAAGTGAAATATCCTTTGCAGAATCAAATGAATCTTCATGTCACAAGTGAACTTTTTTTTCAGTGTGGGTGTACAGAGATCCGCACCAATGAAGTTTATACAGGTGGATCAGAAGTGGCTCAGTTGTATTAATGTAATGAAAAATACTGTCGTTGTGTTCATATCATCTCATGAACACAGCCTATTGTTTGTAAACATGCGTGTCGTAGATCTTCAAAAACATCAATTCACAACAACATCAAATCACAAGTCAGAATGGTTATTTTCGGTATTTGGTAAAGTTTTTAAAAGGTTTCGGCTAAAAAATGACTTCTTATGCTAAATCATATCATAATTTTCCATTCTCATATCTTTCAGGTCTTCCAGGTCATCAGGTATTATAAAATAATTTAAAATTTAAAATTCATTTTTTCTCATGTCATACATTGTCTAAGTTTTCTGGGAGTTTGTCTACAATTGCAACAAAACAGCAGTCAGCACAGATGTAATTTTCAGTTTATATTATAATATCCCTTGACTATATATATTATCACATAGGACATTGTTTATTCATAACCATTATCAATCTTCTTTATCATCATCATTATCATGTTGATCATTACTGGTGTTTTCAAGATTTATATTTTAACATAGTTTTTTTTTATAATTTCACCTAATAGGTTATATATACTTTTAATTATTATGTCTTATATGTCTAATTATCATCATGATTTAGAAGTATCTAGTGCCTTGAATAAAAGAAGCTGCAACGGAATCTATGGTAGGCTTTTGCACTTATTACTTAATGTATTTTTCAATTCCAGTTTGCAAATAGACCTTTTCCAAATCTGTGCTGTTTGCCATTCGGATTGTGTCTGATGTTACAGTTCTATTTTTGTCAGTACCGTATCATAACTCACAATACCATTATATTTGATGATATTGTTTTATTGATTTTACTTCAAAGATGATTTAAAAATTGCTTTTTGTTGTTTCATGTCCATTTGTCTTTAACTCCCTGTCAATAAAATCTTCTCTGTTTTCCTTACATAGGAGCAATAATTATTAAGCCAGCAATAATAAAAACGTATTGCTGTAATAAAAATCAACACCAAGCAGTTACCATGGCAACAGTAGATTAAAATGTATAAATGTAATTTTTGTAAAATTTAACAAACTTTTTTAGGATACCTCAAATCAAGATTTTGGGAAATTGCTGCTATCGCTGAAAACGAACGAAAACATTCTTAAGCGCGAAAACACAGAACTCTCCACTTTAACACTTTACAACATTTCTTATATTTCAGGATCCACCGAAAGAGATCATAAATAATAGATACCGAATGATTGCAGTATTTTTCATTTACATAAATATATATACACTATTATATAAATATTTCATGGGAATGGGAGGGACCATCAGGGCACCCGATTGAAGCACTCTGGATGGGGAGAGTGGAAATGCCAACTCCCCATTGCTAACAGTTTGTGAATAGAGGGCGGGCTCTTCTCCCCGCCCATTGGGGCGTCCTCATGTTAGATAGCTTGCTCTTTTGACCAATTGTTCAATCTTGTTGTTGGAAGGAGATTCTTTATATCCCTGTGGATACGTATAGGTGATTTGCCTATCGATCCACCCAACCTTTCCACGGCCCTTCATACAATGGCATGATTAGGGATAATCAGTGGTTATTAAAGCTTGATCAAGTCTAACAGCGAGGAGAGCTCACTGCTGTCGGACTTAGTTTCCGTGCTACAATGCACAGTGGTCCAGTAAGCTACTTTAGGCGGACATGAGGTTTTCAATGGAAATTTGTGGTATTAGAGCTTTGGTTGCTTCTGAGAACTTGTTGCAAACTTATTGTACTACAATTTGTATGAAATTATTTTTTTCTTGCATTAAACGCAAGAGTGGCGTATACTCTAACTTTTTTATGAGCCAATATCGTGAGATGATATGTTCTGCAAAGTTGTAGAAATTGTTGTTATAAAAAACTTTGTTGAACATATTTTTTGTCGAGCTTCAAAGCCTACTGCGATAATTCCGAATTTTAGTAAATAATCGTTTTTCGACTAAAAGTCATCCATTTTAAACTTTTACCAGCTTGCTATGTTCTACAAAGTTGTTTGTTTTGACATTAGCTACAATTTTGTTGAATACACCATAGTTGTATTTCTTTTTGTTTTCATTTTATAGTACATTTTCAGTTAAATTTACGCCATACTATAGGCCTTACAACATGAAATGGAGCACCTGAAAAAAATATGGCATACCATGACTTGATTCAACACACCTTAGAGTACGTTTAAGGAAAATTTGGGAGAGATGATATTTTTCTATCTTTTTTAAAGCTGCTTTCTGTAATATACATTTTCAATAAAAACATACATCAGGAGCTCAAATAGAATCAAAACACACAGAAATCATGGCTATCTCTGTTCATTATATGACAATTACCACGTGTTTTCATAGAAAAACGCTTAAAAGGATATTGGTTAATTTTTATTAAGTTTCGAGCTTCTTCAGGTAAATCAAACTGTGTCTCACCACGAGTTGTACGTCTGTTGATAAGTGAGATTACGGGATCGGAGGTGAGAAGAAGCCACTTGAAAACGACTTCCAAACGGACAATACGGTTGAACTTCCTTGCATGCGGTTCCCAAAATTTCCTTAGGGAAGGTCCATTAATTATGTCACGTGGTAGGGGGGAGGGGGGGTTTGGGAAAACGTGACGGTCCTTACAAAAAAATATGAAGGTCCATACAAAAAACATGACAAGGGGGGGGGGGCGGTTTTTATAAGAAGTCACTTTTTGCGTGACGTAATTAATGGACGTTCCCTTATGCACTTATTTCTCGTTTGCTGGGCTTCCTCATTCAGCATCCCTAAAGGCAGTGCAGCAATCCTGATAATATCGCTACCGTGTAATAGTACCTTATGCACTGTAGGAGAAAGCACATGCCAATCGTACAATCCACGATATATCCTAAATGTATCTTGAGCAAATTGCTCAAAAGCTTCTGCTTCAATTTCTCGATTCAGGTTGACGACTTTTAGAAGAATTGCGAATTTCGCTAAAAGGTGTTTATCGAGCCCTGTGATTTCGACAACTGCATTTACTTCGCTAAAAAATCGGCGAGGTGCGTTTCATTGAGTCTCAATCCCAACCTTTCTTTGAGAGCCTGCCGGATTGACATCTGGCGGTTTTTCAAGATCACATTGTCCTTACTGACACGCCACGAAGGCTTAGGCAACGTCAACCGATAGCTGATATTCAACAATTGCTCAATGGTTTGTATTTGAGCGTCATTATGAGAAATATAGCTGGGGCACTACATGTTTGATCTTCTTACCGACCGCAAACAGATGTAATATTGTTGTGAATAATGTCCTGTCACGTCATTCAGCTCCTTCGTATCAACCATTGACAAAACAAGCTTCGCTTAAATCTCCACGCTTACAGAAGAAGTTTTCAAGTGACTTCTTCTCACCTCCGATCCCGTAATCTCACTTATCAACAGACGTACAACTCGTGGTGAGACACAGTTTGATTTACCTGAAGAAGCTCGAAACTTAATAAAAATTAACTAATATCCTATTAAGCGTTTTTCTATGAAAACACGTGGTAATTGTCATATACTGAACAGAGATAGCCATGATTTCTGTGTGTTTTGATTCTATTTGAGCTCCAGATGTATGTTTTTATTGAAAACTGTATGTTACAGAAAGTAGCTTTAAAAGAGATAGAAAAATATCATCTCTCCCAAATTTTCCATAAACGTACTCTAAGGTATGTTGAATCAAGTCATGGTATGCCATATTTTTTTCAGGTGCTCCATTTCATGTTGTAAGGCCTATAGTATGGCGTAAATTTAACTGAAAATGTACTATAAAATGAAAACAAAAAGAAATACAACTATGGTGTATTCAACAAAATTGTAGCTAATGTCAAAACAAACAACTTTGTAGAACATAGCAAGCTGGTAAAAGTTTAAAATGAATGACTTTTAGTCGAAAAACGATTATTTACTAAAATTCGGAATTATCGCAGTAGGCTTTGAAGCTCGACAAAAAATATGTTCAACAAAGTTTTTTATAACAACAATTTCTACAACTTTGCACAACATATCATCTCACGATATTGACCCATAAAAAAGTTAGAGTATACGCCACTCTTGCGTTTAATGCAAGAAAAAAATAATTTCATACAAATTGTAGTACAATAAGTTTGCAACAAGTTCTCAGAAGCAACCAAAGCTCTAATACCACAAATTTCCATTGAAAACCTCATGTCCGCCTAAAGTAGCTTACTGGACCACTGTGCAATGGGTGGTAGTACATATCATACATCATACAGTAAAAGGATGCGGACAATAATTAAACTTGCTTTGTTATCATTCGCTTGTTTTTGGAGTTTTATGTCACTATCCGAAATCATGGACTGTTTACTGAGGTGACTCTAATATCTCAGGTGGTCTCAATAGTGTATAGGAAACGTCCATTAATTACGTCACGCAAAAAATGACTTTTTATTACACTCCCCCTAGTCACTTTTTTTGTATGGACCTTCACATTTTTTTGTATGGATCGTCATGTTTTCACAAACCCCCCCTCTCCCTTACTGTGTGACATAATTAATGGACCTTCCCATGTTAGAATTTCAGCCATGTTTAAACGCATACTGATACGATCCATATCAAGTAAAATCAAGTCTGCCATACTGAAGTTGTCTCCTCTACATCTACACTCCTGTTTCATTTTACTCAATTTTTGAGTACAATTATATACTATCTCTTTTTCTGTTACTTAGTTTTCGTAAAAAGTGGATTCATGTTTTAACTGAATTGAGTAGCTTTTTCGTGCGAGAAAAAGAGATAGTATACAATTGTACTCAAAAATTGAGCAAAATGAAACGGGAGTGTATGCAACAGTGCCGATGATTAGACAGAATGATTAGTTTCACACTGCCAGGCCTGTGTTCTATGCCATTGGGATATGAAGCGTCAGGCTGCAAGGTTTGTTTACCAATATTTAGGGGGGGATATGCATGTGCTCATGTTTGTAAACGAAAAGCTTAGCCCATACAAACTATATTAATATATAACTCTTCACTCCTAGGCAAAAATGCAATCAACAACTTTCATTATGTGCGTAATACACTATTGAGTATTCTTTACTCTTTCGCTTAATTACTAAATTTCATTCGATACCCCACTACTCCACCCGTCTTCCCTACCAATTGAATGAAATAGACCACTTGAGATATTGTTTACATATTTTTCGTTTTTATATACCTTGCTGTTTACATGTTTTTCGTTACTAATACCAACAAACACCTTTCTCTTTGCCACCTGTATACACTCATTGGATCCGAACCGCACACGAAACTGAAAAAAAAACCTTAAATAAGTTTATTTTACGCAACCGTGAACTATCGTTCAATTAGGTAAATTTAAGTAAACTTCGGTTTACCTAATTTAAGATAAACTAGGATAAACTATCAAGGAGGTAAATTGAAGCAATCCAAAACAAAACTGGGGTAGCTAAAATTACCTTACTAGGTAGTAACAAATATCTACAAGAACTAGACCAAATAAAGGGGCTGTTTCAATCAATTAAATAAAACTATATAGTTGGGCTAGTTTTTGTTATTGACAAGTAAAGCGTATTTCATTGCCAAAAGTAAAAAAAATAGAAAACAATTAATCAATCACAAATCAACACCATTCGCTAGGGCATGAATCCGCCTTACTTCCGACTCGGGAACGTCCATTAATTACGTCACGCAAAAATTTACTTTTTATTTATATTCTCTAAGACAGTTTATTATATTCTCTAAAACAGTAAATACTTTTTTATACAACTTTAACGAAGGACTACGTTTCTCTTTTTTATATGATTTCATCATTTGTATGATTTCATAATTTTAAAAATTAGAGCGTTTTGCTAAAGTGTAAGCTTGTTTCAACTCTTATTTGACTGAACAGAATGACTTCGTTCATACATTAAAAGATCAGATCAGAAACTTCTGATTATTTAAGAGATTTGTAATCTTTTAAAAAGATCTCTTGGTTCTACTTAAAGTTTAATGTTTGAAATATGAAGAAAAAAAAATTGGATTTTGAGTTATTTAACTCACCGACTGAAAAGTTTCCGGTCAAACGATGAAAAAAAAATTTGAAAAATTAGACTTTATTCATCCACATAGTTTCCTTCAAGAGCGATACAATCACGATATGTTTAGCTTGGACTACCGGTTGAAAGTCTCTTAAATAAAGACATCTAATCTCTTCATAATGTATGTTTATCTTAGCATTTTAAATTTTTAGCTTGATTGCTTGACATTTGTTAAATTTACGCTGTGTTGGGTACATCCATAGACTAACTCTAAGATAGTAGGTCCCATACAAAAACGATTTTGTTCTTGGCTCAGTCAGTACTAGCACATCGGTCCCAAGCTCGGTCCCAAGCTAAATAATGTGCCCCTAATAATGAACTCACACGAACACACTCTCGAATATCCTGTCAAAAAACAGCAAATCGAAATAAAGGCGCAAATATGTACAACAGGCTGCTTCAAGATGTATTTCGGACCAAGGGGCTCTACAACAGTGAACCAATTTCAAATCGCTAGTTGCATATTAATTGTTGGTACATCTGCGGTTCTATGAAATTTTCATTAAACAAAAAGAAAACTCAAATTGGATTATTGAGAGCGCCACACGGTGGTGATTCCGGGAACTTTTTGATCAAGGTGGTTTTACAGTTTATACCGTATCCTATGCTTTCTTTGTCGCTATTTGCTTTGTTGGTAATAAATAAAGTTTTAATGAAAATTTCCACTATTTTTTCTGGCGTAACTCGCCGTGTAATGAGCTGGTATCAATAGGTTCAGCAAGCAGCGTCCACGATTTTGGATAAGTCTTTGATGAAGTATCAGTGGAGACTACGTTTTCAACAAGTTTCTCAAGAAAACGCAAGATCGATGTTCGAAGAAGTTTTGTAGAGGACATCCTATGAGGTTCTGTTGCAGGTGGCTCACGTGATCATAACGGCTCAGTGCCACACGTAGCCGATCGAAGGAGTTTACACTGGGATGGATATGGAGAACATCACCAAACAAGAAATGTGGCAGGATCAACGATTTGAACAATTTCAGTTGTGTGCCAGTCGGCGCTGTATTGGCACAACAATACAGCATGCGAAGACTAGCGTTGATCTTTCCACACTGTTGTGCTATTAGACCATCCCACTGCAGATCACTTTGAAAGATGAATCCTAGATTGTTGTCACTTTCTGACCATTCGATACTTTGACCGCCCATTACAATTCCAAGTATTGGTTTAACAAGAGCTCCACCTCTTTGACGTCGACTTGTGATGAACATCTCTTAGCAGGATTTACGTGAAGTTCATTCCGTCGCGACAAATCTGCAACTCGTTGAAGATCATCATTCACCATCCTGACTAAATCACGAGCACAAGGACCAAGCTGACTGACGTAGAGTTGCACATCATCTGCGTAAATCTGAATGGAGCAGTACTAGAGCACCGTCGGCAGGTCATTTATATGGCAGCAAAAGAGTAGGGGGCCGAGAACTGAGCCTCCACACTGCTTGAGCAGCGTTCACCACAGACTACCGTCTTTCTTCTTCCACGCAGGTAAGATTCCACTAAGTGTACGGCAGGAGAAGAGAAGTTGTAGTAGCAGTATACTAACATCTTCTTTATCGACGATGGCTCCTAAATCGTCGTACACTCGAGGAACAGTGGGTTTGATGCTTTGTCCCTTGCGGAAACCAGCCTGACAGTCAGTCAGCAAACCATTAACCTCAATGTAGGATTTGCTGTTTGATAAGCTTGATGTCGTTCAAATGCGCTTTTTTCTTCACACTTCCGCATGCTTTCAGGAGTCAGGGAAGGTGGTAAATGTGAAATATGTTGCACTACTAACGGTTGGATGATCTTAACAATGTTTATTGGTAAACCGTCCATCCCAACAACGTTTGAGTTGATGTCCCAGATGGCATTGACGATTTCCCAATAACGCACAGGTCGAAAAGAAAAGCTGTGAAGCGATACTGGTGCTGATCTCAAAGGCGTTGCATCTAGACGGGTACTGTTCATGAAGTTAGCTGAGAATGTGCAATTCACCTCGTCTGGATCTAACACACAAGGCCACGACTGTTTATCCTTGCCGACTCCAAGACTTTTTACAAGCGCGATTCTTCAGCACCTTGTACCGTTGCCGCTTGAAGTCCTTCAAATGTGTTGGAGCTTGAAACCAATCCTTGTACGCCAAGTCACGTTCTTGCAGGGACTGGCGAACACTATCAGAGAACCAAGGATTATACCGACAGCAACTGGTACTGACACGGAAACGAATACAACGTGTGCATTGATGAGTTGCATAGATTCGTTCGGGTTTTCAATAGCATAGAAGAGGTTCCAGGAGATGGACAGAATTGCGGTTTCCCAACTATGTGGATAAAAATTTGCATAATCTCGATAAGTGCGCTAGCTGGAGGTCCGTGAGTATCAAAATCAACTGACGCAAAAATTAAATCGAGCTGTAACAATCCAGGAAAGCTGACTTGGCCGAACCGCAAAACTTTATCGTTGCTGTTACTTAGGAAAAGATCAAGTTGCGAGCACCCTCCACTATGGTAAAATGTTGGTTCTCCACTCACGAGCGACAAGAAATAGGTTTGGAACATCGATTCAAAAAACGTACGCTTGTTACTAAACCTATGTCCATTTAGAATCCGGAATAATAAAATCATCTGTATCTCGGTAACGGATTGACGTACACATAAGTTTAATACATCAAAACAAAGGTAATTTACTGTCATTTAAAGAAAAAATATCAATACAAATCATTTCTCTTCGTTTCTAATGAAAATTTCTTCTTAATTCCCCCCATAAAACGCTGCACGCCTCCGAAGTCAACTTCCTTGGCACATTTGTTCCACATTTTGGTCATCTGATTCGCGTCCCGAACCGTTTTTCCACTTTTCTTAAGCTTCTGCTTCATTATTGCTTAAAATCTCTCGATGGGCCGGAGCTGCGGGCTGTTGTGTGGATTTATGTTTTTATCGATGAAATCTAAGTTATTATCTCTGTACCACTGGATGACTTCCCGGCTGTAGTGGCAACTCGCCAAATCTGACCAAAACTTCACGGGACCTTTATGAAAGGTAGTACGCGGTTTTTGAGGCATTCTTCCTTGTACAGCTTTGAGTCCATTGTCTTATTCGTCACGAACACATTGGTATTTGCTCCGCAGCTTCATATCCCTTGCCAAATCATCTGGTTTTTTTTTAGCAAATTTGTCCATAAAAGCAAACTTAAACTTCACAGGAACATCTCCACGTGCCGTCGCCATGTAGAATTTTTGGCCAGGAAGCTGTCCGAAATCCATTTTGACGTAAGTTTCATCGTCGATGAGCAGGCATTCTTGGTATTTTGTCAAAACCTGCTGGTACAATTTCCGAGCTCGAGTTTTGGTGACGAAACTTTGCTTCAACATTCTGTTTGGTTGCTTGCTGGCTCGATAAGAACAATATCCTGCTCGCAAACGAATTCTTGGAATGGTTCTGCGAGTAGCATCGGTTTTTATAGCGATTTCATTATATGATTGCCCAGGGTTTGCGCTGACGGTTCTCAACACCTTCTGGTTCAGTTTGCGATCGTATGCTCCACTACGACGCTTACTTTGAGGCACTACTCGATCTACGCTCTTTCGCTCACTGAAACGTTTGAGCACATCATACACGGTTGATTTAGTGATTTTCAACGTTTTTGCTATTTTTATTGCGAAATTCTAAGTAGAATAAATATCGAAAATCCAACGCGCATACCTTGGTCCGGATGATAACGTAGATTTCATCGATAAAAACATAAATCCACCTAACTGCTCGCTGTTCCGGTCCATTGAGAGATTTTGGACAGTAAAGAAGTGGAAGCTTAAAAAAGAGGATAAACGACTCGGAACGCGACTCAGATGACCAAAATGTGGAACAAATGTGCCAAGGAAGTTGATGAGTTGAAGTTGAGGAGAAGGAAAGAACAGCGAATTACCTTTGTTTTGGTGTATTAAACTTATTTGTACGTCAATCCGTTACCGAGATACAGATGATTTTATTATTCCGGATTCTAAATGGACATAGCTTTATGGCGATGGGTGGCCGGCCAGCTGCAGGTTTCACATTGATGATTTCTTCCTTAATGTAGACCGATACCAGCTTACCCGCCTTCTTCCGGTGTAGTGCAGTTGACTTAAGCCTGCGCGCTTCGATGGAAAGGATCTCGTTGATATACACTCGACGATCAGAATCCAGCCCAATGTGCCTCAGCTTGAGGTCTCGTTACCGTAGATACGCACTGTAGAACTCGTCCCGTGTTGCCTTCAGAGCGAATTCAACAGCGATAAGACCGTCGCTGTCCGAATTTCTGCCGGATCTAATGCGCCGGCTTCGCGACGTCGCGATCGTGTCGTTCACTGCTAGGTGTTTACCGATTGCCGAGAGCGTCGAGCGTAGGTTTTCGCCGTTTTTTAATGGAATGCCGCTTATGATGAGTTCGTATCGATTATGCAGGGCTCTGGTTTTCTGGGACACACCATCCACAATCGAACTCAGCAATCCAATGTAGCGTCGTGGTTTTGAAATTTGGCTGTACATTCATTCCTGACCGAATCTATGTTGTTCTTCAGCACAGTATTAACAGAATCAATTTTGATGTTAACATTGTGTATTCTCATCATTACACTTCGCAGAGATGAGCCCAGTGCCGCGTGTTTGAAAAGTTCTGAAAAAGTTAGTTCGGGAGGAAAATCGGTGGAAATCGCGTCAAATTTCACTGAAAATAAAGAGTTTTTGTGGAAAAATGTCATCACAGTATATGGATTCGGTCTGTTTCAAACTTCGGCGGTGAACGGTTGTTCGGTGGCACGAGTGATCGAGTGAGCGAAGAAAGGGAAGAAAACAAGAAAACAATGATATTCGATCGTGATTGATTGGATGTTTGCCATATGCATCGTATGAAATTCATGTCGGTTTTGCTATCGGGCGTACCACGTTATCTATTGTGTCGGTTATTTATTGTGCGCGAGCGGTGCTTTGTTGCGAAGTTCAGGCCTATTTCCTCACATGGTGACAATCACCGACGCCAGGGAGACGACTCCACCACCTGGACCCTATCTAACGACTCATATGACTATGAACCGGGACCAACGGCTTTACTTCCCTTCCGAAGGAAGACGTGACCAGTTTTTTTCGCCTCAGAAAAACCACCGACGTCGACTGGGATTGAACCCAGACCCACTGGGGTGCAAAGTGGCAGTTACGCTTACCACTACACCACCGATGCCGGCAATTGTACAAATGATGTATTGTATGATATTGTGAAACGAGATGAACAATAAAACAGCCGCTAAGGTGTGGCAATAATTAATGACCAAACGCGTGTTTAATTGTGGGAAGTAAAATAATGATGTGAAGGCGGCATTTATTGTTTGGTGGCGGGAGTTCGATGCTTTGTTGCGAACTGCCTTTACTATCGGGCATAGCTCTTTATTTTTTTCGAAGAAGTTGGGTGCGCTCTCTCGATCTGGATAAGCCGCTTGGTACATAAAGAGTGTTCGTTCTGTTGTTTGCGGAAAAGTTTTGATGTCATTATATGGAACGGTTTCAGTGAGAAACTGGACGGGCGCCTGCGGAGTTGGGTACAGGTGACTTGTGAGGTAGTAAGTGCTCTCAAGGACATGGAGCAAGACATGTAATTTTTACCCATTGTATCTATATTAATAAAATTTATTTTTAATAGGTTTGCGTCGACCATCAGTTTAATTGGTTGAATCGGTTGTGTCGACAATCCGTTCCGCAATATTTTGTTATTGGGCGTAGCGTTTTGTCTATTGTTTCGGTTGCCTATTGTTCGATGCGCAAGTGATCGAGTGAGCATGAAAAGTCGTGGCTCATCGAGAAAATGGGTCGGTGGTGAGGTACATAATTGATTGTGATCCAAATTATTCGTTCGTCATGCTCGTTGGACCACCCTATCTTGGAACAAATAAACCACTGTCCCATTTTTTAAGTGACTACAGTGGCATCCGTACTGTTGGTATAGATCGGTCCAAGTTTTCCTCATAAAATACCACTATCACACTCTGTGTGTAGCCCCAATAGCATCCTTGAATCGGTTCAAAACGACTTCCCAGCATTATTAAACATTTTCTAGTCTCCCAATGAAAACCACCATCACGCTTTGTGAGTGGCCCCAATAGCATCCCTAATGTTGGATTAAACCGGTCAAAATCGGCTTTTCAGCATTAATGAAAAATCACTTTGTATTTCGAATGAAAAACCACAATCACACTTTGTGAGTGGCCCCAATAGCATCCTTACCTGTTGGTTTAAATCGGTTCTAAAGCGGATATGGGTACTGAATTTTCTAATATTTCCTTGACAGCTTATCGTTAACCAAAACGAACCCTGCTGCTACCCAATCCTGTTATCCAAAATCACAGTGATTTCCCGTGGGAGTGCAGGAAGGTGTTCTCGGCTTCCAATAAGAGCGAAGTATCACGTCAACATATTCCTACCCTTTCCTTACTTGACCTGCATTCGGACGGGGCCGGCGCCGGTATTGACATAGTTTGAGATCACCAGTTTTTACACATTGAAGATGTATGTTAGTCCCAGGCATCATCGGTTGATTCTCTGTGTAATAACAGCTGATCTGGCAATAACGGAGTAGCAACCTCGGGCTGTCAACCATGCTCATGCTCATGCTCTCATCATTACACTCCGCAGAAACCGTATTCATCCAGTTTGGGTAATAAGTCGCTTGTTCGTCAAGGGTGTGTTATTGCAGGTGCCAACAGCAGGAGGAGTACGTTGAACGATCATTATTGCGCGTGAGCTGAGATAGAGACAAACAACACAATCCGAGTACGCGTGTGTGAGTCACTAAAGAGTATTTACTGCTGATAGCAATCTTGAGGGACAAAAAAGCAATGGAGAAGTCACAATCAACTGCAGACAAACTTCCAATCGGATAAAACGGCTAACCAAATATCATACGGACTGAATTACACGTACGGTATTATTTATAACCATTGTGAACAACAAACAATGACTCCAATACTGACCATGCATCAGAAACTTAGTCCTATTCACTTCGAACTTAAAAACATCAACTAGAAAGTAAGAATTCACATAGATGAAAACTAGCCTAGCTTGTTCCAAGCTCATTATTGGTAGCTCAATCCTATTGTTTTCAAATTTAGAAAGCTATAAAAGGATTGGAATAATACGTAACATTAAGCTAATACTTCATTTGTCCAATTCGTAGAAATAAAAACCTGAAACTCCTTTTCATTTTTTTAAAGTGAACAACTAGAGTAGTGATTAAAATTTTCCTTGTCCTACTGACAATAATTGCTCTTATGCACTCGCAAAAGAGTTTTTTGTAAAGTGTTGTTTTAGGTTACCTAACAAATAGATAATATCAAACAAATTAATAAATCGAGCAGTCGTATTCTTGACAATCAAGAGCTCGTTTGAAATATTTTGCATTAAACGACCATAACTGATACATTCCAAACATTTTAGACATTAATTAATTTTTAAGCAAATGACAATTTACCTTCTAAAGTGTCTACCACCAACTCCCGCACATGCAACACATGTAGCAACAAGAACGAATGTTTCACAACCTGTTTCAAACCACCTGGCGTGTCACGCGACAGCACTGAAATATCGCATTAACCGACATGAGTAGTAGGAAAATCATATGTTCTTTCTCGGACAAATACACAAGTGAGGGTAGTCCACACAACTGTACGCACACCAACACGCACTCCACTCGAGAAACTGTTGAATTTGTTTTCTTTCTGCTAACTGCATTGCACCAAATTTTCCCCGCAGTGAACGGCTCCTCCTTCTCCACGTTATTGCCTGATGCATGTTAGCATGGAGGACGGGAAATCAAAACAAACTTGTTTTCCACAGGTTGATTCTATTTGTAATACCGATATGAAAGCAAGGGTGGTTAGAACTTTGAAAGTCACACAAGGAGGGATTGTCTATGATTCATACCGAAGGTTAAATGATGGGAAGGTCGATGCAGGAAGATATGCAACAGTTTCAAAATAAATCGGTTGATTAATATAATCTGGTGCAGTATGCTTACGTACATGTGTTTGTTCATCGGAAGATATCTGCTTAGTGAATTCGTTTAGGGTGGTCACAGAAATGAACATAGTTTTTCGTCTTAGAATAGCGTTTCTAGTATCCCTGCGCTGTAGTTTTTGAGGAAAACAAAGCAAAATATCGATACAGAAAATTACAAAATTCCTAAATAGAGCCACCCTCTAATGTCTCATAATGCCAAATGTACTCTCTACTACAATAATTCCCAAAAAGCATACACCAACCAGCTCGGAGCCGGCATTTCTCTCGCGGTTTGAAAATTCACACAGCCACGGTTACGACTGTTTGTGGCGATGGATATTTTTCGATATTTTTAGCTCTTTTCGCTCACAATTTTCCGAGCAGCGATCCCGAACGGTCCGGTCCCGTACTTAGCTGGTCGTTCTTTTGAAAATTTTCCTCTTTTTACCCCATAAAAAGGCATAGAAGATGTAATTTATTTGCCCAATCGAATCAGCTGGCGTGTGATTGAGAATATTTGCAGTTGGAACGTGCTTGGTGAAGTGATAAGTTTTCCAGAATTTGCAACGATGACGAACTTTTGAAACGTGTTGAAATGGCGTGAAAAGTGGAGATCTCGAACGAAAAGAAAATCTGAAAAAAAAAACTGAGTCAAATGTGATACTGATCCCATATGAGTGTGTGGATTTGAATTTATTTTAGATCATAAAGCGCTTACTTTGAGACATCTGTGGTCACACTTACGGTGACATCAGCGAGCTGTGACGATATTTGAAATCGTACGAAGAACATCTCGGTTTCGTCGATAATGGATACGAAATCAGATGTACCGGTGGTGGCCCGTCGTCGAAGGAAGGCTGCCCGTCAACTGCGTGAATCTACACCGGATCCAACGCAGAAAGGAGCAGCCACAGATGGAAGCCTAAGCCAAGCGTCGGACGATCAGAGTGGATCGGAGAGTAGGAGTACGGGCCGGAGCACGGTTGAGTCCAGTCCTCGAGGATCGGTGAATAGTAAAAAGAGTTTCATCGAACGAGCCATGGAATACGGTAGTCATCGAAACAAGATCCTCAGCCGAAAAGACAAGAAATTAACGGTCATGTCCGAGAGGAGCCGATCGGTACCACGCGACAGTGAGGATGTACCGAGCAGCCCGGAAATTTTTTCACTACTTCGTCGGGCAAAAAAGAGCTTGTCTTCATCGCGGTATGTTTCTGTTATGCTGTGACATTTTTTTTTGTAGGAGACGATGCGACGACAACGATGACGGTGATGATGATAAGGGGGGTGTGGGAGTGAAATTTGAAGAATTTGACACGCGACTCGAGGAGACACTAGGTGACATGACTGAATGAAACTAACAACCACCTCCCGCGACAACATACGTAGTTGTTTGTTGGCAACGTATCAAATAATTTCGCTTTTGTTTATTGCAACGCCACTTGATTTGGCTATGGAATAGAGGTTTTGAACAAATTATATCCATGTAGGATGAGAAACCGAACAATCTACCGTATCCATTTTGTTTTTGAATCAATTTATCGGTACAGTGCATGCTTGATCTGGAGCGTTATAAAGGAATCCTATACGAATTCCACAGCTTATGGAGGTTTGACTAATTCAGGCTGTGGTCGACTATCTTGTTTGTGTTAACTCAGAGTTGAGATCGAAATAAGAACACTCCTTACTTCCTTTTTACTTTCAAAACTTATCTTAACAAGAGATGGAATGTGATTATCGAAAACAAATTGTAAATACGTATCGTTGGATTTGAAAAAAAAATCGCAGGCTGCTGAGATGTTGGTGAAAAATCTTTGAATCACCATTGAAACTGATTCGGCAAATGGCTGTAGGTAGAAACGCTATATTTTGTGCAATTTAAGAAATTATGACTTTGATATCATTTTTGAAAAGGCCTTCATAGAATTACACAATTCACGTATTACGAAGGAGTGGATCTTCCTGATTTTCTGATTCAAGGCGTTCCCAGCTGTATTCGTTCTACCCAACAAACAATTTCACAAATCAAACCATACTTAAACTGCTAAGAAACACTTAAGTGATTTTTACATATGATTTAGCGGCCATTCGTCAATCAAAACATTATAATTCACTCTACACAAACTTTGTTCCTTTAATTTGTGTTTAGATGAGCCATATGAACAATATTCAACCGGAACTCAGGCATTTGTATTGTAAATGTTACCAATAACAACATTTTTACTACGCTTCTTTTACAACAGGCCATAGTTGGGAACATAAAAAAAAATATGTCCCTAACGTTGGGTCCACCGTTTGGTTGTTAAATCATTGTTATTTTAGCTATGTGACCTGTTAGTTTATAACATGTGATTTTATTCTGTACATCTTGGCTGCATTATTCGGTTTATAGGTTCAATTTCGGCAAATTTAGATCATTCGAAGAACGTATAGATAATCTGTTCAGCTTAACCAGTAAAGTCATGGTGTCTAAAAAGTCAAGGAAATCGAAAACTACGCGGAAGTGAACAACTATAAGTTGATTAATTATGTCTCAATTGCTTTGAAATAAATCAGTCATGCTGATAGCAACATGAATTTGTTGATAATCGAAGAAATAATGACATATTTGGTGCATAGGCCGAATCAAGGAGCTAGGCTAACATTACATCCCGTAACCCTATTGACAGCCCAAATTGTTATTTTCTACTGAGCCTGGCAACCAGGCAATGCATATTGGCAAGGTTGCTGGTTTCTTATTTCTATTATTTCAACTGTTCAAAATTGTGCCTCAGTTTGCCATACATGTGGTATGGATTGAAAATCGAAGTGTCACAGTTGTGAAACATATTCGTCTAGTGTGTAAGGCATCGTGACTGGCACACTGTTCTGAGCGACTTATCTCTTGTGTATTACACATATTATGTTGTCTCAAGCCTAGTTAAAGAGCGCAATGCAGTACAGCTGCAGTAACTCATCAGAGTTCAGAATTTCATTAAAAATAAATAATTCTGGACTTGTGTACGTGTTCCTAATTATGCGCAGTAGAATACGGATATTCAAAATTTTGCGCACTTGTGTTCCTCATGTAATGCACTATAATAAACAAATGCAAACATTGAAATAATTGGAGTAGTATAATTTTAGCAATAATCATTTTATTTGAAAGCAGAGTAGAGTAAGTCTACTAATTTTCGACCCAGCTTTAAATCGATTTATGTTTAAAAAGCGATAGTTACACCATTTTTCATTTCTTTGCAAAGGTCGAACATTTGTATCCTTAACTTTAATCAATACTCAACGTTTTATTTTTGGTTGATTTGGTTTCTTCACGGCAGCTTTCTTTTTTGAAATTCTTACCTCTGTTCACTCATTAACGGTGCCAATGTATCAGATTCTATTGCTTCGAAGTACCTCTTGTAGCAACCGCAGGTTTACATGATTTTCATTTCCGGTTTTTTTACTCTTGTTTTATTCGAAAAGTCTATTCAGTATTCTTTACAGGGTTTTTTGCCTGCGTGTAAGAATAACTGTTGGTTTCTTAAAACTATTTCTTATCTATAGAGAGAGAGTTGATCATTGCAATAGAAGATTGCAATGATTTTTATCTCAAACAATGAATTATTTTGTTAAACATTTCTTCTAGAGTTTCAATGTTCAGTAGTTCTGAACCAGCGTGACAGCTTCAACATCAATATCAGAACTTTGTCCTGAATCCTTTGAAGTGCTTTTTTCCTTATAGCACAACAACTTGGCACAGCATAAAACATGGCCGGTCTAAACATTTGCGGTGCGTGCGCTGCTACGCTTGCAGCTAAAGGAAAGAAAATTTAATGTAACTGGCACTTTTATGTTTTTTTTTCGGAATGAGTTTTTTTTCTTGAATAAGCAGGGGTTCAAACTTCTATCAAAACATGCTTCTTACCCGAGAAATACACGTTTTGTGTTTAAGTATCCTGGATAATTCTCATTTTTGGTAGAAATTTGTGTTTCATTTGTATGGGAGCCCTCCCTTCCAGAGGGGGTGGTTTCTCAAACCACCATATAATGATTGCCTTCAAAACCCTCCACATGCCAAATTTGGTTCCATTTGCTTGATTAGTTCTCGAAGAATCACACGTGCTCTTCGATTATAATAAAAATTTGAGTTTCATTTGTTTTAACCCCCCGCCCTTTCAAAAAGGGAGGGGTCTTGAACCACCATAGAAACATTCTTGTCTTCAAAACCACCCACATGCCAAATTTGATTCGATTTGCTTGATTAGTTCTCGAGTTATGAAGAAATTTGTGTCTCATATGTATCAGAGCCCCCTTCCTGAGAGAGTAGGGGTCTCAAACAATCATAAGAACCTTCCCCAGCCCCAAAAACCCCTTCATATAAATTTTCACGTTGGTCGGTTCAGAAATTTCCGAGTCTATAAGGGTCTGACAGGCAGACAGACAGACAGAAATTCATTTTTATGTATATAGAAATCTACCCCCCAAAAACCTCCACATGCCAAATTTGGTTCCATTTGGCTTGATTTATTCTCGAGTTATGCTGAAATTCGTGTTTTATTTGTATAAGAGACCCCTCTTTTAGTGAGTGGAGGAGTTTCAAACCACAATAGAAACATTTATTGCCTTTAAAATCCCCGCATGCCAAATTTGGTTCCATTTGCTTTATTAGATCTAGAGTTATGAAGAAAGTTACAGTTTCATTTGTATGACAGCACCCCTTCTAGAGAGAGGAGAGGGTCTCAAACCACCATAAAAACATTTTTCTCCTCCAGAAAACCCCACATGCCAAATTTGGTTCCATTTGCTTGAATAGTTCTTGAGAAATGCAAAAACTTCTGTTTCATTTGTACGAGAGCCTCCCTTTCTAGAGAGGGGAGGGGTCTCTGACTACCATAAAAACATTGTTTGCCCCCAAAAACTTCCGCATGCTAAATTTGGGTTCCTTTGCTTGATCAGTTCTCGAGTTATACAGAAATTCGTGCTTCACTTGTATGGGAGCCCCCCTTTCCAGAGAAGGGAGGGGTTTCAAACCATCATAAGAACCTTTCGGTGTCCAAGACGAATCCAACAAAGCAAAAATCTTGCCAAACGGTCCTTTCGCTAGCGAGTTCAATCGTGACAAAGGAAACCCCAACTCATTT
Organism: Aedes japonicus; assembly: GCA_034211315.2. Classification (NCBI taxonomy): domain Eukaryota; kingdom Metazoa; phylum Arthropoda; class Insecta; order Diptera; family Culicidae; genus Aedes; species Aedes japonicus. The sequence goes on from JASCZW010000255.1 coordinate 197,851, forward strand.
TTATTTATATAGATCACATTTGGCATTTGGGCATTGAACCCTTAATGTGATCATTAAAAGTTAATTTTTGATCGAGTATCATTACAAGATATTTTACTTGATTTGACTAAGAAATTACATTTCCGTTCATAACGTTTGCATTAAAAAAATGGACTTTTTCGAATGGTGATAAAAAAAAGCTAAGACAGATAATTGCTTTTGATAAATTTCCCATGGAAGGTAAATATTTAAGCTTACTTGCAAAAAAATTCTACGCCCTTGCAAGCGACCTTCCGGCAGTTAACCGGAACATTCGCCGGGGCGGACGAAAACATCCATGTATGCATGGTTTTGAGTTCTTTCTTCGTTTTATTTATCAATTCCAACAAAATTGTTGGAGGAGATCTTACGGTTTAGGTTGACCCAGAAATTCTCGATGGGATGCAGCTGGAGGACGTTGGGCGGGTTCGTCGACTTGGATACCACATCCATATTCAGCTGCTTCGAGTAGTGGGCCGACGCCAGATCCGGCCAGAGCACCGCGTCTTTGCCCTTATGGTATTTCTTGATGAACGACGCAACTTCCAGCAGGCATTTCGTACTATAAATTTCCCCGTTCACGGCCAGTCCGGAGTGGTCTTCATCTTCGGCATCCTTTGGAGCTTCTTATCGCTCAGGGTCGTCGGCCGTCCTGAATCGGGATTCCTTTCGATGCTCTGATTGTTGTCTAATAGTGCCAAGATGTGAATGCCCAGAACGGGCGTATCCGGCGTCCACAAAGTGCCGCAAAATTTAACGCGCACACTCCTGAACGGAGTTGTTTCACTGTTTTTGCTATCACGGTTAGAGCTCGACTGATAGAGCTGTCAAATTTTGTCTGCTGACTCATGGGTTACTATGATTGCTGCTGCATGGGTAGGTTTGTCAGTGCGGGTGAAGGTAAACCCAAGCAAAATTTGCCATTTTTGTCGATTTTTTTAAAAGCAAACGTTAGTGACTATATGACAATTACTTGGTTTCGAAAATGCAGCTCCTGACTTGTGTGGGGATTAGGAGAAATCTTCCATTTTTGAAAATAATTTGTAAAAATGTCCAAGCTTTTTTATAGCCTCTTGAATATAACACGAAGACTTCTCCTTTAGCGGAAATGCCTGTGTTATCAGCAAAGCAAGATTTGCGACAGCCCTGAGATTAATCAGGGAGATCTGAAGTTGGAAATTTTATACAGTATTGGCCCAAGAATGCAACACCAGCTCTAACAGGCAATTGATCAGATTTAGAATTCTGCTAATTTACTTGCAAAATTCTAGTAGTTTTGAACTAATTTCATGACATAAAGCGGAAAATTGAACTTTTTCAGATTCGCAATCAAACCTTCATGCCAAACACTGTCAAATGCTTTTTCTATATCTAGAAGAGCGACTCCAGTCGAGCAGCCTGCAGCTTTGTTGGAACGAATAAAATTTGTAACTCTCAAAATTTGAGGCGTAGTTGAATGCCCATGACGAAATCCGAGCTGTCATGATCACGTACTCTTTGATATTGCCGCCTACGTACATTTTTCAGATGAATCAAGGGCTGAAGATCGTCATTATCGCAGAATCGAATTTAATCTCGTGCTGAAAATGCTCTTGCTCTAACTTTTGAGAAAGCCAGAGATTCAAGAGCATAGAGCAAAGTTGTATTCCATAAATGATCGATATTCATCCCAATCAGCTCTATGGTAGTTGAAAGTAGAATTGATGGAATTGGAAATGTTTTCTTGAGATATTTCAAATGTAACAGGAGAGTGATCAGAGCCGAAGTCAATTGACAAAAAAGTTGACATGAATCAGGTAGGACCAAATCAATAGTTGAGGGATTTTTGGCAGAAGAAAAGCTTTTTTCAAGCCTTAAGGTAATGAAATTCCCCAGGACGGGGAAATGGACTGGGCTAATTCCAACTAATTTAGTCAATTCGCTTTTGATCTCTTCCTGGGATTCACCACTGGTTAGACCTTTTAAGATAACCCCTAGTAACACACTCGTTACCATTCAGTTGACTTATATTTATATTTATATGACTTGCTAAATCACAATCAAGTTACGACCACTAACTTTGATCGTAGAGTGCTACTCGGGACCATAAACAGACGTTCAACTTTGGAGTCATACGTGAAAAAAATTATGGTTCTCCTGAGTAAAATACTCAAGAAGACGTTTGAATCCATCCTAAGTTTCAGCAAGCAAACGGCATTCACCTCGTCTGGAAATTTGAAGAGAGTATTTCACACCTTCAAAAAATGTTATGATTCCTAACGAAAAGGAACTTTTTTTTTCTCAATCGAGAAAGTTTGTTCAAATTTTGGTTAGATGATGGATCACTCTCATCATCTGTGAGCATGTCAAATTGATTGCTCACATTAATTTGATTTGAAGGCGAATCAATAGATTGCCCTTTGCGTTTACGTTCATTTGCCATAGTGGCAGAATAAATTACTTCAAATCGACATCCAAGCAGATAACTATTAGAATCTGAAGGACCGAAGAGGAATTGCCCAATGCGAAATGCAAGCCGGGTTACCCGAGGGGCCTCAAAAAGGATCGAAAAGGAATAAAAAGAGGAAATCTTATAATTGTAGGTAGTATTTAGCAGAGAAAAGTGCCGTTTAAATTTTATTATAGTGTTAGGTAGCAATAGCACTTTCTTCAGCAAATAGAAAATAGAACCGTAGTGACGTCTTTGTGAGCAATAGCTGTTTCTGTCACCATTGGCAAATTTCGAGTGGAGTCAGAAATGTGCTCAAATTGTTGAAGCAATTGTTAGGTGAAATCAAGAAAAACTGCATGTTGGTCAACTGTTACAAACGAAAAAAACGTGTTGGTATCATGCAAAATATACAGTCGGGTTCCGAACTTTTCGGTTTCGTTCTTAACGGTCTCAATTTCTACGGCTTCGTTCTTTTCGGGCAAATCGTAAAGATCGATACTCGCAGCTTATGGGATTTCCACTAATTGGGAGAAATGAGGTCTGTCTCAGTTGTTTCAAGTAATAAACATCTATAGTCTTTAGCAGAATTGTTGTACGTGGTTGGACCAATAAATCCATATCATTGGATTCCGGTTTAATTGAAAATTTCACCGCTAGAGCCGCTTTACTTTCGAGTTACTAAATATAAGTGCTGAAACGTGTTGAGATAAGAGGTAATTGGTTTCGTCCTAGGATATCTCGAGAGCCTCACCAGTTAGGATATATCAGTCTTCAGTACACTCGCCCTAGCGGCCAAGCCCTTCCTAGAGGTGGTCACAAAAGTTCGACATTCGGACACTACACGGCGCTAGTGTGCATATTGTGTTTCAGTTGGATTATGCTGTATCTTGAGAGGCTTACAAATTACAATATTACTTTGTTAAGTAAATTCGTTCTAGTGACCAAGTCCACCCAGTTGATGATCACATACGTTCGGAATTTACTCACTATGTGCCGCTAGCACGGGTATAAGGATCCAGATTATTTAATGTCACAAGTCTTAATAATTAGGACATTGCTTTCAGCAAATTTTTGCGTGTGGCCAAGCCCTTGCGGGTGTTAGTAACCATATAACCTTCGAGTTTGTGATTGCTATATCTACAGGTGAAATCTCCAACTAAACCGGAATCCAATGACACAAGTCAGTCGGTACTAAAAGATCGGTACCCGACTGTATAAATGGTTTGTTGAGTTTCCTGCCATTGTGTCCAAATTTAACTATGCATTTATTTCCGTGCTACTTGTACCTGCTCAGCAAGCTATTGGTCAACAATCTGCGCCTAGCTCCCGAAAGAGGCTACAGAGATCGAGAATTTGGTAGATGTTGCAACCATGAGCAGCAAATAATACTTTAAATAAGTTACCTACCTAGTCTTCCGAACGTTAATGTAACCCATGAACCTCGAGCCAGCCACGAATTATTGGCACCTCACTTTTACTAATATTGGAAAATAAAACTTTGGTTACAGCAATACTGAATATCGGCTCCGATAACTGTTACTCACGCCTGAGCCTAAAAAATAAACAAACTAATTAAAAATTGGTTTGTTCAATTAGCTTACCATGAATTTTTGATTCAACAAATCTAGAAAATTCATCTTTGACGGAATCGTAATCTGTCGAACAGAGATGCCACGACTGTCCATAACGCATATACTTTTCCTCGGAAGCCGACATGATGAACTGTAAACAATAAGGAACATGGTGCAAAAATTAATGCCATATTCTGCGCATCAAATTATGCTAATTTTCTGATTAAGTGTTACACAAACAGCCGAAATGTTATGCGATGAATGTACAGAGGAAAGACAAAATAAATGGGACTACCAAATTTTAGATCAATTTTGTAGTGCTCTAACTTCATGAAATATTATCCGATTTAATTTCGCCAAGAAGCATTTGACTGGGAAATTATTGTTGTTTGATATCTCAGTAACTTAATTGGCCATGACTACCGGTTACCAGAGTTGTTCCGAGTTTCCGGAGACTATTTCACATGTTGAATTTGTAATGAGATTTTGTGAACATTTTTTTTCATTAAAACACGTAAACACAATACCTTTTCCAAGCGCATGAAATGTTGATTACTAAAATCGGCCTTACATAGACCGAGATATGATCATATCCTTGACACAGGTTCTGATGACGGGTAATGGATGCGCTTAACTCTTTATTTTACTCAAAACATGCCATGTGACAGCTCTTGCTTCTTGGTTTTTCATCACAAACCTTATTTTAAACTTGAAGTAGATCCTTGGCCATATTAACACTCTCTGAACCACCGGAATGTTCTCGGGGGAACCTCCCATGCCCGGGACAGGCAGTCGAGATATTTTTCTAGACCGGTATTCGAAAAGTCACTAGCATGGTTTGGCTTTAGTCACTAGCATGGTTTGGCTTTGTAGTTGCGCCTTTATCGACTGAACTAAGGGACGACCCATTACAAATTTTGTTGTTGAATGAATTATCTGCAATTTTTGGATAAACATCCATTTCAAGACCATTTCGAGCATGGGTATAAACAATACGTTCTACGATATCTATTGAACAGACCGAAGATCGTTTTTTGCAATGATGAAAAATACAAAAAAATTACACAGGCTTGCTTTGATGAGGAGGGATTAAGCTCAAGGGATTAACTTATAATCCCAATTCAGATTATCACCACATCAGAAGACATGGCTGGCCATAGCAGACTATAAAGTGTGTTCCGATCAAAATTTGGTCTAACAGCAATGTGTGTGAGTCGATCAAAGTTTTTATTAATAAGTCAAATTCTTTTTCTTTTCCAAGTTCAGTTAATACAAAATCCAGAAGAAATGTTCAGCTAAGCTTTCTTTTTACCGAATGCGAATTGCCGAGTCTTTCGTTTAATACCTGCCACAACATTTTGTACAAGGTGTCCACTTTATTCGCCGCAAAACGCCAGTTTGCCTTGAACTGTTACTTGCTCACAACAGCTTTTTGAGTCTTCCACCTGACTATGGCCCAATATTGTTCGATTGGGCGGAGCTCTGGTGTGTTGGGCGGGTTCTTGTCCCTAGGCACTACTTGAACGTTGTTGGCAGCATACCACTCAATGGCCATTTTTCCGTAATGGTAAGATGCCAAATCCGGCCAAAATAGAACGGAACAATTGTTTCGCTTCAGGAAAGGCAGTAAATTCGTAGGCACTCGCGCAGATAAATTTCCTGGTTGACGGTTCCTGTCGCAATGTAAAAGTTGCTCTTCAAGTCACAGGCACAGATGGCCTACCACGCCAGATATTTCTTCATGAACTTTGACAGTTTAATGGGCTTGAAAATATCTGCCACCTGTCACCGTCCGATTTCCACATAAAATTCCTGTCCAGGAAGCTGTTTAAAGTCTGCCTGGACGTAAGTTTCATCGTCTTGTACCACGGAATCAAACTTCGTCAGCATCTTCAACTTTCGCGATCGTGCTTTGGCCGACGTGATTTGTTTATCGTAGCGATTTGTAGACTTCACTTTCTTTAAGTTGACAGTCGAGATCGTTTTTTGCACTATCCACGGTTGAAGGCGCCACTTTCAGCTACTTTGCGACATCTCGGACGGAGAGGTTGGGGTTCCACTCAAAACAGCGAGCAAATCATTTTGTCGTCGCTGTGGCCTCCGGCTTTCGATTTCCTCCCGATCCAGTTTTCCTGGCTGTCAACAAACGTTCACCGAACACTTTGAAAACGTTGGTATCAATTGGTTTAGCCACACTCAACAATTTCGCCAACTTGGCGTGAGAGTAGATTGGATTTTTGCCATGCACGTGCAAAATGTTGATGCGTTGCTTCTCTTCCTTGGACGACATTTTGATAACTGAAGTGCTCATCTCAGCTACACGCACTCATCTACAAACTGAGTGGTGTTCCAATTTTTTTAATGCACGATGAAAAGAAATGCGTCGTGTTTAAGTCGACCAAATTTTGATCGAAACACCCTTTACTAACATGTTTGGTACTATTAAAAAAGACAACTGACGATCAAACGCGTAAATATGACCAAAGGCATCAGTAAGATACTGAGATCTTCTTAAAACATTATCTCACAAAAAAACAAAATGTGAAAATTTCAAAAAAGGACTTTCCAATTCTAGAAAACCAAAAACCGACGATTCGAGTGACGGTGGCAAAGTCTCCGACACGGAAGTTCGTAGACGCCGCGAGCGCATCGAACGCTACCAATCGGAACGTAACAAAGATGACGATCCCAAGTCATCCCATCTGCAAGCGAATCTGTCTCGCTTCAACGAAGAACGGCGAAAGTTCGAGCTGGAAAAACTCAAATTTCTCCAGGAAAAGCGGGAACTGGATCGAATGAGGTTGAGACGATTCGACAAGTATCGCGAGGAACTGTTGGAAGAGCAGCGACAGAAGCTGCACACAGAGCTTCGGAATCGGGAACGAGAGGAACGCTCCAAGAGCACCGAAGCACCAATTTTGCCTCCAGCGCCACCAACGCGATCCAAAACACCGGTCTCGCCGGGAGCGTCCAGAAAAAAGATTTTAATTATTCCAAAGACTTCGAGCCCGTCGGCATCCAGTAGCGAAGAAGAAGGTAACATTACAAGTGATGAGGAAAAAATAGCAACCGTTAGGAGGAGGTTTTCACCTCGTAAGCCAAAGAGGCCAAGATCAGCAAAAAGCGATCAGTTGAAGCTTTCCAAAACACCGGAACCTGCTACGTCTCCGGAGCCTGAGTCAGAGCTTCCTTCTGATTTCCCACCTGAACCAGAATCAGCTGAATTAGAAGCAGTTGCACCGGTAGAGCCGGAACCAACAGTAGTACCTGAACAAAAGGTAGATGAAGAAGAGATGGTGCTGACTCAAAGGAAGGTGGTGAAAAAGGAGGATGGTGAATCGAAAGAGGAGACAGAAGAAACAAAGAAGGAGCAGGAGAAAGAGTTGGATGAAAAGAAGAAAGATGGGTTGGATGCTGACGACAAGAAGGTTGAAGGTCCTAAAGAGAAAAAACGTAGACGAGCACTGCTTGTATATGTCGAGAAGGAGAATGATTCGTTCGGTTGGATGGAAATTTTTGATGAGATGAAAGACTTCTGGTTAGATTTCCTGGATGATAATCCACTGGAAATACGAAGAATGAGATTGCAGATTAATGAATGTGCCTTCTATTTTGGTGTTATGGTGCTACTATGTGGTGTCGGTGGTGTAATCTTCCGAGTTACCGAGGGAACATTCGAATCTCAGTATAAATGTGGTGTAAAGCGAGTTAAGAGAGACTTCATTGACCAGTTGTGGGTTTCCAGTCATAGCCAAAGGTATTGTTTTCTACTATGGTTATTGTAAGCGTGTGAGTAAAATGAAATTAATTAATTTTTCAAAGGGAGGAAGACTGGAAGCAAACCGCTAGAGCTAGACTAAGGAAATTTGAGGAAGAATTGCAGGTTGCATTCGAAGCAGGAATGAAAACCTACAGTGGCAATACGGCGTGGAACTTTATCAACGGTGTGATTTATTCACTGACTGTGGTGTCAACAATTGGTAATATCACTGTTCCAATAAGTTTGAGCTTTTTCCAATGAATCACGTTCCACAATTTATATTTTGTGATATTTTCGGTCCACTAATGCAGATTTTATTGTCGTTTCAGGATATGGCCACATATCACCATCCACCACGACGGGTCGAGCGTTGACGATAATATACGCTATTATCGGTATTCCCATATTTCTTATTGTTCTAGCAGACTTCGGCAAGCTTTTTACGAGAGGAATAAAGTTCTTATGGTCTTATGTACGACGATTATACTACACGGGATCCCTTCGGAAAGTACGAAAAACGGCACAAGTTAAAGTAAGATCTATGAATAGTTTTCTTATACATAAAGCTAACGTTTTCAACTAATTTGCAGGAGGTGATGAAGGGTCTCAACGTAGTTTATGACATGGTTCGCCGCCCCAGTGGTGATCATGAACTACAGCCTACAAACATACAAACCGCTGAACAACCCCTGCCGTCGACCTCGGCGGAAGTTCCTCCAACATGTGATTCACCTGGCACTCAAGTCCCGGAAACATTTGAAATCGACGATGAGTTCAATCTTCCAATTTCCATTGCCATTTTCATCCTCGTCGCTTACATGCTCTTTGGAGCCACCATTTACTACACCTGGGAAAATTGGTCCTTCTTCGAGGCTTTTTACTTCGTGTTCATATCCATCTCAACCATCGGTTTCGGTGACTTTGTTCCTCAACATCCCATCTACATGATGTGCAGTATCCTGTATCTAATATTCGGCCTTGCCCTCACTTCAATGTGCATCAACGTTGTTCAGCTGAAACTGAGTGACAGCTTCCGACATGCCAGTGCTAAAATCGGTGCAACAATTGGCCTCCAGATGGCAGAAGCTGCTTCCCTACAGCAATCGCAATCCCAATCTCACATGCAAACTCCAGTGGAATTGTCCGGTGTCCACACCAGCACTCCAACCAGCGCTAATGGAATTCAGCAACCCCTCCCACCACCAACTAGTTTAAATGGAGATGTTACGATGACACCGGTACTTCCCGATCGACCAAGTAACACAAACAGCAACACCAACATCAAGAATGATGACAAAAAACAGTAGTGTAGCTAGTAACGAGTTAGGATGAACACAATGACTGATTTACGAGTGAAAGTTGTGCTGAAACGGAAGGTTAAACGAATGCAGCCGTTTTTGAAGCTTATGGGCCTTCTGACACTTAAAATAGCGAATATGCCATGCACAATCGCCATATAACACGATAAGCGCCGCGCGAAACTATTTTTAAGATAATTTTTATCGTATTTATATACCATCATTAAATTTTAAGATGGAACTGCACCAAAAACAACATATGAATTATACTGTTTCGGATAATCCGCCTTAAGTAGTATAGGATATTTATGAATTTAATTTTTTGCTGAAGTCGGTTGAATAATTCAAATGTGTGTTTGATAGAAGTTTGTTACATGACATAGAACGGCAGCGTACTAAACCTTTAAGTGTACAGCAAACGATGCTTATAATTTGTTTTGTTTTTTATACAATTGTGATTTTCAAGCTATGCTGAATAAATGAAATAATAAACCGTAATCAACATGCTTGGTGTTTTAATTAGCGTCATCACTTGAGCGTACTTAAAGACTGCCCCAGAAAGTATAGAAGCAGTCAGAAGCCGCTGTCATTTCACAAACATTGATATTGATAACTAGTTCTTTTTTATGGCTGCATACTGTTGTTTACCTCTATCGCTCAGCACTTGTGTAGCGGTTTAATCGTTTCCAACTGTTTGGTTCAAAATGCGTGGGCCTTCAGCGGAACAACGTTGAAATATTGTACACAAATGATGTACAGAATCCGAAAACCACGTAGACTGTTTCAAAATCAGAGCATATGCGGACAGTATTGCTTTACTTTAGATGCCATTCTTAGTTTATCTTCTTTGAAAGCTTTCCAAAGCAAAATGACGTCTTCTTAGGCCTCTTCATGTATTTTCTGCTTTGTCCCACTCACTTGAACGCTTCGTTTTTTACGTAATTTCACCGTTTGACAGGCAATAACTAAACCCCTACACTCCCGTTTCATATTAATCAATTTTTGAGTACATTGTATACTATCTCTTTTTCTCTCACGGAAATGTTCCTTAATTTTTATATAAAGTGGATCTACTCAAAAATTGAGTTGATCCACTTCTTAACGAAAATTGCATAACGTTTCCATGAGAGAAAATGAGATAGTATACAATTGTACTCAAAAATTGAGTAAAATGAAACGGAAGTGTATACTAAATGTATGTCAAATTGGAGCATGTCAACTATCAAATGCCATCTCATTGACGTATGAATGAAAATACTCAATGGTAGACATTATAGTCACTAGATTCATAGTCTGGCGGATACAACGACGGGAGCCAATTTGAACTGTCACTTGGTGGAGCCAATCGAGCATATCTCGAGTAATTCATGTTCATGGCCTAAAATACATTTGTAAATAACGACTTTAAACATCGATTTCTCTTGAATCTTAAATCACTCTCGTGAAATAAAAGCAGCATTTGGTTGAAGAATGTTAGTTCTACCATATGGAGTAGTAGGATATAGTGGGATTCTCGTGATTCGTGAGAAATCAACGTTTAAAGTCATCGTTCAGAAATGGGTTTTAGGCCCTTAACATGAATTACTCGAGATATGCTCGATTGGCTCCGCCAACTGACAGTTCCAATTGGCTCCCGTCGTTGTATCCGCCAGACTATGAATCTAGTGACTATAATAGACATCATGAACATACTATTGAGTTTTTGCCTTGCATTCGCTCTCTCGATGTTGTAAAAAACGAAAAGAGAAACAACCAACATTCTCGAATTACTGTCTCTTGTTGCCTCTTTTTTCCTCTCGAAAAGATAATTAGAGACAGTAATTTAAGTGTGTACATTACACTCCGTCCACATTACAACCTACATTACGTGATATAGAATATCTTGATATCAAATGCCATGCAAATTATTTCCAGTGAAAACTAGATGTATAAATCTAATATCAAGATTGTCTATATCACATAATATGAGTTGCAGTGTGATTGGGGTGTTAGATTTATTTTGATTTTTAAAGTACAGGGCTCTAAAAGCACACATCAGCAGAGTCCAACATCGTCGAACCATTAGAATGAAAATGAATCGCTTTTGTATGCATTTTATTTCACTTCAATTAGCTTTCGTGTAGTCAATAAATCTTACTTTCACCAATTCACTCCCAATTCACTTCCTGTTAAACGTGAGTAAGCTTAAGTTCATTTGCAATCTAGCCACCGTCGAAAGCCTTTCAATTAAAATTCAAGATTCATTTGATTTCATAGCATTCTGTTTTAACTAAACTGTTCAACTTTATGTGAATTTTAGAGGGAAAATACAAAAAAAACTCATCATCTCGATTTCGAAGAAATTTGCGGACTTTTCCCGGAATACGTTTCATCAACCGGCACACATTCTCATCCATCGTTTTGGCAATCTTATTCCACTTGGTTCTCAATTCATTAAAGCTTTTGACGACACTGCCATTCACCTTCAGTTTCCTCTTCACAAAAGCCTCATATCTTTCTATCGGTCTTAGCTGGGGACAGTTTGGTGGGTTGAGTTCTTTCGGTATAAAGTGAATCCCGTTGGTTTCGTTCGACTGTAGCACTGTTTCACTGTAATGACAGCTTGCAAGATCTGGCCAAAACATGACAGCCCGTTATTACCAATTCAATCGCATATGAAACCAAATCAACTCGTAAAAGAAAACAATGGAATTTGCACGTATGTGGCCTCCACTTTTCCACGTGTAAGCCATATTTTTGCATTCTATACGATTTGTTTTCTTACATACATGTTTGTATATCCTAAAGACAACTTTCAATATTCAATATTCAATTCAATTAACAGTGATGAAAACCTTGGCCTTCCTACCGCAGCTACAGATGCCTTGCCAAATCATGTATTTACGGGCAAATTTATCTGCAAACACAAAATTGAATTTGGCAAAAACATCTCCCCGAGCCGTCAGTAAAATTTTTGTCCCGGTAGCTGTTTCAAATCGGCGTTAACATAAGTTTCATCATCCATGAAGAGACAACCATCGAATTATGTCAACACCTCATCATACAGTTATTCTGCTTTTGATCCCTATTCCCACGGAATGACTTGAACCCTTCACGGAGACGAATCCGTTGCACGGTACTGCGTGCGGTGCGAAACTTACTGGCCAAATAGAGGTCTGAGATGTTTGGGTTTGCTTCAATGTTCGTGATGACTTTGATCCGCAGTTGACGGTTGACAATACCCGACGCTTGCTTTGAGGCTTGCGAACCATCGACAAAGTTTCTCTGTACTTTTTCAAAACACGCGACACGGTATTTCAGGGAAAACCCAACGCTTTAGCAAGTTTTGGCCCAGACCACGAGGGGTTGCGTCAGACATCTTATGGGCAGTTTTTTCAAAAAATTCTCGTGGGGAAATTTTTGGTGGAATCCCTGAACTTGTGAAGTTTTGTTATTCTAAAGGAATCGCTAGAGGACATTACTGAAATAAATCATGGAAAAAATCTTGATTTGTTGGAGAAATCTAACAAGCATTTTTTTCACGAATCTCATAATCTCATATATTCAATTCCTAATTTTAAAAATTTCACAAGGGGTTTCGTAGAATTATTTTTTAATTTTTTGTTTAAGATGTCTGCATGGATTTTTACAAATAGTTTTCCAGAAAATACTTCAATAATTTTTTCAAGGGTTCCTGAAAAGAATTTCCTTCAGCATAATTTTCTACAGGGATCTCTACAAAAATACTGTTCTTTCAATTTTGATGTGCTTTCATGTATTCACGCAGAAACCTATGTGGATGTGGTTTGCATTAAAAAAATAGACATTTTTTTCGAATGGTGATAAATAGAAACAGACAGACAATTGCTTTTGATAAATTATTTAAGCTTACTTGCAAAAAATTCTACACCCTGGCGAGCGGCCTTCGGGCAGTTAACCGGATCATTCGCCATGACGGACGAAGACTTGCGTGTAGGCATGTTTTTGAGTTCTTCTTCGTTTTATTCATCAATTCCTCCTCAGTTTTTGCGACAAAATTGTCGGAGTTGATCTAACGCTTCAGGTTGGCCCAGAAACTCCCTATGGGACACAGCTGGGAGACGATGGACGGGTTCACCGACTTGGGTACCACATCGATATTCAGCCGCTCCATCTCCTCCAACGATCGCATCGAGTAGTGGGCTGACGCCAGATCCGGCCAGAACACCGCGTCTTCACCCTTATGGTATTACTTGATAAACGATGCAACTTCCGGCAGGCATTTCATACTATAAATTTTACCATTCACGGCCAGTCCATAGCGAAAAAAGAGCGGCTTTGACGTCGCCTTCTCGCTGATTGTCAGCCACAGCAGCATCTTCTTGGGGAACTTGTGTGTGAAATGAACTTCATCTAGGAGCTCACTTTATTCGTGGGGGAAGTAAAATAAGAAGTGCCTTGTTGACCCAATTCTATTCAGCCGCTGCCGCCCAAGTTGACCATTTTATTCAGCCGCTGCCGCTGCGTCATTGCCTGCAGCTCCAATACCAGTGGACGCGACTTACCTTTTCTGACATGTAAGTTCATATTCGCCAGGTACTTTTTCACTGCTTGGCCACACGCAGCGATGTAGCCACTTTTTCCTCGGTCTTCCTCTTCAGCATCTTTTGGAGCATCTTGTCGCTCAGGGTCGTCGGCCGTCCGGAACTGGGCTTTCTTTCTATGCTCTGATTTTTGTCTAATAGTGCCAAGATGTTGTAGATGCCGGAACGGGCGTATCCGGCGTCCACACGATGTCCGTTTTCAACGCGGCGGGGTGCGAGTTCGACTGATAGAGCTGTCAAATGTTATCTGCTGACTCATGGGCTACTATGATTGATGCTGCATGGGTAGTTTCTGCTTGCTCTATATCATAGAATGGAAGTTTTGCAGAATGTCATGAAACCAAGCTTAGTTAAAATGTTAGATGCGCCTGCTCGGTGGGCAACAGTAGATGTAGTGCTCGAATAATTTTAATTTTTGTTTTGACCATTGTTGATTGATAATTGATGGGGGGAGTGGGTGAGGCCCACACTTAAAAGACACGAAAACAGAACTAATAGCTTAGCTTAGCTTAGCTTAGCTTAGCTTAGCTTGAGCTTAGCTTAGCTTGACTGACTGCACGTATCGATGGTTGCTACTCCGTGATTGATCAGAATCAGTGAAATTGCACAATGAATCAACTGAATGGGGCTGGGAGTAACCGACCATTCTCACTGTACACGTTTCAGTGATTCAATTTCTTTAATAATCAATAACGGCGCCGGCCACGTCCTTGCAATAAGTTGGGAATAGGGAAGGAAAGTTAGTGTGACCTTTGCTGATTAGGGACCGTGTTTACCTCTGCATCCCCACAAAGGTCACAGGAAGGAGGTTTTTCTATGTTAGTAGGGTAGGGCTCGATGGATCAGGAGTCACCTTGATAAGTGATGTGATCATATATATATTATGCATTATAAAATTAAATGAACATTCACACATACATACACATGTATACATACACAAACATACACATACACTCAGAAGCAAAAAAAAAAAGCCGAGCAAAACCCTGCTCCCAAAAACCACATTGTTCAACCTCCCGTCTCCCCGCCAACCATCAATACTTCCAAATGAAAATCTGACAATTTAATAACTAATGTATAGACCTTATGCGATCAAAACCCCATGCCGACAAAACCTACAGACCCGAAGCTATCACAACATATGTGAAAAAAGCCATCCCTGGACACAGCAACCCCAAAAATCCGCACCCCGTGAAAGACCCAGGCAGCACACTAAAAACCTCTCCACAGCCTACAAAAATACAGAAAACAATGTGGACAAAACTTGAACTACCTCCACAAAGTGGTCCGGACCACAGCTGGCGTCAAAGTTGACACACCAACACGAGCACATACCACCACCCCCCCCCCCCACCCGATACTGACCCCGCCGAAACATCGGTGCAAAAAAAAAAAAAAAAAAAAAAAAAGCCGAGGTGAATTCATCCCATTAATACACATGATTTGTTACGCGTGAAATATCCCAAACAACTAGTGTAACCCACGAAGAACTTTGAAAATATGGCATTCAGTATGAATTGGTTTGTAAAAACTACGTATACAGTGTTATACAGTATTATTAATAAAATTCACCTCGGCTTCCTCCCCGCACCGACACCTCAGCAAGGTCAGCACCGGGTGAAAAAAGGAAATGCACACGCTGGTACGTCAACCCCGACGCAGCTGCAGTCCAAACCACCCTATGGAAACACTTCAAATCCCGCCCACACAATCCTCCGCACCCCTACAAGCCCCGAAGAAACCTCCAATATGCCACCCAAACCCCTCACAGAAACACGGACCCTTGAAATCTCCACGCCCAAAAATGACTCCCCTCACACATGCCACGACAACCCCAAATCCATAAACCCTATCAACATGAAACCCTGATCACACCAGGTTCACACATTTTGTATAATGTTGTCAAAACTTCATCCAAAAACACTGACAATTAACAAAGTTACAGGTGGCTGAACATGGAGTCTTCTGCCAATAAAACCCCGCTCGGCCTCTCCTATGCCACTGAGTGTACATACACATACATATACATACATATCGAAACAAAAAATATTGGAATGGGACACAAAAGGAGAAAATGGAAAGAGCTCACCCGGGTTTCCAGAACATTCCATTGCTGTGGTTGTAACATCGAGCAACCAGAGCAGGTCCGCGTACCCTCCAGATAACATTCTGTTCTTAAGGAGATGGTCGACCATGACCGCTCCACGACCATTAACCAAACATCTCCGAGTGACGCGGGTGAACTCGAGCTCCTCCTGTCGCCGCAAGGCTGTATGTTCGGGGTTCCGTCTGCACCGGGGACACTTTGTTTTTACACCAGTCGAAAGCTTTGCGTTGGACCGCAATCAACTCTTTAGTGACCGAATCATTATCAAGATGAAAAGTTCAACACTACACAATAATTTCCACTAAATATCTAATTTTCTCGAAAATTTGCAGAAAAAACAAGCAGCGAAGCTCAAACACGTCAGTCCCGGAGCGCGACTTACTTCGATCTCATTAAAAGACACGAAAACAGAACTAATGACGAATAAGTTTAGAAAATTATGAGAAATTAGGAATTAAAAAAATAACAGAAACGAAGGAATTGGAAATTTCTTGGTTGGTCAGGGAGAACTATTTGGTCTTTCCCTTTTGGACCTCTGAGTGAACAAGTCATAAAGTGAAATTAACAGAAATCAGATTCAGTGGATTTGAGACTATTATTGATGCTAAGGAGATTTTCCTCAACAGAAGCCATAAGGTAGTGACCAGTTGTGAGTGTCCCTATCGCCTCGAGGTTGCGTACCTTTATAGGGCATTCGGAAATCGTTGGTCATCCGCAGTAAACTCAACCCAACGTGCGTCACACGCCCTACATGACTGCCTGGTTCGTTGGAAGGTCCATAGGGGAGAAGTCTACCAACGACGGTGTAATCCGCCCGACTCATGTGCTACAAATCGGGGGCCCTCCGTATGGTACCATTCCGTTTACACCATCATAGTATCTTTCCGAGCGTAGAATTCGTCCATGCACTGAAATCCATCCGAGTCCTGTAATTCATTGAGCACTGAATTCCTCCCGAGCGCTGAAATCCATCGGAGTGTCAACATTCCTTCCAGCTATAACCTCCCAAGGACCGCCGGAATCATCTCGCTCCAGACGCGGTACACGGTTTGGACACGGTGCTATCCACGTGATTTACTCGGTGGCCCCAAAACTCTAGCAGAGCGCGGTTTCGTAATTGCCTGTTTTTCTGAAAGGCCAACCTACTAGCGCGATCCCTAGAGTCACGGCAGTTGGAGTTCCGTGTTCCACGCGAGCGAGGTCATTGGTCATCGATCGTCCCTCACCCGACGAGCCATCGAAGGGAGCGGAGGTCGACCAGGTTGCAAAGCAGCAAAACTGTAAGTATCTACATATTACTAACTAGTAGGGAACCATGATTGTATTCAGTAGCGGAAGAACTCACAATAGAAATCAATACGACTCACGAAGGACACATGCAGCTACACAGAAAGGATACAGATTAGGGAAGTTACAAAAATAAATAAAATGAAACTGGAAAAGTATAAGCAAAATTTACGTTTTCGTTTAACTCCTTCAAGAGAGTTTTAAAACTAGACTGTAATAAAATAGCTCTCATGCACCGTAATGAATAACTAAAGGATGTACGGAATCAAATTGCGACACACAAATATTCGGCAAAATTCGCCTGGTCAACCAATCATCTTCAAACTTTCAGGGAGTAAAATAAAACATGAA
Source organism: Aedes japonicus (assembly GCA_034211315.2). Classification (NCBI taxonomy): domain Eukaryota; kingdom Metazoa; phylum Arthropoda; class Insecta; order Diptera; family Culicidae; genus Aedes; species Aedes japonicus. The sequence continues at coordinate 215,236 of JASCZW010000255.1, forward strand.
TTTTTTTCCCATGTTTGTTTTATTCAATTTCGATTCCATACCCAAATACCTCCAAATGCCTTCTTCTTTACATTAATCATATGGGCCTGTACAACATTTGGACCAACTTTTTTTAGCGTGGCAATCCATTTATTCTTCATATCATCCTCCAATTTCACTTCTTTAGGATGCTACCAAAGTGCCTGCTTCATGATGGCCCAGTACTTTTAAATTGGCCGCTGTTCCGGTGCGTTCGAGGGGTTGAGGTGCTCCAGCACGGAATTGATCTTCTACACACTCAGATTATTTTACAGAAATCTGTAAAGTTTTACCGAATTCTCAACAGCTGAACGTTCAGTAATCCAATATTACGGATTTCGGTAAAATTTTCCCGAAATTCGGTAATATTTTAGATATCTGTAAAATTTCACCGAAATCCGTAAAATCGGATTACTGAACGTTCAGCTGTTGAGAATTCGGTAAAACTTTACAGATTTCTCTAAAAAAAATCTAAGTGTGTAGACATTCAGATTATTTTGCAGAAATCTGTAAAATTTTACTGAATTCTCAACAGTTGAACGTTCGGTAATCAGATTTTACGGATTTCGTTAAAATTTTACCGAAATCCGGTAGTTTTTTTTACAGATTTCTGTAAAATTTCACCGTAATCCGTTAAATCGGATTACCAAACCTTCAGCTGTTGAGAATTCGGTAAAACTTTACAGATTTCTGTAAAACATCTAAGTGTGTAGCCTTGTACCCCTTCAAAACCTCTTACGAGTAATGACACGAGGCTAAATCCGGCCAGAAAATCGTAGGACCATAGTTTATCCTCAGAAGAGGAAGTAGACGCTTTTGGAGGCATTCCTTTTTGTACACCTGTCTTTTGACCGTTCCAGTTGTCACGAATGGGATACTCTGCTTTCCACACGAGCAAATTGCTTGAAACATCATATATTTTTTGGCAAACTTTGACATCTCCTGCTTTCTAACGTCCTCAGGGACATCGAATTTATGATGAGCAGTGAAAAACTGGAGCCCCAGAAGCTGCCGGAAGTCTGCTGTTACATACGTCTCATCATCCATAATGAGGCAATGTGGTTTCGTCAACATCTGGGTGTAGATCTACCGTGCGCGTGTTTTACCTACCGTATTCTGCCGTTCAACGCGCCATTTGAACTTTGTACGGGTGTAGTCTTTTACGAAAGTTTTGGTAAGATTCAGTTTCTTCACCACATCTCGAACTGAACTGGTGGGATTCCTCTTGAAATCTTGAACTACACGCTTGTGATCCTTAACACTATACGTAGATCCATTTTTGCTATACTACTTTTTTCCGATCGATGGTCAAACGTTCGTGGTACCGATTTAAAACACGGGACACCGTTGAATGTACCATTCCCAGCTTCCTGCTGATGGCACGATGAGAAAGATCCGAATTTTCGAAGTAAGTGATCAAAATTTCTTTGCCTAGCTGCTATTCTTCTGACTCCATATTCGCAACGATTGCATCTGCTAGTGAAACTTATGCCTTGTTATGGAATTATGCCTTGTTCATACTACAGCGTTGTAACATAATATAACGCTATCTTGATGACATTTTCTTTGTAGATACTTTTCAAAACACCCTTGTATTATGTTACAAGCCAGTAGTCTGAACAAGGCATTACACAGCGTAAATAAATACACATTGAACTTATTCCACCCAAAATTTCAATAGAAAATACCCAACGGGTAAAGAGTTACAGCAATTTAAGAGCAGAGAACTGCAGAGAGCATTAGTTCTTGAAGCCTGCAGTTTTGGTGTGGCACTAGTGACGTTTTTAATATTTTAAGCTCGGTTCACAATGGATTGGTAAGGTACAATAACTCTTCTACCAAACTACTTGTATCAGTTATTTAGATAAAACATTATAATACCTGGCTGATAAACAACGAAAAAATACTGTCGTTGCGATAACCACTGCACTAAATACAACACGGAAGATTTTTCTCTCGAATCCACAAAACACGTCAACTTCTGCTGCGAATATTCTGTTTGCTGCATATAGCCTTCAAGAAAACCGAGCTGTCAAATAAGCACCACACACACCGTACCAAGTTTTCGGCTTCACAACTTTTGTTCGTGAACGACAGCCGCTTCAGTCCTGTGTTTAAAAGTGGTGCAATTTGATTCCGTACAATTTGCGGCGGTCGGAGATTATTAACAACAGTTATTAATGCTTAGGAATACCTCGGAGGTGGATTCTACTAGGTTGGGAAAACAGTCGGGCAATTAAATCGGAAATTCTTGATTGACGGCTTTCGTCGTCTGGCGCATAGCCCGGATTCCCTTTACAGACTTAGATTTGTTTACAGGAATCTGTAAAATTTTAATGAATTCTCAACATCTAAGCGTTCGGTAATCCGATTTAACGGATTTCGGTAAAATTTTACAGTTATCTGTAAAAAATACCAGGTTTCGGTAAAATTTTACAAAAATATTTTAAATCGGATAACCTAATGTTCAGCTGTTGAGAGTTCGGTAAAATTTTACAGATTTCTGTGAAAAAACTGAGTCTGTACATTATTTCAGCAAGACGGAGCGTCCTCTTCTACAACGAATTTGGCCAAAAACTGGAGCAGGGCAAGTTTGACCAACTTGTTGGTCAATAAGGCTTCTAGTTCACCAGATCTAAGCCCCTTTGTGTGGTCATACATGCTGTCAACGAGCAAATGGTGTCTACTTTGGCTCAGTTCAAAGTCGTAATCCTTAAAGCATCTTCAGCGGCGGTCTATTTTTAGATCAACTTTATACCTGATTTGCATCAGCGAAATTTGAATAGAACTAGCTAAAATAGACCAACTTTGCGTTACCCGCTCCGGTGTTGTATTTCTTGTTGTTAAGCCCGCCAACACATGTCATCCTGTCCATCATTCAACATCAGAGATCAGAATTTTTTTTCAGAGATCGCAGACTTTTCACAAACATTTAGTCATTGATAGGTTTGACCATAGAATTTTTAATGCCAGTAGTGCGTCGTTAGCTAACGACAAGGAATACTTGTTCTTTCGTTTGGCTGAAGGTGAGTGTGTGAATGCATGCATTTCATTAACACTTTTTTTAGATAATGCGGATTTGCAGTTTGGCAGTCGAAACGGAGAGGGTCACATCCTGGATGACGCCCCAACGTCGACCGTGATTTATGTTCCGTTCATCAGAAGGTGTTTCAGGACTACTTTATTGACACGCAAACCTACAACGAGAAGAACTTTCTGCGTTTCCGCATGTCAAGAGAGGTGTTCTTGGACATTATGCGACAACTAGAGGCTTCTCCAAAATTTATCTATATGAGCTATTTGCAAGTGCTCATGACCAATTTATCAATAAATTGTTTACTTTGAAGACTTCATTACTTTTTATTTCCGAGCAATTTAAATACTATTCGGAATCTCCGTAATTCGATCTACACACTTAGATTTTTTTACAGAAATCTGTAAAGTTTCACCGAATTCTCAACAGCTGAACGTTCGGTAATCCTATTTTACGGATTTCGGTTAAATTTTACAGATATCTGTAAAAAATTTACTGGATTTCGGTAAAATTTTACCGAAATCCGTAAAATTGGATTACCGAACGTTCAGATGTTGAGAATTCGGTAAAACTTTACAGATTTCTGTAAAAAAATCTTAGTGTGTAGTCTCGGATCTAGTCTGTTTGCGTTTTCCGGAAAATGCAGTGTCTGTAAAAAAAAAACTAAGAAAAGCATTCGTTATAAAGAAATGAAACGAAAAGGCAATTCACTAGCTCCGGGAGCAACTAGAGATAATTATCAGCATCCGAGGCGAGCAACACAACTTTTTGTCTACCGCCAGCATCACAAGCAGCAAACACGGTTGCACTACAGCTCTAAATATACCTCGAATATACTCAATAAAATTCAGTTATTGTTGATAAAGCTAAAGTACACTCAATAATTGGTATTATCAAGCAGCGTGTAGAGTTTTGGAACCCAGTATTTTCTTGTTCCAAGTTGCTGCAAGAATAGATCAAAACATACACCAGTGTTAAAATGATGCAAAATAGATCCAGTATAAAACAAAATTTACAACACCGGTGCAGCGATGTTTTCGCGTTTGGTCTAATCCACGATTTGGATTCGCCGTTGAAGATACCCTTAGAATGTGGGACGAAATATCGATGGAAGTCCCACATTCAGAGATGCCATATTCACAGACATGTCTGTAAATTTGCGAACTTTTCATTTTTTGTGCAGACTTTTTCAACGATGCAGACATTTATTTATGTTGCAGACTTTTACAGACATTTGAAATATTTTTAAATTTCAAATAAAGGTATTCTTTTAAGTTCGGATTTAAAACGTACGCAGTACACAGTATAGTAGGTACGGTAAGAAGCTTTGTTGAAATGTTTTAAAATACCGTAGGTATCATTTAAAGTAAAAATCCTTGAAATTCCTACTTATGGTAGTGTTCAATCCCACGCGTGTTCAAAATCGTACAAAAACTTGCAATGACGTTGGTCCAATATTCCTTTGCTATTAACTCACAACGAAAATTAAGGTTCACAATAATACAAATCATATTTGAGAAACTTAGAGACTTCACCGAAAAAAAATCTCCTATGCTCAGGTAGAAACTTCTCAAGTATTGGGATCAAGCAGTTCAGCTGAAGAACCTTCAAAAATTCATTACGAAGTTAAAGATCATACTTACCAGGGCACCAGGAATACAAGACTTCCCTGAGAATCAGGAAGAGGGACTCATCAGGCTTCAGGAAGAAGTGAAGGGGAGAGGACTGTCATGACAACATCACTGACCGATTTCCGAGGCTGTTCCTCGGCTCAAGATTGCAACACAGACAATCTCTCCGATGGGGCAGCCGAGACGACTCACTCGATTGCTGCTCCGCCGTAAATGTCGGCTTCACCAGGTGCCGAACCTTTCAACTCGTTTCGATGTCCAGGAACGATCACTGGTGCTGCTGCTGCTACTGTTTGCTGGATCTGCGCACTATTTTCCTTAACGGATAAGTTGGGTAATTTATGTTCTTATTTATTTATATTTTTTTTTGATCAATTTCAATCCACTACAAGGACTTCTCTGAAGTTTGGAATTTTCAGAGATTTTGGGTTCTTCCCAGAAATTAGATAATTTCCCAGAAGTTCAGGAAAAAAAACTTCCCCCAACTTCAGACAGAGGCTATTCTAACCAAGAAGGGCACTTCCTATAATTTCTCAAAAAATCTGGAAAAAAAACCTCAGGACGATGCGTCACATAAAAGCTGAGGAAAGAACTTCTCTCAGTTCAGGAAATAACTTCCCAAGTTTCGGAAGAAACTTCTCGAAATGTTAGTTGGAACTTTCTAGAAATTAGCAGCTTTTCCAAAGCACAGAGGAGAACATTCTGCATTCCAGAATAAGGATTTCTTTACGGAGAAAAACCAGGAGCATTGGGGGTACTTCCTTCTAATTTGACACGAATTTTCCAATAGTTCAGATCAAACTTCCTCAAAGTTCTGGGAAAAACTACCCAAAAGTTCAGAAGAGGACTTCTCCAGAAGTCAGAAAAAAACTTCAGAACAGATTTAAGGGAACTTTCCTAAAAATTATGGAATAAAATTTTTCCTCGTAGTGCTGGATGGGACCAATCAGAAGTTTGGAAAGAATTAGCTCAGGAAAAAACTGCAAATTTCAGGAAAAAAACCTACCATAGAGGGGCACTACCTGTAGAGGTCAAAGAAGGAATTTTTCAAAAAAATCAGTAAAGAACTCCTCAGAAGTTCACAAGAGGACTGCTCAGAAGTTGCGAAGAGACCGCCAGCATCACAAGCAGCAAACACGGTTACTTTTCGGCTCACAAATATACCTCAGAATATACTCAATAAAATTCAGTTATTGTTGAGTAAACGCTGAAATTTTACTCAATAATTGGTATTATCAAGTAGCGTGTAGAGTTTTGGAACGGTATTTTTCTTGTTCCAAATTGCTGCAAGAATAGATCAAAACATACACCAGTGTTAAAATGATGCAAAATAGATCCAGTATAAAACAAAATTTACAACACCGGTGCAGCGATGTTTTCGCGTTTGGTCTAATCCACGATTTGGATCGCCGTTGAAGATGCCCTTAGAATGTGGGACGAAATGTCGATGGAAGTCCCACATTCAGGGATGCCATATTCACAGACATGTCTGTAAATTTGCAGACTTTTCATTTTTATTGCAGACTTTTTCAACGATGCAGACATTTTATTTATGTTGCAGACTTTTACAGACATTTGAAATATTTTTTAAATTTCAAATAAAGGTATTCTTTTAAGTTCGGATTTAAAACGTACGCAGTACACAGTATAGTAGGTACGGTAAGAAGCTTTGTTGAAATGTTTTAAAATACCGTAGGTATCATTTAAAGTAGAAATCCTTGAAGAGTCCCTACTTATGGTAGTGTTCAATCCCACGCGTGTTCAAAATCATGCGAAAACTTACTGTCAAAGCGTTGGTCCAATATTCCTTTGCTATTAACTCACAACGAAAATTAAGGTTCACAATAATACAAATCATATTTGAGAAACTTAGAGACTTCACCGAAAAAAAAAGTCTCCTATGATCAGGTAGAAACTTCTCAGAAGTATTGGGATCAAGCAGTTCATGCAAGAAGAACCTTCAAAAATTCATTACAGAAGTTCAAGATCATACTTACCAGACTTTCAAGACAGAACTTCCCTGAGAATCAGGAGAGGACTCATCAGAGCTTCAGGAAGAAGTGAAGGGGAGAGGACTGTCGTAACCCAACATCACTGACCGATTTCCGAGGCTGTTCACTCGGCTCAAGATTGCAGCACAGACAATCTCTCCGATAGGGCAGCCGAGACGACTCACTCGATTGCTGCTCCGCCGTAAATGTCGGCTTCACCAGGTACACGAGACCACTCGCTCGTTTCGATGTCCAGGAACGATCACTGGTGCTGCTGCTGCTACTGTTTGCTGGATCTGCGCACTATTTTCACTTAACGGATAAGTTGGGTAATTTATGTTCTTATTTATTTATATTTTTTCTGATCGGTATAATCCACTACAAGGACTTCTCTGAAGTTTGGAATTTTTCAGAGATTTTGGAGTTCTTCCCAGAAATTCAAGAATGAACTTCCCAGAAGTTCAGGAAAAAAAACTTCCCCCAACTTCAGACGGGAGCTAACCAAGAAGGGCACTTCCTATAATTTCTCAAAAAATCTGGAAAAAAAACCTCAGGACGATGCGTCATAAAAGCTGAGGAAAGAACTTCTCTCAAGTTCAGGAAATAACTTCCCAGAAGTTTCGGAAGAAACTTCTCGAAATGTTAGTTGGAACTTCCTAGAAGTGCTTGGCAGCTTTTCCAAAGCACAGAGGAGAACATTCTGCATTTCAGAATAAGGATTTCTTTACGGAGAAAAACCAGGAGCATTGGGGGTACTTCCTTCTAATTTGAGCACGAATTTCCAATAGTTCCGGATCAAACTTCCTCAAAGTTCTGGAGAAAACTACCCAAAAGTTCAGAAGAGGACTTCTCAGAAGTCCAGAAAAAAAACTTCAAGAACAAATTTAAGGGAACTTTCCTAAAAATTATGGAATAAAATTTTCCTCGTAGTGCTGGATGGGACCAATCAGAAGTTTGGAAAGAATTAGCTCAGGAAAAAACTTCACCAAATTTCAGGAAAAAACCTACCATAGAGGGCACTACCTGTAGGGTCAAGAAGGAATTTTTCAAAAAAATCAGTAAAGAACTCCTCAGAAGTTCACAAGAGGACTGCTCAGAAGTTGCGAAGAGACCAAAAGTTCAGTTGGAACTACCCAGAAGTGCTAGAGAGCTTACCTAAAGTTCCGAATCAAACATTCCAGCATTTCAGAATGAGAACTGCTCGAAGTTCACAAAATCTCAGAAGTTATGCTAGAGGGGAAGCTTCCTAGAATTCAAACAGGAATTTCTCAGAAATTCAGGAACAAACTTCCCCGAAGTTCAGGACAATACTCTCTGAAGTTCAGAAGAGATTATTTCGGCAGTTCAGAAAAGAACTTCTCAGAAGTTCAGGAAGAAACTTCTAGCAACATAAGAAGATTTTCCAAGAAATTCTGAAGAGTATTTTCTCAAAGTTTTTCAGAAACTTTCCTCGTAGTTCAGGATGGGACTTATCAGATGTTTAGAAAGTAACTATGTTCAAGAAAAAAATTACCAAATGTTTCTGGAAGGTACGGTTGGGTTCTTAAATGTGAATTTCGAAGAAAATAAGGAGTGACTGCCATGAAGTTCATGAGAAATTTTGCCCGAAGTTCAGGAGGAAACTTTCCAGAATAAATCAAAGAGCCTTGCAGAAGATCAGAAGAGAGTTTCACTGAAATTTAAGTGATAATCACTGACTTACCGAAGAAGCGTCTATACAAAAATCATTCATATGACCATAATGATATTGCTGATCATGAGTGATGATGACACCATATTAAAATATGGTACACACCATCAATGTTTATTGTTGAATAAAAAAAAGTCTGTTGAATTTATCAAATGAAAACTAAATTTTGATTTTCAATACAAAACTTGAAAGAGAACTTGAAAAAAATATGGAAAATTGTGTCATCTATGAGAATGCTTCAAGCTTCCGTGTCACTTTAAGAATATGAGACAATAGTGTAAGCTTGCATACAATCCAAGAAATAGATGCAGGCATGTTTACATAATCACACAAATAGCAATAATGACATAACTCGCTCTCTTATTACGTCTTTTCGTTGAAAGAAGTCTCATTTTCTTTCAAAAAATTTACAGACTTTTATAGACATTCCCAGACATTTCCAATTTTTATCACAGATATTTGATAAAAATATCTGGCATCCCTGCCCACATTCTAAGCCGCTTGAGTTTGGAATATGTTTGAAGCTGGTCAAAAAGGTTAAAGGCAATGTTATTCCGATACGTTTGCTGTAATTGGTCCATGTAATATTACCTTTTAATAATAACAATAACCAATAAAATCCGAATAACTTATAACGTATACGTGAAATAGTCGAAGTTTCAGTTTATATGTGAATGTCCAACCTAGTCTTCCAAACGATAATGTGATCCATTAACCTCGAGCCAGCTACGAGATATGGGCAACCCACTGTAGTATATCTGATGGAGAATTTAATGATCAGTGAATCGTGCTCGGTTACAACAACCACTTTTACCTATATCGAAAAATAATAATTTGCTTACAACAATATTGAACACCAGCTCCGTAAAGTGTTACACACGTCTGATCCTAACAAATAAACGAACTTATTAGAAAAAAAATCCTAGAGAGTTTGAGCTGTTTAGTGGAATACCTGTAACTAGAAATGAAAAGAAAAATTAGTATTTTCCATTTAATTCCAACTACTACTGCTTATCTTGACAGATACGGAATCGAGTTATTAGTACGAGACACTGAAGAAGTCTGCACACTGTAGACGATATACGCGTGTCTGTCAAATGGAAAATACTAATTTTGATTCTCATTTCTAGTTAAAAAAAAAAGTTTGTTTGAGAATATATTGGACGCGGTGTACACATTGGATAAGACTTTTGCATGTTTTACATTTTTATTCACGCACATTGTAAATTCCAAACTTCAAAACTTATGAACAACCAATATTATGCTAAATTTCTTATTGGAATAGCATAAAAGCAAACTTTCCAAACCACTTGTTTGCCTACAGTTAGGCGTAAATGGCTACGGACGCAGCCATCCCTTCATTCAGTAGGTCAAAAATCAAAACTCACTTCGCACGGCGAACCGAATCATGTGTCTTTTGTTTTCATGCGTATCTCGCGCACCACGTGCCATGCGCACTACGGCCCCTTATCTGTTATGTTGGGGGAACTCAAACGTTCCCTCCCGTATTTACAACCAAAACAAGGATATTCTTCGAACTTGTTGTGGTTCTCAGCAGCAGCTGGCAATGTCAAATTTCAACGCTACCAACCCGATTCATAATCACGGAGAGTATCCCACGGTCTCTGGTTGGCACTCGAAGAGTGAGTTTGTAGAGCAGCCAGAGGTATAACTGGTGAACAGCTTCTGCCTGCTGTTGCTGGCAGTCTTTGGCTCCGGAGTGAGTGCGAAAAATCGTGAGAGGAAGGACGTCGCGAAGAAAAAAGGATTCGTCAAGATTTATGTTCTTTTCCACATATCTCCTGAATTTAGGCTAATTGTGATATAAGCATTTAATTTCCTGTTACAACACGCTACATCTCCGGTAATTCGTTGTTGGAAATGACCGAGAGATTGATTTCAAAACGGGTACCATAATGAAAGTAGTGAAAATTTTCCTCAGCTGCCAATCCGTACTGGGGTGTGTTTATTTTAGTGAGCTCAGCCATTTTGGAAAATGATTTTGCTTCGAGTTAGTAAAATGTTTCGAGCTGGAAAAATAGTGAATTTTAGTAAATTGTGTGAATAGAGGTGTAGGATAAATGAAATTTTCGCTGATGTGTAAATAGTAAAATTATTTCAAGTGAGAATTGAAATGAGCCGAAGTCGTCGTTCTTCGTTTGGGCATAGCCACTATCAGCAGCAGTTCACAGTCACCTCGACCATCAACTACGGCGACGGGTTATGTGATAATGGAGCCAGTGTTCCCCAGAATGTTGCTCCGTCTCCTTCGAGATTCAGCGAATCATCCTATTCGAACCTGGGGACTCGTTTGACTGCTTTTGTATCTCCTCCCAGTGGCGAGTGTTATCGAAATGATGAAAATTTGCGACCCTGTTGTATGCCACCACCATCCTCGTCAGCAGCACAACCGTCGAGCGATCGATATTCCACCAGCTCGGCTCCGACATCTATTATCGCGTATCCTGATAACAGAAATGCACCCCATCATCGTTCAATGTCGCCTAGCTCTAGGACTCGCTACCCTGTCCCGGAACGGTTTCGTGATCCTCCACCCCCCAAAACTGATCAATTTGGAAATTACCTAATAAACAATCCCCCTTTGATGACTAGTTCGGAAAGCTACAATTATTTGACATCAACTGTACATACACCTGTTAAGCGATATATTCCAACGCCACCACCACCGGAAAATTATCAGCAAGACATGGGTTTAGGTCCAACATTGATGGCCGGACTGATAGCATCGAAGGGAGGAATCAACATCATTAACCAATCAACATCGAGGGCACCCGTCGTTAGTACCCTTCCCTATCGGCTAAAAGTAGAACCCAAAGTACAAGCTGTTCAACATCTTGTGGAAGATTCGAGTGATCATTACGCTACACCACCTCGCGCCAGGCCCGTCAAATGCCAGCAACCACTTTGTACGTTTGCGCAATCTGCTACACTTGGCCGTCAACCAAATCAGCTGTGTCCAGGTGCATCAGACTATTCAATTATACGCACCCCAACCCCTGTAAGTATCATGAGTGAGCCCATCAATACGAACCCTACAGATGAAGAAAACTGCTATCACTGCAGTAGTCTACGTAGAGCCACTGGAGTCCACCAAACCACGCAAACGTCCGGTCCAATTAGTCCCCAACCTCTGTCTATTTCATCGGTATCTATGTCCGAAATGGAACGCCAATCTCCGATGAGCCCACCGTCACTTGTGTCGCATACATCCTATTCCCATCAGCACCCCTTGGTAGCTCCGACAGACGATGGTCGTAATACATCATCCCTTATAATTTCCCAATCACATACGCTCAACAGCTCCTGTAGCAACCCATCTATTATAATCCAGTACCAACAGCAGCACATTCAGCATCAGCAAATCCAACAGCAACCTCTTTATCAACAGTTACAGCAATTACAACAACACCACGCACAACAGCAACAACAACAATCACTTCCACTGCAGCAGATTCCTACGCCTAGACTTCAACCAGATTCAACACCATCTACGCTACAACGCAATACTCAACCACAGATGAGAGCTCGACTATCACACAAGCAACGCATAAAGGAGTATCTAAGGCGCAGTACTTCGCAATTTTTTGGGGTAGATCAGCTGAACGAGGATTACGAACAACAGAAGTGGGAAGATCGTCAAAAGCGATTGGCAATTCGACGGTTCGGTCCGTTGAAAGAGGATGTGGTAGTGGGAAGAGTAAATGAAGTTCATGCTGACGTGTTGAATGAGCACAGTGATCGGCCAGATATTCTCCCTGCACAAAGTCAAGATGAACCGGAAACGGAACAGAATAGACGTCAACGATTCAATCCTTACTACAGACACGATGGCAGCGATGGCTTTCAGGTCGAAAGAAAGCCATCGGTCTCGCAAATGATAGCAAATGGGTTTGTGTTTGTAGTGCAGAGCTTGAGGAATCGTATTCCAAGAAGGCAGAAACAATGGTCTCGAAGCTTCGCCCCGGCACACGTAGCTTTGAACAATGACGATAACGATTTGTGTGACGGATTGGCTCCAATACATGATGAGGAGTTATTTTTTGACATCCCAACTTTAAGCAACCAACAACAAGTGGAACACGATTTGGGAGCTGATGGTTCTCGACAGATTTACATGATCGATCCCAACCCACCTGCCGTCAGCAATGGATGGATAACAAAGTCGGCGGAAATTCAGATTCAACAGCAACGTCCGGTTCGAGGAAGGAATGTTTTATATCAGTACTATGGATCCAGAATTACTGCTCACATTTTGGATGGTGTATTGGACAACTCGAGACGACCATCAAGCCACAGTATCAAGCTACTGAGACCAGAGTCTCTGGATGACCGATACGATTATCGACCGTTCTTCACGTACTGGGTGAACACTACGCAAATATTGGTACTGCTCCTGACACTTTTGTGCTATGGAATTGGGCCGATTGGAACGGGATATGAACCAAAGAGCAGTCAGGTTCTAGTGACTAGCTTGAGCTTACAAATGGTGAGTATTGTGTGCGAAGGGAAGAGAAAAAATACTTAATTTGAATAATCTCTATATTCTAGGTGACTCACTACGAACAACAGAATATCTGGATTGGTCCAAGGGGTGACGATTTGGTTCACGTGGGGGCAAATTATGCACCATGCATGAGAAAAGATACGAAGATAATGGAATTGATATCGAAAACACGCAAGCAAGAACGAGAAACGGCCTGCTGTATACGAAACGATGACTCCGGATGTGTTCAAAGCTCGCAAGCTGACTGCTCCGTCCGTGGACTTTGGCCAACGGTATGTTTAGTATGGGCAGTATGATTTTTCAAGGCCACTACTTTAGAATTATGCTATATTTCAGACCATTTCTACGTGGAAGAAGTGGTCCCCGGGAGATTCGGGTCCCGGTGGTCGGATATCCGGGAGCGTCTGCGGCCTAGATCCTAAGTACTGCGATGCACCAGCTTCGGTGGCACCACACGAGTGGCCGGACGACATAACCAAGTGGCCAATCTGTAGGAAAAATAATCAAGCTTCCCCGAAATTCCGAATGAAAGACCACACTGCTGAACACATGGTGTGTGAGGTGATCGGACACCCTTGTTGTATGGGCATTACAGGCGAGTGTAGAATCACCACTCGAGAGTATTGTGATTTTGTGCGAGGATATTTTCACGAAGAAGCATCACTGTGTTCACAGGTAAGAATGTTTTTTTGGGAATTTGTATCGGATATCTAACCACTTCTGCTTTTCATTACTAGGTTTCTTGTTTGAATGATGTGTGTGGAATGTTTCCGTTCATTGCTACTGACTTGCCAGATCAGTTCTATAGGCTGTTCACGTCACTGTACCTTCACGCAGGTATTTTGCATATATTGCTTACCCTTGCCTTCCAGCATATTCTCCTTGCGGACTTGGAGCGACTGTTGGGATCTCTCAGGACAGCGATCCTGTACATTGGTTCTGGCATCGCAGGCAACCTAACGAGTGCAATTTTCGTTCCATATCGTCCGGAGGTAACGTCTTTTGATATGGCATGCCTAGATGACCTATCGCTTGAATATGTTGATTTACATTCTAGGTTGGACCACTGCCATCGCTAGCGGGGACGATCTCATCACTCCTGACGCTACTAATCCTGTGCCACTGGCGTAATCTAAAGCGACCCCATCTAGCTTTGCTTAAAGTACTCATCGTAGGAGTTCTAGTGTTCGGTTTGGGATTGATACAATGGCAGCAAAACTTCACAGGACTTATTTCTGGGCTGATCTTTGGAACGACGTTCACCCTTGCCCTCACACCGTACCTCAATGTGAGGAAATATAGTAGGAAAAGAAAGGTATGAACATCGACCTCTCGTTAATAAGCTTTACTTTACCTCAATTCCTTCTCGTAGATCAATCTAATCTGGACTTGTTTCGTGCTTCATTTCGTGCTGTACGGATTTATGTTCCTTACGTTCTACCTGTTTCCGTCGCCATTTTCGCTCAACTTTGTGGACGGTAATCAGATCGCCAGCATCAATGACAACGGTGGGATTCCCGATAGTTTCAATCCGTACGACACTTTCAACTATTTCAATAATAAGAATAGTGATAGAACTGGTGGATCCGCCGATAGTGGTTCCGGGGGCATCGGTAGTGGACAGCCACCTAGTGGTCACCGAGAGTACGATCGTGGTGGTGGGAGCGGAGGAGGAGGAGGAGGAGGAGGAGGGCGCGGTGACAGTGGGGGACGGTATGGGAATGGTGGCGGTGCTATCAGCATGTCAGGCGGAACGATCAAGAATATTAATCCGAAATACAATAATATGCACAGCAGCAGTAACGCTAATCTTAACGCTAAAACCAATAGCCATAGTTATAAACTGGTAGCTATATGTGAAAAGGGACAGTGCAATCCGCGTCCAAACGCATGACGTCGATGTGTTTTATGGTTTATTCCATTGCAGTTTGTTTACGTATTTTTCATTCTGGTCATTATTATTGTCACGTTACACGATAACGAATATATACTGATATACTATATATATACTAATGAATAAAGAAAGCAGGAAAACGGCCATGTACACGTCAGATTTGGTGGAAAATTAGTGCGTGTTGGTTGATGTCTAGATATCACTGCCGATGACAGCTATTGATAATGGTCATTAATTTTGAATAAATCCGGATCTTCCTTCCCCTTGACTATTTTTGTTCCGAATTTTGGATGTAGGAATCAACAAGTGCTCGAGAGCAACCAGATCTTCTTGTACGGCAAATCCTCTAAATACCAGGTCACGGCACATAATCAGTTTAACGATTTCAGGTGACGTACGGCAGTATAGACCGCACAGAGTTATGGAGAATTATTGACCAGAACGGCATTCTCGGGATCCTAACAAGACTCACAAGGCGGGGTCCCACGCATTTGTCTGCGTGTGCTTGCAGGCAGATTCCCTGGCCTTTTCCGCGCCCACTAGCCTTGCCATTTTTCTGGCACTTTAGTCGGCTAGGAGCTTAGCTTTCACTTCGTCCCTCTCACGACATGCCGTCTGAACGGACCTACGAATCTGCAACAAGTTATGTCCTTGCTGGTATTGTTACGAGTCGACGTAAAGTCGATTGAGGCATTCAGCTGTTCTGCGACTACCAGCACTTTAGGAAGCGTATCGACCTTATTCTCCATGGTTTTATCGGCGACCCCTGCATCGGAAGCTGTCGCGCTTCCGCACGTATTGGATGCGCCGTCGGACCCTGCCTTCTTGCCGGGCGGGGATCTTATTAAGCCTCTTTTGGTGAACGGATTTCTCCTCCTCTCGTTGAATCGTTTTATTTGGAGCTTGCGGCTCCATGCTGTTGGGTCTACCTTCAGCCACTATCCATAACCACGTAAAGTAGTTGCCATAGTGATCCCATGGTTATCTATGCAAGCTTGAAGGCGAGCAGGAAGACCATACTAGCGTTGACGTGGGCTTTCATGGGGACACAACGTTCAGAGCCTGATCGGCGGTCAGGATGGGCATCTGAGCCTACTCCCGCCCGGCTAGCAAAGCCGGTCGGTTCAGAATGGAACATACTGAAGGCCTGCCAGGGTTTTAGTGGGACGGAAACAAACTATGGCGCATGAGACCTCACTATCACCTGTAAGTGTCATCTGACAGTACTCAGGGAGATGACATAGGTGCCAGCCCGAATTCGTGGTATAACGGCAAGATTCCGTAAATCTGCCAGTTTCCGTAATTGGGGTCTTACTGACATCGACACCAATGCGCCGTGTGGCGCGCCCTCCGTAGTTCAGTTAGCCGTTTAGATAGCGTTTCCAAGGTGCACATCGGCGAGGTGGACTACACCACACCTCTCATAAGACTTACGAGTGCAGTCCGATAAGTACTCCTTACAACTCAATACACTTAACCCAGCGATGCTCGATCTTCTTCAAACTGTCTCAAAAATACGTTTTCTCGAGGCCTGCAAAAAAGGATTCTGTTACGGCTATGACCTCATAATTCGACACAAATTTCTGCCCACCTAGTGACTTTTTCATGTTTAGAAACAAAATGAAGCCGCATGGGTCCAAATACGGAGAATGGAGCAGCAGTTCGGTGAAGGCAACCCGAGGAGAAAGCAGTCCAACTCAGTTCGATCCCAAAGCTAGCGATTATCGTTTGGATCGATGTCAACGTTCTTGCTCTCTTTGTAAATACTGGTTCGCCGGGCGCATCATTTGTCAAGCATTGGACTCAAGACCCAGCCTTCGTATCGAGTGCAGTTAAAGTTGTGGTGAAGAAATTCATGGCTTACTGGGGTATTCATTACTCCCTTTTAACCAAGAATATGAGATAACCTTAGACCTTTTGAGCATGAGCATGAGCATGATTAACTGCTTGCGGTTGCTACTCTGTTATTGCCAGTTATCGGCTGTTATTACACAGAGAACCAACAAATGATGTTTGGGACAAACAGTCATCCTCAATGTGTAAAAACTGGCGATCTAAAATTTAAAAAAGCAATACCAGCGCCGGCCGCATCCATGCAGGTCAAATAAGGAAAGGGTAGGAGTATGTTGACGTGATACTCGCTTTGATGGAAGCCGAGAACATCTCTGCACTTCCACGAGAACTCACTGGGATGTTGGATATATGGGGCAGAGTTAGCAGCATGGTTCGTTTCGGTAAACGGAACGCTAAATTTAGGCAGGGTTATCATTTTGATAACCATAAGATTTTGGACGTTGTTTCCGGTTTATTCTCCAGATATCTGGTTGACCGGAGATGTACAGTATAATTATTTAAAATTTTGATTCCTATTTAAACCAACAGAAAATATGAATGCTATTGTGGTCAGGCACAAGTGAGTACTGGAATATAAAAATGTCACGAAATAAAGCTATAACATTAAGAAACAAGCGTAAAAATAAAAATAAAGAAAGAAGTTGAATATTTTTAACTCGACGTAACTTATATCGGACTACCGAGCGTTCAGCCGTTGAAAGTCCGGCAAAAAAAAAACACCGAACACTGCAAAAAAAGTGTGTGCGTGTGTGTGTACAATCTAATACTCATTGGCTGGCAATGGTATTATGGAAGAAATCTGTTTTTAACAATCCCTCAAATGACCATTGGAAACAGCTTTAATCCGAGAGCTAGAAAGTGATAGCTCTACTGCTGATCCAGCAACCCATTTCAGAATGTCTGGAGAGTCACGCCCATTCCGAGGTTACTTTCACATACAATAAGCCCCGCATGTAAACATTACCGATATCATTTGGATAACGGCACTGCAACACACTTCCAGATTTAGAAATGTTAAATTTCCAAACGAGGCACGTATTTGGTGTTATTTAAAAATAAGGTTATTGTTATATAGTTATAGTCAAATACATCTCACCCATGGCCGCTTCCTTAATTACACTCGCTTATTCATTCGTAAACATGAAAATTCTCGACGCTGATTCGTAATTAGCTTCATGCACTCGTGACAAAATAAGCGCAAAAATTGACGTTGTCAAACCGCCCGTTAGATACGCAACCTACACAACTACGTGGTAAACGCATCTGAAATTATGTGGCAGCGTTTCACGCACGCATGTGCATTGTCTTCGTTCGCTGCTTCTGACAAGCAAATGGCCGTTTTCTACATGCACTGGTCTTCTTTTTTTTCTCCACACTGTCAATATCAAATCCCCGCTATTAAGCGACTCTATAAAGAACTTCGAAACTGCAAATCATTATTGATTCACTCGTGACAAAGCGGACATACACTCAAACTTATTCATTTATGTCCGGATGTCACAATACTAACACTAACAAACAAAACTAAGCTGATGTAACTCTTCTTCCGGGGGACAAGCACAAAAAACCAAAAAAAATTGGAAATACTACCGACACTCACATATTTCGGGATGGAATCGATTGTTTTCACAACATCTTTCCCAAAGCAGCATTACGAATTCTATGAGATAACCCTAGACCTTTTGTAGCTTAAATAAATTTTGCAGTTGGAACCGCTTTCGTGAATACCTCAACCCTCTGGAAATCCGATCAGACCTTGTGTAATTGAATCGTGGCATCATTCAGCTTTTCTCTTTCAAAATGATGTCGAATATGGCAATAGCCGATCTCATTCTCAGCAAAACTCAATGCACTACGGTTGTCACAGGATATAGCCACCTTGAGCGGCAAATAGTTCTCTGCGTAGTCTACGCCACCATACAGCTTCTTGGGTCGCAGTAGCCAATGCCATGTACTAGGCTTATAGCATTGGTTTTGATTTTGTAGATCCATTTGCACTTCAGGGCTTCTCGTCCTTCATTCAGCTTTGAACTCGGCTTGCATGGCATCACACCACAGCGCCTGATCATCGCGCAGCGTGACTCCCTGGTACTCCTTCGTTTCACAATAACGACTCTGGGCAGCTACTTACCGACCTCATTGACCAGTTGAAACATCTCGGCATGATCGGCCATAGATGCGGCGCATCACTCGCGTCAACTCCGAGGCCTCATGATTGCAGGAGATCAAAGCAGCTATCCGAAGCATGAAATCCAATAATGCTCTCGGGGTCGATCGCATATCAGCCGAGATGCACAAAGCTGACCCCATGCTATCTGCATAAATGTTGCATCAATTATTCTGTAACATCTGGGACACCGCGACATTACCGGCCGAATGGATGCAGGGCGTCTTAGTAAAGATCCCTAAAAAGGGGGATCTAACTGTTTGCGACAATTGTCGAGGTATCATGTTACAGTGTATTGTTCTCAAAGTCCTGTGCAAAGTTATTCTAAACCGGGTTCAGAAGATCGACGCGAATCTCTGGCGGCAACAGGTGGGATTCCGTGCCAGAAGATCTTGTGTGAACCATATTGTCACGCTCCGCATCATTTTGGAGCAGGTCAATGAATTTCATGAGTCCAGCTATTTGGTATTCATTGACTACGAAAAAGCTTTCGTATAAAATCGTAAACCTCATCGAAGCGCAGACGGGGCTTGAACATGCAGAGTCATGCCTAACGGAGCCTTGTCCGAACCCCAAACGGGTTGTCGCCTGTGTGGGGTAAGAATGTATATTATCACCGCTACCCAAGTAGCACACTACGATTATACTTAGTTGTAGTAACTTGATTATGACTTAGCAAGTCATATTTATGTTATCTCAACTGAATGGCAACAAGTGTGCTACTAGTGTACTGCTCCTCACCGTAATAGACGAGATCATTGAAGATGCTATTGAGATCCTTTCACTATGGAGCACCTTGTAGTGGATTATACCGATCAGAAAAAATATAAATAAATAAGATTATAAATTACCCAACTAATTCGTTAAGTGAAAATATAAAGAAAATTTATACACCGTTTTCGCTAATCCTCTACCGATCATAATTCAAAATGCGTCGGAAGCTTTTACATATTTCAATCAAGCTCTCCATCAACAAGAGAAAATGACGTCATTTTCACTCTACACCATTCTCCAGGCAATCATATTATCCCTGTTCTTATTCGTGTTTTCGCTGCGCCCGTCTTCCCTATATAAGCCGCACATCTCAGAGGAAACAGATTCTATTGACGATATTCGGAGCGAGTGGATCCAGCAGCAGCAGCAGTATCGGAAATCGGTGTGATGTTGGGTTACGACACACCTCAAGTGAAGAAACTTTTCCATTTCTTAATTAACATATTTGAGACCATTGCAATCAGGCGTTTTTCTATGAAAACACGTGGTTATTGTGATATACTGAACATAGATAGTCATGATTTCTGTGTGTTTTGATTCTATTTGAGCTCCTGATGTATGTTTTTATTGAAAACTGTATGTTACAGAAAGTAGCTTTAAAAAAGATAGAAAAATATCATATCCTCCAAATTCTCCTTAAACGTACTCTAAGATGTGTTGAATCAAGTCATGGTATGCCATATTTTTTTCAGGTGCTCCATTTCATGTTGTATGGCCTATAGTATGGCGTAAATTCAACTGAATGTTTACTATAAAATGAAAACAAGAAGAAATACAACTATGGTGTATTCAGAAAAATTGTAGCAAATGTCTGAACAAACAACTTTGTAGAACATAGCAAGCCGGTAAAAGCTAAAAATGAATGACTTTTAGTCGAAAAACGATTATTTACTAAAATTCGGAATTATCGCACAAAAAATATGTTCAACAAAGTTTTTTATAATAAAAATTTCTACAACTTTGCTGAACATATCATCTCACGATATTGGCTCATAAAAAAGTTAGAGTATACGCCACTCTTGCGTTTCATGCAAAAATAATTTCATACAAATTGTAGTACAATTAGTTTGCAACAAGTTCTTAGAAGTAACCAAAGCTCTAATACCACAAATTTCCATTGAAAACCTCATCTCCGCCTAAAGTAGTTTACTGGACCACTGTGCATTGTCCGAGCACAATCGTTTAATCTGCTTTCCAGTTTGACTTTCAGCACACTGTTTTTCGACTTCAAGAAATACACGAAGGTTGAAAGTCAAAAACTGTTTAGGTCCACCGATTGATACATTCTCTATTGGATCACATAATTCGCTGTGGACCAATTCAATTGTTCCCTTTTTCTTGAAAGGTTGACCAATGTGCTTCCCTTGAAGACAGGCTACGCATATGAATTAACGAAATCGACCCTTGTACTATGGAGCGTAACCGCTTCAAACTATGACTATTCAAATGCCCCATTCATCGGTGCCATAACATCATGTCTTCATTTGCTTTGCTTTAAGCTTGTAGAGCCCCATGCTCTCTCGTCCAACAGCCACCAGTTTGCTGGATGCCAACCTCACTTCACACGTATTAGTTGTGAATGTTATTCTTTAGCCGTTCTTGCAGATGAAAAATGATAAAATGGATATAATTGAGCTTTGCGAGTCCTGTGGCAACCACAAATGATACCGCATTATTTGCAACGTTGATCCGCTGTGATCGTTCCTCTACTTAATCAAGCGCCATATTCACCTTTCCTCTGGAATACACTGAATGCTGATTGATGACCTCCTTTCTTCGCAGGCTTCGCTTTCGATTCCTTTTTCGGCCATTCCGCTGTGTATTGACTGTGTAATGCACTGGCACTTAAAACACTTCACAGTTGATATATTGATCTACTTCTTACGATGCTGACTGACAAACACGCCATCGCTTCCACTCGGTCTCCAATTTCTGACTTTCTTGATGTTCCGATGAATCTTGGCCTTCATTACTCGAGCATCGTTAGTATGAAACCAGCCAGCCAAGTGTCGTCAACTTTGTAACCGGTTTCAGACAACTTGTGGCTAGTTGACATCAGTTCGTTAACGTGTGGCTCTATTAGGAAAGGCGAATACCGTCATCTTGAAAGGCATTCCTAAAGTTGGTCCACGCTTCCTTTACCATTTTTGCAGCCTCAAAAAAATATATAATTCAGGGGCTCGATGCGCCCTTAGGGACTTCGAATCGATCGGAGCTTTGCCATCTCGTTTCACGGTACCTTCTTCGATGAACATCATTTTGGTTCCGAATGCCCATGGGGAATAGTTCTTCCGGCCCTTGAGTCGCTGCACCATAGGCAAGGAAATGCTTCCACTTGATCCTGGAAGTCTGGAACCACTTCCAACACCGCCCTGGTCGGCATTCACTATAGGCACTATTGGGAGAGGGACAAATCGCTAGACCCAGCTCAAAGCAATACTACTGTCAATGCCCTCCGCTCGTTTTCAAACTTGTATCTTTCAATTTCAAAGCCGGCCGTTACCCTATACGGAACTATCAATACACTTTCTCTTCATTTCTTTAATGTTTTATCAATAAATTACTGTCCACTCCCAGAGCCTCGCATGGAGATGAAAAATTATCTGTTTCTGACAAATTTCATCAAAGATATATATCATGTTGATACTTTTTATAAAACCTTTGTATCATGCTATAGTTCCGTAGTCTGAAGAAAGCATAAAACACCCGCATAACGAAAAACAATTTGCTTTATAGTCAAAACAATATTTCGACTTAAGATATATTATCACATTTTATTTTATTGTTATCGAAGAATTTAATCTCATTTTCACCATACAACCTCTACATCAACACACATTGTTAATGTATGCCATATTATCATTGAAAGGTTTTTTATTGTCTGCACTTGGTCTGGATTATATACCAACTTTTTGGTATATAGTACAGCAAAAATTTTGATCGTGAAAATTTCCATTTTTTATGGTAACCTAACTTAACCGCCTATTCAGCATATTGTTATTTGGCCTTTTACTATCTGAAATATCGTTAAAACTATAAAGAAGATTGTTAGTGTATAGTTGTCAACTATAAGGGTAAATGTCGTAACAATAACGGAAACGGTCGTCAACAACAAGGGAAATGGTCCAGGAATGGTTTGTGATTATGCGGGCACTCTTCAGTTATAATTGTATGGACCTTCAATGTTTTTAGTATGGATCGTCACGTTTTCCCAAAACCCCCCTTTTCCCTTACTGCGTGACATAATTAATAGACCTTCCCCAACATGTTATAAGCCCATCTTGATGACGAATTTCTTGTTGAAATTATTTGACAACCATTATAACATGTTATAATTCTGTAGTCTGAACAAGGCATAACTCCTTACTCAGACTACAGAGCTATAACATGTTATAACGGTTGTCAAATAGTGTCAACAAGAAGTTCATCATCAAGCTAGGCTTATAAAATGTTATAACTCCGTATTCTCAACATAGCATAATGCCTTGTTCAGACTGTAGTGTTAACATGTTATAAGCCTATCTTGATGACGAGTTTCTTGTTTGAATAATTTGACAACCGTTATAACATGTTACAACTGTGTAGTCTGGACAAGGCATAATGCTTTGTTCATACTACATCGTTGTAACATAATACAAGGCTATCTTGATGACATTTTCCTTGTAGAAACTTTTCAAAACACCTTCGTATATGTTACAAGCCTGTAGTCTGAACAAGGCATAAATCACACCTCCCCATAATGAAACTTTACCAAGTGGGTAATCATCTTCTATCTTAGGCTGGTTTCAGTATATCGTGTGCTTTTCTGGCTCAGTACGCAACCATTTGCAGGAAACGTCAAAAACAAGATTAATGTTTTTGTTGACATGCTCCAGCTGATTACAAAGTTGCTAAAGAAATCGTTTGGTGTTAACATTTGAACTGTTGTTTTTGCATTGCTTGATGACTGCTTGCTGATTACTAACATGGATCTTGACGTACAAGTGATCAAAAAGTCCAAAAGACACACTCGTGAGGAATTGAAAAGCTTTTCACAAGACGTAAGTGTTACATGGGTTTCCGTTTCCGTTACTTGATGTTACCGTTGAATTTTGTTAACTTTTAGCAACTCGTGGACAGAATAGTCCAGCTTGAATCCCAGAACTTTCAGCTGAAAAACATTATTCAGAAGGTAACTGGAGTAAAGGCAGAAGATGTAGCTAAGGAACGTGGTAACAAGAAAAGGAAGTTCGATTTTAACAAGTAGGTAGCAGCGGTTGCACTTGAGTAATCGTCAGTTAACTTTTTTCTTCTAAACATTTTTTTCTAAGGTGCCACAAGCGCCACATATTGCTGCGCTTCTATTATCTGGGATGGAACTACCAGGGTTATGCCTCGCAGGAAGATTCGGCCCGCACAATTGGTCTGTACTGATTTATTCAATAAACTAAATTGTTACGTGGGTATTTTGTTTCCAGAACATCAACTTTTCAATGCTCTAACGCTGGTTTGCTTGATTGAGAACCGTGAGTCATCCAACTATCATCGTTGTGGCCGTACGGACAAGGGTGTTAGTGCGTTCCATCAGGTCGTCAGCTTAGATGTTCGTTCGAAATTTGCTCCTGAAAATCAGCTCGATTCAGACTCGATTGCCAACGAAATTAATTACTGCCAACTGTTGAATCGGGTCCTACCCGAGGATATTCGGTGTGTCGCGTGGATGCCAATGGTGAATCCGAATTATAGTGCAAGATTCGATTGCCGATCGAGGACGTATCGATACTTCTTTCCGCGTGGAGATTTGAATGTAGAAGCTATGAGGGAGGCCAGCAAATACTTGGTAGGAGCGCACGATTTTCGTAATCTGTGCAAGATGGATGTAGGAAATGGGGTAGTGGCATTTATGAGGAGAATTTCGTACGTTTCGATTGTAGATTCGCAAACTGACAAAAACGAGGCTTCTTACGATATGTTGTACCTTGAGCTTCAAGGTAAAGCATTTTTGTGGCACCAAGTTCGATGCATTATGGCCATTTTGATTTTGGTGGGCCAAGGCAAGGAAGCTCCAACGGTTGTTAAAGAGTTATTGGATGTAGACAAAAACCCTTGTAAACCACAGTACAGTTTAGCCAGCGATTTGCCTTTGAATTTGTACGATTGTGAATACCGTACCAAAGGTGTATTTGATCCGGATCTATTCGATAAAAATAGTCCTGTCGTAGAGGACGATGAGCATGTTGATGGTGATTCGGATTTACGAGAGTGGGTTTATGAAGAGGAGAGCCTGACTCGAACAATTTCCGAGCTTCAAGCGTTGTGGACTTCCAACAGCGTCAAGTAAGTATGGTTAACGCAATGAATTCCTGTAAAGGTTGAATCTTTTGTTCTCTCGTTAGATCCACAATGTGTCGAGAAATGCTCAGAAGCTTGCAAGAGATATTTGACCGTAGTTTTCCAGAAGCCGATAAACCAAAAAGCCAACATGCTACTCTAGTACAGGGTGTTCAGTCGAAGGACTACAAGCTACTGATGGATCGTAAGAAGTGCGGTGAGTTTTGATTTAACTTCTAACACCAACGGGATTAAATTTACCAGTTTATCTACTACTCATAATAATTACAACTCATTAACATTGGTTGATACTAATACACTTATAATTTAATCTACTTACCAATCGGTAAATGCCGACGAAGAGCATTCTTAATTTAGTTATGGTTGATCTTTTGGACTCTACAATTCTAGAATCGAGATACTGTTCTTTGAAAGTCCTGATTTTTTTTGTTTAGAAAGTGTTAAAAGTGGTCAAAAGTGGCGTTTATGCTAGTGACATAAATTCACCGAATTCTGAGCTTGAACCTCTCTGTTTAGTTCTTCAGCTTGCAAGATTAGACATGAGTTTTTGTTTTGTATGACTTATTCAGATTACTTGTCATGTCTTCTTGGGTTATTGAAGCATGCTTCGGCAAAGTTACCTTATTGTATTTTGCATTTTGGGCATTCCTGCTGCAAAAGGTGAGAAGCATTGTCGACATTGTTGAATCAATTTTATATTGGTTGTTATTCTTGTAGAGGTTTTTCGCCCCACTATATATATTCAACCGTATTCATAAAGCTGAAAAGTGGCTCTGTTTGGAGCGGGTGATCTGGAGCCGGAATTAAAGTGGTGTTCCTCGCCTCGGATGCTGATAATTACCTCCAGTCGCTCCCGGTGCTAGCGAATCCCCTTTTAGTTTCATTCCTGAATAGCGAGTTATTTTCTTAGTTTTTTTAGAGCATTTTCCGGAAAACGCTGACTAGTTCGAAATGATGAGGTTCCCGGAATTGTGATTGTTGTGGATTTTACGACTAACTTGCTGGTTAATTCCGATTCCGAATAGTATTTCAATTGCTCGGAAATGAAAAGTAGTGAAGGGAACAAACGTTTTATTGATGGATTTCGGATTATTAGCACTCGCAAATAGCTCATACAGATAATTTTAAGAGAAGCCTGTCATAGAAACTTTTGGCAGGATCAATGAGGACTAGGATATTCGGGCTTATCTTCTGGGGAGAGGATACCTTTTACTATGGCAGTTCTGATAAGCTTTCTGGGGGAAACCGATCATATCTTGAAGATTGAATCAACTCGTTTTTCTCGGAGAAAAATTTCGAAAAATCTTTGATTGGAAGCGTTTTAAAATATAATATTATCCATTTGCCTGGTCTACAGCTTTTAAACAATCCTATGCAATTTTCGGCAGTAACATGAATTGACCATCAATTATATAAGCTTCTAGAAACTGAACAAACTCTTTGAAAATTATTTTCTAAATAACTATGAATTTCTGATTATCTATGACGATTGGGTGGAAATAAAATGAACTTGACACATGTTGATTAAGCTTCTCGGAAGTTGAATAAACGTATTGGAAGTTTCAAGATAATAATGAAGTTTGTTCGCTCTCTGTTGAGAAGAGAAGAGGTGAAATTCTCAAAAATTCAGTCATGGAATAGAAACAACTTTCTGGAAATTACCGAAAATTTGAGAAGCAGATTTAGCTTCCCAGAAGTTATTTGGACTTCCAGTTAGTACATCTTTTATGATAAAAAGCTGCATATCGCAAATATTTTAATATTTATCGAGACATTGAAAAAAACATCTGGGAGTTTGGTCGATTTACAAAACTTTTAATAAGTTGGTGGAATTTGTGTGAAATAAATAGCATTTCCGAGATATTGTTGAACCCTAAAAAAAATGTTTGAATCTCCAAGATAGTGAGATTCCGCGAAATTCCGTGAAATCGATTAAACTTTAAAACAGAATAATGTTTTAGGAGTGGACTTCACTTTCTGCTAGAACCAAGGAGGTTATGAGAAAACATTGAATAGAAGCAGTTTAAATTGTGCGGAGTGCTATTTAAAAAAAAGCAGTATCCAATCAAGCACACGATCTTTAACCCAGTGCGGGGTAGGCAAGCAAGGGGAATGGTGGGTTACCAGTAAAATTAGAAGTTGTGTTTTCAAAACCAGTAGTTTGGAAATTGCATTCCATCAGATGTAGACAGGGTCGTTTTCTGAAATTCTGGAAAGTTTCCCGACCCTTGGGGAAGTTTTCTGAAGTTCTTTGAAGATCTCAGGACTTTTTAGAAATTTCCTTAATGTTTGGGAAGTATCCTGATAATCTGGGAAGGTTTTTGAGCTTTTGAGAAGTTCTCTGAACTTTTGGAAAGTTCTCTGAATGTCTGAGATGTTCGCTGACTTCTGGTAAGTTTTCCGATCTTTTTGGAAGTTTACTGAAGTTCTCGGAAGTTTTCAGAATTTCCGGGAAGTACCCTGAGTATTGAAGTTTCTTGAGCTCCTACAAGTTCCCTGAACCGCAAAATTTTGAAAAGCTTTATGAATTTCTGGAATTTTCTCTGAACTTATGCGATGTTCTTTAATTTACTGGAAAGTTTCCTGAACTTTTGGGCAGTTCCTTGAAATTTTTGGAAATTCCCTGAACATCTTGGATGGTGTCCTTTCCCTGAATTTCTGGATAATTGCCTTAACTTTTAATAGAACTCTTAACTTTTGGGAATTTCCCTGAACTCTCTGAACAGGAAAATTTCATAAATTTCTGGGAAATTCCCTGAATTTTACGGAAATTTGAATTTATGCGGTTTTCTTCGAACTTTTGGGAAGCGAACTGCGGGTCGTAAGCCTTCAGGAAACCTTTCTAGAAAATCCTCAGGGTCAGCAGGCTAGTTGAATCCCCAATCCTCACATTTTCGTCGAAAGGAATAGCTAAAGATTCGTACGCCAACATCCGTAAGGCTGCAGTGCATCTTGTAACGGGCTCAGGGTGACTTTTCCAACTGCATCGCAGCTTAGTTGGAAAAAGTCATTAGACGCTCTAGTTGCAGCATAATCTCCAGGAACATCTCCGTTGACAAACGACGCAGAAAGTGCTTCTCGTCATAGGTTGGCGTGTCGCTAAAGTAGTCGTGGAACAGCTTCTGATGACCGAGACGGAAATCACGGTCGACTTTGGGGCGTCATCAAGACGTGAACCTCTCAGTTTCGGATCTTGTTTTTCCGCTGCCAATCACAAATCAGCATTATCTAATACCGTTTAAATGAAATACATGCATTAACACACTTACCTTCAGCCAAACGAAAAAGCATATTCCTCGTTGTCAACTAACGACGAACTTCTGGCAGTAAAAATTGTTTGGCAAAAAGTTTGTTAAAAATTTGCGATCTCTGAAAAAAAATTCTCTTGTTCTCTGATGTGGAATGATTGACAGGTGTTGTCGGGTTTAACAAAAAGAAATACAACAGCGGTGCGGGGAACGCAACGATGGTCTATTTTAGCTGGTTCTACTCAAGTTTTGCTGATGCTAATCAAGTATAAAGACCACCGCTGAAGATGCCCTAAGAAATTACATGTTTATCACCAACCGTATACGTTTTTTTAAACGCTTCGCAAATGGCTCGCATAGTTTCTTGAGGAATACTAGAGTTTCTTCAAAGTTTCAAGAGTGTGACCTTTTGTGCTTTTTATTTTACTGAGCATGTATCGCCATGCAAAGAAATCCGAAGGATTGAGATCTGGCGATGAGGCGAGCCTTTGTTTTTGACGATGTGAAATTGGCAAATTTTGGCGACACCACTGCTGTTTTGCTTTCGTTTGATGAGAAGGAGTAGAATCCTGTTGAAAACTTTTATTTCCGTCTGGAATCATTTTGGTAGCATTGAGAAGCAAGTTATTCTTGAAAATACTTTCGACGTGTAGACTGTTCCAGAAAGTATAATAACACTTTCAAAATAACAAAAAAAATCATGTTTTTTTTAGTTTTAATAATTTTATTTGGCAAATAATATTTGTATTTGTGTTTTATATGATATTTTACTCTCGTTTAATGGAAATATTTAATGATAGCCAAGACTCCTAACTTTTCCTCGAACATGACCCATTAGCTTCTGCACAGTGGTACTTCCCACCATTTTGACCACTTTTGGCCAATCTTTTTAAATGTTTGGATGTCGTCCGCTGGTTTTATGAATTTTCGAAGCTTTGCTTTGGTTAAAGCCCAAAAGGTCTCGATTGGCCGTGCCTCCGGGCAGTTCGGTGAATTCATGTCTTTCGGCACGAAACATACATTTGGACTTTTGTACCATTCTAAAGTGTCCTTTGCGTAATGACATGACGCCAAATCAGGCCAAAACACTACATGACCTTCGTGCTGCCTGATCATCGGCAATAATCGCTGCTGGAAACATTTCTTAACGTATTTCTGAGTGTTCATCGTCTCCGTTGTGATGTACGGACTAGATGTTTTACCACACTCGCATATTGCCTGCCAAACCATAACCTTCTTACCGATTTTTTCGGTAAAAATTGCCTTCTCCGTTTTGAGGATGTCTTTGTCTACGCTTACAGTATAGAATTGTGGTCCGGGAAGCGTTTTGTAATCTGGTTTCACATACGTTTCATCGTTCATTATTATACACCCAGAACTTCTACACAATAACGAATCGTAGAGATTGCGGGCCCGTGGTTTCACGGACGTGGCCTGTTTTGGGTTCCATTTGGGTTTTTCTACTTCCGGTATGTTTTTAGCCCAAGTCTTTCTTTGGCACGCATGACGTTACTCGACGAGGTCCCTAGTTTTTTCGCAACATCCCGAACGGAAGTCGCTGGTTTTCGCTTGTAGGCATCCCTGATATTTTTATCGATATCCGGACTAACAGGACCGGATTTCTGCGCACCTTCAAACGTACACTGTTTTATATATTTTCGAATCGCAGATCGTACCGCTCCGACGCTTACACCCTCTTCCTTGGCCAATTTTCTCCAGGAGAGTCCGCTCACAGTGCACCATTTGTGCACGATACTTTTTCGTTGTTCCGGAGTAAGACCGCGCATTTTGATAGGTAACACAAAATTGAGCACTTTTTGATGCTATGTCATTCAGAAATGTGCAAACAAAAGGACGCAGCCAAAACATGTTGAAATATTTCATTATATTCAAAGTGACCGTTCAAATAAGGTGTGCTTATACTTTCTGGAACAGTCGTTAATATTTAGTGTTGACTTTTATCCTTGACTCGATGAAAACTAATCGAAGCTTGACGTTTTCTTTAATTCCATCCCATACTTATCTTTGGGAATATCTGCAAAATTCGCTGCATACACACTTAGATTTTCTACAGAAATCTGTAAAATTTTACCGTTTTCTCAACAGCTGAACGTTCGGTAATCCGCTTTAACGGATTTTGGTGAAATTTTACAGTTATCTGTAAAAAAATTACCGGAGTTTGTAAAATTTTACCGAAATCCGTTAATCCGTTTAATATTTATTCACGAGATGTTCACACCTCGAGTTCTTTTTTGCGAATAATAAAGCAGCGCACACACGATCGCTCTGCTACCGTCTTCCGTCGCTACAAGTTAGCCATTGTACAACATGCAAATATCAGAAGATGGCATGATCGTGGTTATACCAACACTCCTCGTCAACTAACATTGTCATCCTATGACCAATCCCTGCATCTCTGTCAACTTGATTTGCTTGACTGAATCCACCGGCTTAGTGAGCACACAAGCCAGCATATCTTCAGAAAATAACTGCAATTCCATGTTTTCGTCCTCATACAGTTGCGCCACTAGATGTCCCCGCAGCTTTGATTGTCTTCCATCATCTTGACAGAATAACTCAACTGTTCACCCGTTCCTTCAGTAAACTTCGAAGCCAAATCAGCTCCTGACTAGTTTCATTCAGCGCCACATATTCGGATTCCATCGAAGTGTTGCGCCACTTTCGTCACAATTTCCGACTAACCCACGACAGTGCTCCACCTGCAAAGTGGAAGCCGAACCCTGTTATCGACATTTTTGTGATAGCGTCACCAGCCCAATTGGCATCTGAATATCCGATCAAATTTCCACCAGCATCGCTGTACAACAATCTCCACATTTTAGTTGACTTCAAGTAGTGGACAGCACGTTTTACCTTCCACCCAATCCCGATGGCGAAATCACTTTCCGACCCAATATCGCTACACAAGCTGCAACATTCGACCTAGTAGACACGGAAATATAGAGAATCTTTCCGAGCAACACGATGGATGTACCCTTCCACTGAAACTCTGTCCAACTTCTTTCCGAAGCCTTAGCCTCAATATGTACCAGACCCGCTTTTCTAAAAAATGTCCCGCGCCCAAATGCGTCCCGCGAAATGTCCCGCGTTCGTCCTAAGCCAGCGAAATGTCCCGCGATTTGGTATTCATTAATATGCTTTTTGCTTTATCAAGATCATGTCAAAGCATCAACATAAGCAATGTGAGTTCAAAGCACTGTTCACACCTTTTTATATTTTCAAAAACTTGTGACATCTCTATATGCGTTTGACAGCTACTGTCATGGATTGACCTCACGAACACTATCGTGTCGTCAATCCATCTTTCTATTCCTCATTAGTTGAAACAGCAGTTGCCTTTTTTAAACCTGCATAAGCGATGTGTTTGTGAAAAAAAAGGATGAGGATGATTAGTCAGTGTGTTTAATTTTTCAACCGGCTTGAATCTGTCAAAAGTTATCCTTGTTTGTATCAAGTGCAGCAAGACTGTGGCAACAGTTTTAGTAATTTCAGTGCGATATTACGAATTCAGCTAGGAAAACATGAGAAATTGTTATTGATTGTGCAAGGTTTGTACATAAAACTTGATATTGTGATATTTTGTTTAGAATACGGTTCTGTAGGGTTTTCTGTTTCGAAAAGAAGAATTCGGTTTTAAAGAACAGCAGCTTGCACATGCTGAGGTTGTTTTTACCTATCACACCGTCATGCACAGTCAGTCATTCCGATCAATGGATAGATAGCACATCCAAGCTTGTTCGTGCACATTTAGAGTAAAAATTCTCTTGGGGTCGCACCAAAAACAGAAGCGATTGCTAAAAATTTCCTGGCTCCATATTATGTTGATCAGATTTCAACATGTATGGACTACATAAATTTTCTAACAATCTTCTCCTACGCTTCAAATCACAAGGAAACAAAGTTGTTCCCCTCTGTAATTAGATATTTTGACTACAAACGTGGAATTCAGGTTAAGTTGTGGGATTTTGTATCGCTTCCTAACGAAACATCGGACTTTATTGCGGAATCAATTTACGAAATTTTGTGCAAATACAAAATTCAGGGGAAGGTAGCGGAGATTTGTGCAGACAACGCCAGCACAAACTTTGGTGGTCTCCATAGAAAGGGTACGAACAACGTTTATTGCAAGCTAAAGGATCAGCCACAGAGACCGATTTTGGATGTAGGATGCGCTGCACATATCGTTCACAACACAATTCAGGTGGCGGCGGATCAACTTCCCATGGATATTGAGGGTATTATTGTTAAAATCTACAGTCATTTCTATATTTTCACGGTCATGGTCGAGAAACTGAAAGGTTTTTGTGAGGAAGCAGAAGTAGAATACACTCAGTAGCACAAAAAAAAGCCGAGCAAAATTTTGCTTCCAAAAAATGCCATGTTCAAACTACTAGAACTTTGTCAATTATCAATATTTTTGGCTGAATTTTACAGCACTATAAACAATGTATAGACCTTATGTGGCCAAAATATTATGTTGATCAGGTTAATAAATTTGAAGTTTTCATAACATATGTGAAAAAAGTGAATTTTGGACATACCAATTTCAAAAATCCGTACTTCTGTGAAAAATTTAGATACATTTTTTTAATTTTCATTATAGCCAAAAAATACATAGAAAATAATGTGGACGAAATTTGAACTATTTCCATCTAGTGGTTTGGACTACAGCTGGCGTCAAAGTTGAAGCACCAACATGAGTATTTCCCTTTTTCACCCGATATTGACCATGCTGGTATATCGGTACAAATCGGAGAGCGAAAATATCACTTTTACTTTCGGAATAATTCGCTCCATTATTCCGTAAGTGAAAGTGACATTTCGTTCCATGCAGATCTATTGTCCGCTGGTAATATTGAACAAAATTCCGTAGCCTCTTTACTTCTTAGGGCGATACTGGCCTTAAGGTAAACAGCGTAAAAAAGTTTGTATTACACGTACAGCATTGAATTAGATTTGTGATTCCTTAGGATGGATAAAAGGATGTAAATAAAACCTGTGAAAAACTATGTTGACCATATACTTTTATAATTCCTCGAAATATCTATTTAAGAAACACATACCCCTCACCGTTTCTATAAAGGGTGATACGGTCAAAATTTGGTCAAGGGAAAACGCGTGTAAATCGGTGAAATCGTTTATTTAAAAAATCAAATTAAATTTCTTTTTCAAGTTCAATTAGTATAAAATTCAGGAAAAATATTCAGTTAGGCTTCCGCTTTTCCAAATCCGAATTGCCGGGCCTTACGCTTGACCCCTGCCATCAGATTTTGTACAGCCACCTTGTCCACCTTCTTCGCCGCAGAAAGCCAGTTTGCCTTGAACTGCTGCTCGTCCTTAGCAGTTTTTTTGGTCTTCTTTAGGTTCCGCTTGACAATAGCCCAGTATTTCTCAATTGAGCGGAGCTCTGGCGTGTTGGGAGGGTTCTTGTCCTTGGGAACCACCTGCACGTTGTTGGCGGCGTACCACTCCATGGCCTTTTAACCGTAATGGCAAGATGATAAATCCGGCCAAAACAGTACGGAACAACCGTGTTTCTTCAGGAAAGGCAGCAGACGTTTATTCAAACACTCTTTCACGTAAATTTCGTGGTTGACAGTCCCGGAAGCTATGAAAATGCTGCTTTTCAAGCCACAGGTACAGATGGCTTGCCAAACCAGATATTTCTTTGCGAACTTTGACAGTTTCGTGTGCTTGAAAATATCTGCTACCTTTCCCCTTCCTTTTGCCGTATAAAACTCCTGTCCCGGAAGCTGCTTGTAGTCGGCTTTGACGTAGGTTTCGTCGTCCATTACCACGCAGTCAAACTTCGTCAGCATCGTCGTGTACAGCCTCCGGGATCGCGCTTTGGCCGTCGTATTTTGTTTATCATCGCGATTTGGAGTCACTACCTTCTTGTAAGTCGATAGTCCGGCTCGTTTTTTGGCTCGATGCACGGTTGTAGACGATACACCAATCTTATTTGCGGCATCTCGGAGATATAGGTTAGGGTTTCGCTTGAAACTACCGGCAACTCTCTTTGTCGTCTCAGTGGCTTCCGGTTTTCGATTTCCCCCCGATCCAGACTTCCTGGCTGTCGACAAACGTTCCCCAAACACTTTA
Organism: Aedes japonicus; assembly: GCA_034211315.2. Lineage (NCBI taxonomy): Eukaryota > Metazoa > Arthropoda > Insecta > Diptera > Culicidae > Aedes > Aedes japonicus. The sequence goes on from JASCZW010000255.1 coordinate 249,516, forward strand.
ATTACATTTGTAACGGTTGATTTGGCAACTTTTAGCGTTTTTGCCAACTTTGCGTGCGAGTAGGTCGGATTTTCGCGATGCGCGAGCAAAATTTTGATACGCTGCTCTTCTTGCTTGGACGGCATTTTGACAACTGAAGAGTGAATTACAAAATCAAAATAGGAGCAACATTCTACACACACACACCTTCAAAATGAGGGGTGTTCAGGTTTTTTAAATGCAAAATTGAAAGAAATACGTCAAGTTGATATTGACCAAATTTTGACCGTATCGCCCTTTAATTAACAATATGTCCCGCGTTGAAGCGCGAGCCATCTGGCCACACAGAAAAAAATAATTAATTTTAACAAGCGCGTAAAATTTCCCCTCGTGTAATTCCAATAAAAAGGAGCGTAAACAACGATATTGTTTGCAATCTTTCATACAACTGGCTAGATTTAGGCGTTATCTGGCTTAAATTTACATGAAATATCCCATTATTTTCTGACAAATCTAGCATTCCCTTTATGTGCATTAGATAACGCAGAAAATTCAGTGTTTCTTTTTATCTGTGCACTTCATGTATTGAATATTTCGAAATACTGCTTCATCACTTCGTACACCGCTTCGACTTGGCAACCGACTAAAATATCGTGCTCTACAAAAGTAGGTGAACACGTTTTCCACTTTGCTTGAAACCCATTTCAACGAGAACACTGTGCAATCGTTGATTCCAGCATCGGGCGGACTGTTCGTGGCCTTAAATTACTTGTTTTCAGACGACACACTTCCCTTTGCTACGTATCCAGGTGGCTGTATCATGAAAATTTCCTTGTTTAAATCATCGTACAGTAGGCCGTTTTTGCATCGAAATGTTTCAATGCCACATCCTTCTTGTTAGCAACGGCTGACAGCGCCCGCAGTGTGAAGTGACTGGATATCAGTGCAAGATTCTCGTCGTAGTCAACTTCGTTCTTTTGGGAATATCCCTGAGCCACTACTAGGCTGCCTGAAAAGTCCCTTTAATTTCCTACAGATGGCGTTGGTAATTGCCAATGTGAACCATTTTCTATGAGCTTCACTCCTTGAATAAATGTCAAAATTTCAGTTATTTCTGTCCACGAATTCATTAGTGAAAACTGTGAGAAGACCGATCAGCAAGTTTTTTTTTAATTGGAAAAATCCGAGTTTCGTGTTTTGATAAAATACTTTTTTCTACGCAAGAAAACGGCTGCCGAAACCGAAGCCAAGCTGGATAAGTATTTTCCAGACTCTGCTCCATCGATTCAAACTATTCATAAGTGGTTTGCTGATTTTCGTTGTGGCCGTACGAGCATCGTTGACGCACCGCGTTCTGGACGAGTTGGCAACATCATGCATTCCGTTTTGGGTATGAAGAAGCTCTGCGCGCGATGGGTGCCGCGTTTGCTTACAATGGGCCAAAAACGCATTCGTGTTACAACCACAGAATTTGACCAAGTTCACACGCAATCCGAAGGAGTTTGTGCGCCGATTTATGACCATGGATGAAACTTGGATCCATTACTACACACCGGAGTCATCGCAGCAGGAAAAACAGTGGGTTTTACAGGCCGAAAGTGCTCCGAAACGCAACAATCGGCGGGAAAGGTTATGGCCTCCTTGTTTTGGGATGCGCATGGTGTAATATTGATTGACTATCTTGAAAAAAGTAAAACCATAACAGGCGCATACTATGCAGCGTTATTGGATCGTTTGAAGGATGAAGTCCAGAAAAAACGGCCGCATTTGCAGAGCAAAAATGTGCTCTATCATCACGACAATGCGCCTGCTCATTGATCCTCAATTGCTCAAGCAAAATTGAATGAAATTCGGTATCAATTGGTTCCCCATCCACCGTATTCGCCAGACTTGGCCCCCAGTGACATCTATTTGTTCCCAAACCTAAAGAGATGGCTCGTCGGTAAGCGATTTTACTCAAATGATGAGCTCATAGCTGAAATCGATGGCTATTTTGAAGGACTTCCGAAGGAGTACTATTCGGATGGGATAAAAAAAAATTAGAAAATGGCTGGACTCGCTGTATTGACCTAAAAAAAGAGTATGTTGAGAAATAAAACCAAATTTGGTAAAAAAATGTTTTCGTGTTTGATGTTTAAGGGATTTTTCAGGCAACCTAGTAGACGTGCCTTGTGAACACGCATCGACAACCAACAGCTTTTCGCCCAGCAGCTAAGTTTACTTCCACCTATGAATGGTTCGTGAGATTTCAGCTCGTCAACCATTGCTGCATCAAACAGGTCACCGCTTCCTTGAATAATCTCGGTTCAACTACCTCCGTATCTAGAGACTCGACCATCAATCTTCGTGGAGCAACAAAGGATACGGATAGGATTGAACGATACGTTTGGATCCATCGATTTCATAATTTCTGCTCTTGACTCCGAATTTTATTCCACCGATCCGATTTTTTTCCACTGACGTCGCGGCCACACCCGTTCCATTACAAGACCTAATGGCAACACCAACAGTACTTGTATGACTCCTCCTGTATCGCACAGAAACAAAAGCGTTCACGAATAGGAAAACGGATCGTGAACTAGTTCACATTTCATGATTTTTACCCAAAAACGTGAACTAGTTCCCGATTATGTGATTCAGTTCACGGTGTATTTTTGCTTGTTCTCGAATTCATGACTGCAGTTCACGGATCCAGGCACGGATTTTTTTTCGTGTGAACACTGGTTCCGAACAGTCTCTTATGTGTCACACAGTTCCAGAAACTTTGCATTCCTGCTAATCGTAATCTAATCCCTTACATGGTTCAAGAAACGATACGCCGTCAGCATACCCCACGAACACCAGCTTCTCAGGCTTGAGAACAAATTTGCGCCGGTTTTCTTTGGGGATATGGGAATATCCGAAGATCCTCAGATGACCGTGCGAAGGTTTCTTCTCGTTCCACAGCCTAAACGGAGTCTAACAGACTGAAGACGACGGTAAACGATTCTGGTTGACAAACGCCATGCAATAATGCTGTACGATCAAGTACTGACGAAATACAACGGATGCATTTTGATGGATGATGAAACATATGTTAAAGGGCACGTTGGACAACGCCCGGGACACCAAGTTTACCTTGCCTAACGCAAGGGAAGATTCAAATTTGCCTATGCAGACAATTTTGCTCGCAAGTTGTTCATATGACAAGGTATCTACAATTGTGGAAAGAAAACGAAGGAATCATCGCTGGAGCGACTGTGACTAGGCAGGTATACAAGAAGGAGTACTTGTGAAGCTAATAAACGCGGAAGTTCTATTAGAAGTTCGATACATTGTGCCACGAGCCGAAATAAAGGTTGTACGGAATCAAATTGCACCACTTTTAAAATGCTGTAACTTTTTACCCGTTGGGTATTTTCTATTGAAATTTTGGGTGGAATGAGTTCAATGTGTATTTGTTTAAGCTGTGTACTTTTCTCTAGCAGATGTGCAATCGTTACGAAGATGGAGTCGAAAGAACAGCAGCGACGCAAAGAAATTTTGCGCACGTACCTCGAAAATCCGGATCTTTCTCATCGTGTCATCAGCAGGAAGCTGGGAATGGTACATTCTACGGTGTCTCGTATTTTAAATCGGTACCACGAACGTTTGACCATCGGTCGGAATGAAAAAAGTGGCAAAAATGGATCTTCGTATAGTGTTAAGGATCACAATGCGGGTTGTTTAAGCTTTCAAGAGGAATCCCAACAGTTCAGTTCGAGATATGGCTAAGAAACTGAATCTAACCAAAACTTTCGTGCAAGATGCGAAAAAACGCGAAGGACGAAGTCCAAAAGGCGCCTAATCGCGCTAAACGGCACAATACGGTAGGTAAAAGACGTGCACGGAAGCTCTACACCTAGATGTTGACGAAATCACATTGTCCGTTATGGATGATGGGACGTATGTAAAAGCAGACATCCGGCACCTTTCGGGGCTCCAGTTTTTCACTGCTCATCATAAATTCGATGTCTCTTAGGACGTTAGAAAGCAGAAGATGTAAAAGTTTGCCAAAAAATATATGATTTGGCAAGCAATTGGCTCGTTTGGAAAGCGCCCCAGTGGGCAGGTGTACCTAAAGGAATGCCTCCAAAAGTGTCTACTTCCTCTTCTGGTCCTACGATTTTCTGGCCAGATTTAGCCTTCTGCAATAACTCGAACGAGGTTTTGGAGTGGTACAAGGCTAAGGAGGTCAACTTCGTGCCGAAGCATCCCAACCCACCGAACGCACCGGAGCTGAGGCCAATTGAAAAGTACTGGGCCATCATGAAGCATCCTAAGGAAGTAAGAAGTGAAATCGGAGGAAGATATGAAGAAAAAATGGATTGCCACGCAAAAAAAGTAGGTCTAAATGATGTACAAGATCTTATCAATAGTGTTCTGAAGAAGGTTCGTGCATTTGGATATGGAATTGAAATTGAATAAAACAAACATGGGAAAATACTCATAACATGTTTATTTTACTCCCTGAAAGTTTGAAGATGATTGATTGGTTGACCGGGCGAATGATGCCGAAATTTGTTTGTCGCAATTTGATTCCGTACACCCTTTACTACCTATGTTCCATATGTCCCATCCTGTTCCTGAGATTTCAGCTCAGCAACTATTGCGGCTTTCCAACTCTCCTTCTGTTCAATGGTCCCCGCTCCATTCAAGAATCTCCTCCTACTTCTGAACACTGGTTCCGAACAGCCTTCGAAAACTTCGAAGTGATAGGGTTTGGATCCCGTATGTCCCTAAGTGTTGATAAGTGAAATCAATTGTTTCAGAGATTGTAAACCTTCAAAAATATGAAGTGGCAATCGAAATCGGCAATAATGGCGGTTACTTTGAGCGACGTTCCACAAAATCTAATCCTCAAAACCTGCTAAGGTATCGTACCATACGATGCTCGACGCAAATACTCGATAAGAAGACCAACACTGAATCCTTACTCTAATTCAAATGCATTTCAACCCAACCAATCTATTATAGCCTTGACAACGAAATCACGATCGATCTAACTGTTCCCTCACTTGTTTTTCATTTTCTACACAGAGAGTCTCGAAAGCCGCATCGATCATTACTCCAAAAAGCGACGGATCCAGGTTAGTGTCAAAAACAAGGAGGTCAATAGCGAAACGAAGATTGAGGAAGTAACTGAGGGAGAACAACTGATTTGTGAAGTACTCAACAATGACGGAGACACAATGTGAACTGAATGCAAAATAATCCCCACAAGGCAGGCGATCAATATTCCAAACAGGTGTGCTAAGCATGCATCAATGACAAGAGAGATGCGTGTAAATGAAACCATTACGGTGAAAACGAGTGAGTGAAATCTGATCTTTATTACCGTCGTTAATTTATCTTAATAAAGTTTTGTACAAACATGCTAGTAGAAAATCTTTGATTTGTCTTGAATTTCCCTTATATGTATACTGCTAATCCTTACATCCGAAATAGTTCTATGTCTTACATTTCCCAAGTAGCATTGAATCTTACAGTAGATATTATATGAAATAAACAACACTCTTTGCTCTGATGCAACGTTAAGTATAGGAATGTGACTAGAATAAGGTGCCGGGACACTACGGACAAGCTGAAGTGCCCACTTTGGAGTAGCACGGAAGTGTCCAAAAATGAGAAGTCGGATTTCCAATTAGGGTAGTTTTGATGGAAGACACAGTTGTCACGTTTGAAAAAGACTTGTGGGTGTGTTGCGTGTGGGACGTTTGCTCGTTGTCTCAATTTGGCAAATTGTCCACCGATTTGGCGCGTTGATATCTGTAAAAGAGAATCATTAATGAAGGGATTTCATTGCAAGCAATTCGTTGGGAATACTTACTTTCGTCTAGCAAGCTTCAGCATTACCGGACCTTCTTTGATATTTTTGAAGAGCCCTATCGTTTCGGCGTGACTCATTCCGTGCACGTGCACATCGTTTATTGAAATTATTTCGTCACCTTGAACAAAAAAGAACAGAATTAGTATTGAATATTTTTTTATTACACTGCAAAAAATTTAAAAAAATAGAGGGCGAATAAAATTTCCCACTCTCCCTCCATTTTCAAGTCAAACTAAGCAGACTCAAAGAATTTTGCAATCATGAATAGAAAAGTCCTAGTGATAGAGATATCGTCCTTGTATTAAAGCGTGAATTTATGTGAAACTTTACGTTCTAAATATGGACATTAGGTAACGCATAAAAAAAAAGTCAAACTGTGTTCTCGTATAAACTAATTCTGGATTCCTAGAAATAACTTGGCCGTTGCCAACCACAACCTCTCTTTTGATTTTATAATTTAATTGTAATGTTTGCCCCTTTGCCTCAATGAAAAAGCGCGAAGATGCCTCGATTTTGTGATAACACGTAGCAAAAAATTGCTAAAAGTGGACATCCATGATATTTTTTAAATAGTAAAGACTAAAAATTTTATAACACTCTTTTCCATTTAATCAAGAACCATCACACTAAGATTGTTTTACAGAAATCTGTAAAATTTTACAGAATTCTCAACAGCTGAACGTTCGGTAATCCCATTTTACGGATTTCGGTAAAATTTTACCGAAATCCGGTAAATTTTTCACAGATATCTTGAACGTTTCATTGGAAGCCGAGATCACCTCTGCACTTCCACGAGAAATCACTGGGATGTAAGATAACAAGATTGGGTAGCAATAGGGTACCTTTTGGTAAACGATAGCTGAATATTAGTACCGACTTTTTATTTGAACCGATTCGTACCAACAGTAAGGATGCTATTGGAGCCACTCACAAAATGTGATGGTGGTTTTACGTTAGGAAACAATGTCAATCTTTATTAAGGATTGATAGACGCATTGTTCTTTTTGTTTCTGTGCTCACTTGATCACTCGTATTGCCGCATTAAAGATAACCGAAACAATACGTAACGCGCCATGCCCGATAGCAAAAAAGTGCGTCATATAGCATCGACAAAACCTTTCTCAGCAGATGCTCGAAGCAAACTCTTTTTTCGTATACTTTCAATTTATACTATTGTATCCTACAATCTATTTCACTTCTGTAACTAATGTTTGTATTAATCAAGTAGAAGCTTCTTAAGAACAATCTATGCGAATCCATTTAAAATTGCAATTGAGGGATTTGGTAAAACTAAGAGTGGCAACTGGCAACTTTATGCTTCTATTGATGAACAGGCTTATCAGTTTTGCAGAATAGGTTAGTTGTAGGTACAAGTGTTTGTATTTGAAAGATAGTATATACAAGGTAGGTGGCGACGATTTTTTTGCAGTCGAGGATTAGTACACGACACTGAAGAAGTCTGCACATTGTAGACGAAATACGCGTATCAGTCAAGTTGAGCAATAAAGGAAGTTGGCATAGAATGGAAATTCCTAATCCGTCTTTTCATTTTCTCGTATGGAAGAATTTCTCAGCAGCCCCGAAGAAGTTCCTGAACCATAAACCAAGAAATAACCACCTACAAGATATAAGGAGTTCTAAAACGTGGCTTAAAAGCATCAACCTAAACCGAGAACTTATGAAAACGCTGTAACTGACCCCGAGCGTGAAATATGACTAGCAGTCGTTAACGATCAGCTAAACTCGCTGAAGCAGAATTGAACCGGTGATTTCGTAGAACTTCCAGGGGAGGTGAATAGCGATACGATACTAATGGACACTTAATAGGAAGGAAGATGAACCAGGCGCAGGGGGTCAAAGAAAAATAAGGAACCAACTAAGATGAGGTATTTGCACCAGTTGTTAAACAGGTAACCTTCAAGATTCTTGCTACCGTTGCTGCCCAAAGAAAATACACTGGCGTCTAGGATGTTTACTTACACGGAGAACTGCAAGAGACCGTTTATTGAAACAACCACCCGGAACACGCTCAGATCAAGATGATGCAGTCTGCCACCTACGCAAGAGCCTCTATGGTTTGAAGCAAGCAGATCAGGTCTGGAACACAACCTTCGATGCTGCGCTGATGAAGACGGGGTTCAATCAATCGAAAAACGATTCCTGTCTTTATTTTCGTGGAACAGGTGAAAATTGAATTTACCCTTCTGTCTACGTTGATGATATTGTCATGGCCTGTCGCACTGAGGGGAAGTACCAAGGCATTATCTGAGGTCTTAACAAACACTTCGATGTGACGGCGTTGAGCCACAATCTCAATTTTCATGTAGATAGACCAATGAGTGTATTTCAATGAATTTAGCCTGACATATTCGAAAACTCCTAAGCCGTTTCAGAATGGATGAAGCAAAGCCACCAAAGATCCAATTGGACCCTAGATGTTCGCAAATCTAGAAGTAGAGTTACAAACTACCAGCCAACTTGCAGTACGCTAGCCTGGTTGGTGGTTTGCTCTAACGTTTTCATTTAAAAAAATGGACAAAAATTACAGATTTTTCATGGGTTTACCCGCACTGTCGAAGTTACCGATGCAGCATTAATCATAGTAACCCATGAGTCAGCAGACAAAATTTGACAGCTCTATCAGTCGAACTCTAACCGTGAAAGCAAAAACAGTGAAGCAACTCCGTTCAGAAGTGTGCGCGTTCAAAGAACGGCACCCCGCCGTGACGAAAGCGGACAACGTGCTGCGTTTTCTGGACGCATTCCGGCATCTACAACATCTTGGCACTATCAAACAACTATCAGAGCATTGAAAGAAAGGGCTGTTCCATACAGCCGACGCCCCTGAGCGACAAGAAGCTCTAAAGGATGCTGAAGAGGAAGACCGAGGGTAAAGTGGCTACATTGCTGCGTGCGGCCAACCGGCCCAACAGTGAAAAATCACCTGGCAAACATGAACATACATGTCAGAAAGCGGAAGTCGCATCCACTGGTTTCGGAGCTGCAGGAAATGACGCAGTGGCAGCGGCCGAATGAGATGGTCAACTGGATGAAGTTGCCAGAAGGCACGAAATACATCTACGCACTCCTAGTTTTACCGAATCCCTCAATCGCAATTTTAAATGAATTCGCATTCACAGATAAAAAGAAACATTGAATTTTCTGCGTTTCTAATGCACATAAAGGGAATGCTAGATTTGGCAGAAAATAATGGGATATTTTATGTAAATTTAAGCCAGATAACGCCTGAATCAAGCCTCTTGTATGAAAGATTACGAACATTGTTTTATAGCATATCAAAGACTACAACCAATTGCGTTGTTTACGCCTCCTGTGGCTTGGGATTAAACGAGCGGAAATTTTACGCGTCTGTTAAAATTAATTATTTTTTTCTGTGTTGATTGTTCTCAAGAAGCTTCTACAGGATTGATACGGTATTAAAAATTGGAAGATTACAAAACAAAGTTTGCTTCGAGCATCGCCTGTGAAATGTTGTGTCGATGCTTTACTATGCACTATTTTGCTATCGGCCATGGCGCTTTCGTATTGTTTCGTTATATTTAATCCGGCGATGCGAGTGATCGAGTAAGCACAGAAAATAAACAACAAAAATGCCTCCTGATGAGATGTGGTGGTTCGCCGGGGTGGTGGGGATCACAATTGATCATGATCCACAATATTGGTTTGCCATGCTCGCCGTACCTATACCAGCAAGTAAACTACTATCCCATTTTTTGAGTGGCTCCAATAGCACTTTTTGTACAAATGGGTTCAAATCAGTAATAGGTATTCATATTAAATAAATAGATATGGGTTATATCAGCGATATAACCACAAGGTTAACGTAGAACCGCATTGGTGTGTCCCATCTTATGAAATTATCTATAGACTGAGTAATTTGTTATGTTAGTCAGTTCGGGCTTAGTGACAAATTTCTGTCGAATTTACCACTCTCGACCTAATGCGTCAGATAATCTAATATGTACTATTTTTAATAATATGCATTGATTGTTTAGGATATATTAGAACATTTCACTTAAACATACACTCTTTCATTGTTAAATTTAATTGGTCGTCCTTAAAAGGACGGAAGTTAAGATACGCGTTAGATATTAATTTATATTTTCAGCTTGTTTTGCTATCAGTACACAAGCATCAGTATTCAATACAGCACAATCGTCACTGTGAATGGTGGACGGCAAAATACTTGGGATGATTCTACTAATCTAGTTGCCACAAACATCGTTTTCCGCAGGGAGGTGCCAGGCTCCGATATTGATATTTACAACCCTTCACCACTAGGTCGAGCGGGAAAACTTGCATCCCTTTGCAGTGCTTCCCGAATAAAAATAACCATACAATTACAATACAATAATATAAAATAACATTACAATCTATTTTCGACCATGAATCTTATTGTCCATGAATCAGATAAATGCAAAATGCATATTGTCATAACAATAGATCTACAATTCACTTCAAATACTAGGATTTTTAACAATTGTGAAACAATACAATTAATAATAATTGACTCAAATTTGTTCGGAAAAAAATATTTTTTCTACAGTTAAGATACATAATAACCTCCCTTTTCTATTGTCGATGTCTCAATTTACATTAGATTATATTGTGGTTACAATAACTCCTATAGTCATCTTATCGTTGTGAACAATTCTTTTAATTGTCCATACTATAGATTCTATTGTATGGTTACAATATATTCACTTGTAAACCTATGAGATTTTTTTATTCGGGTTCCTTCTGGATACAAAGATGAGCAAACGCAGGCGATACTTTACGAGCCAGACGTGCAAAAAACGGACGAGTTAGAACAAATCTAGTGTTATTTTTTCATTGGGGCGAATCTGAAATTGAGAGATTCTCTTTGATTACTTTCTCTTTCATTCATATTCCATTCAGCTCTACGTTTTTCATTAAACTATTTGTAGAGTATGCTAGTCAGCAATGTTATGTTTCTATCAGTACTAAAGAATCCCTCAGAAGTTTTATAATGGCGCTGGAATAAATGAAAGAGAGCGAAAGGGGAGAGAATCTCTCATTGTTAGATTCGCCCTATTGAAAAAAAAATATCCTAGAAATCCTTGTAACGAGAAAGAGAAAAATACAACCGTACTGCTCAATCGAACTCGAATATCCCAATAAATTTCATTTTGGTTCGAATCGTGTGCTTTGTATTGGCGTTGAAAGCATTGCCTACAACAATGAGAGACACGAGAATGCAGTGCGAAGCAAATTTCATAAGAGAGGTTTAGTTATAAAACCAGACACCTGCAACAAAGCAAAATAAATTTGCAGCTGAGAGGAGGGGCTATGCCTGTATTAAACATGAATCCTAATGAAATACAAAGAGACAACTTAAATCACTTGTCACCCGTTTTTGTGGACCCGAAAAGGGAAACCCATATTTTTAACCTGTTCATATGCAGATTTGTAAAGTAGGTCATTTTTAAGTAAATAGTTGAACTACTTTTACTAATAGCTCTTCATTGAAAATTTAATCAAAAACATTTGTAAGTGTTCTGCCAAACGAGAATTCTTAGCGTTTAGAAACCTTTCACTTTTACGTAACGCTCTCATTTTTCAAAATTTTGAAATGAATCCCGGTATAAAAAAGAGCAACGTGTCCTACGTTAATATTTTACTAAATAACGCGTGAATTTAGCTTGTCGTTTACTAAAAAAAACCCTGCTGTCACCCAAATTCTGTTTCCCAATACCCTTTCCTTATTTTACCTGCATTCGGGCGAGGCAGGCGCCGGTTATTGCCTTCGTTTGGGACAGTTTTAATAACAGCTGGTCTGGCAGCAACAAAGTAGCAACCTCGGACGGTCAATCATGCTTATTATCTTGCTCATGCTCATAGCAACGGATAAAATCTTTGAATAGGAAAAGACAACTGTAACTTTTCGTTCTGATTATCATGCTGTCTTGCTTTCTCACACGCTTATAAAACGACTGGTCTGAAATTCAGATATGAGACGTCATGTCTCGCCCGTAGAATGTCGTAGCATGTGCTCCACTAAAATCGCTTGGATATGGAAACAATATTTAAAATAACCGAATTAAACATATTTTCTCAATCATACGAAACAACAGTACCGTAAAACGGGAAAACATTGATCAGCCGGCTAACATTGACCGGTTTGGCCAGGTGGTAAGTCACTTGACCCCATGTGAAACCACTCTCAAAAACACACTCCGACACATTTCAAACACACTTGCCACCTTCTAAAATATAAATTCATTTCTGGCACCACTTACAAGAAACACAACGTGGCACAGTGACTAACTACCTGGGTTTAGCCCATATCATGAAAAGTTCAAATCTTGATAAAATCATCAAAAGGTCGCAAGTGACTATTGTAAAGAATGACTTCAAACGTAAATTTTCTGGAAAAAACCAGGTTGCTAAATCAATACCCACTACCAACAGGAAGGTAATAACTCCCTGTATCTGTTTCTGGTGCTATTCTGTTTGTAGGAGCAAGCAGATTCTTTAAAAATACGCTAGAAGTCATTGTTTGCAAATGTTACATTCGCCGTTTTGACTATTTTGTCTTGAAACAAACATTTTCCGTTGATACACTTTCTAACTAAAGCTCGATTCAAAGTAAATCTGGACGCACGGGTTAATATACCACCGCGTCCCTGGTGTTTGAAACACAAAATGGCATTTGTTAATGTTTCATTGACGACGAAATTGGTGAAACGTTTTTCTCGATTGATCGACGCATCTCGGAATAACGGATCATGAAACTTTAGAAAAGAAAATTAATTGTGCACAAACATCTAGCGAATCCTCTGTGGTCTGCCTCAACAATAGCAAACGTGTTAAAATTCCCAAAGTCAACGGTGTGTCTTGTAATCAAACGTTACAAGGACACTCTGAGTGTGGATAGAGCACAGCGCATCTAGAAGTGGCACGAGGGACAAAGAGCTGAGGAGAAGGTGTTGAGGTACGTGAAAGGCAACCCAGGTGTCTCCATACGTGATTTGGCACCGTGCGTAACATCCTTTGAAGAGAAAGATATAAGTCTTTTTGTGCCAGTAAACATCCGAATCGCTCCCTGGCCGGTCTAGCCAACTGCCACTACTCTGACGAGGTACTAGAATGGTATGCTGCCAAACAATGTTAGTAACGTCGCCAAAGAGATTAATCCTCCGAATTGCCCTGAGTTCAGACCGATCGAAAATTATTGGGCAATTGTCAAGCGAAAACCTCGAGGATGCGGTAAAGAAGTGACAAATGCACAACAAATGTGTTTAAAGTGGAATAAGTTCGCCGGTACAGGGTGTGGCAGAACATATTGCGACAATGTTCAAACTTGTGTATAGGGTTAATTCGTGTAGCTAGTGACTAATTTTTATCGAAAGTGTATTTGTTTATGTTTACTTTCAAGTTCTGCATCCAAACATTCTGTTTGTTTTATTGCAATTTCGTCAAAATGTTCGCGAAAGAAGTGATCACCAATTTGTTGCTCGCCCAGAAGAAGCCGAAAGAGATTGCCAAGGTGCTATTTGGCAACAGTTTACCGTATAAAAATGTCCCTGCAGGATGGTCCTAAGCAGCGAAAACCGGGAAGCGGACGTCCGCGCTTTGCACGAAAGCCGAACGTGATCAAATAGGTCCGTGCAAAAATTGCTCGCAACCCGGTGCGTTCCATAAGAAAACTTGCAAAAGAAGCCAATATTTCGGAGAAATCCATGCGGAGAATCATCAAAGAAGACCTGCATGCATCTTCCAGAGCCAGAGTGAAACGCCACTTGATTACGGACCGGGTCAAGGAACTACGAGTGACTCGTTCCAAGAGATTGCTTTCCTTGTTGAAGAAGGAAGAAATGATAATCCTGTTCTCCGACGAAAAGCTTTTCACCATCGATGATGCGGCTAACAGCCGCACGGACCAGTTCATTTCACCGTATAAAACGGAGAACGTTCCGGAAAAAGTGAAATTCAAATTTCAAACCAAACATCCGGCTGGTGTCATGATGTTTGGCTTGGTGGCGTCCAACGGTTTGAAAATGCCGCCTGTTTTCATTGATTCTGGAGTTAAAATCAATACCGAAGTGAATTTCGGCATTTTAAAGGACCAAGTGCTTCCCTGGGTGAAGGCCAACTTCTCCGAGGACCAAAACAAACGTTGTTCCACAGCAGGGCGGAGCGCCGTGTCACACACCCAATCGAACCCAACAATGGTTGAACGATAACATGAAGTTTTGGCCGAAGGATTTGTGGCCCCCAAGCAGTCCAGATCTTAATCCGTTGGATTATTCGATTTGGGCATATGTTGAAGCACGAGCCTGCAAAACATCACACCCTAGTGTGAAAACCCTGAAGTCAACCATAATACGCACATGGCAGTCATTTTCGGAGGACTACGTCCGAAAGGCATTCTCTGGCTTCCGGCGTCGGCTCGAGGATGTTATTAATAAAAATGGAGGACACATTGAATAAATTTGCTTAAAAGGACTTTATTAAGATAACTGCACTCGAAAATGTTTAAAAAGAAATAGAACAAATTTTCACATTATTTTCTGCCGCACTCTGTACAGTGTCACCAGCGACTGTGCAGATCATGATCCATCACAAGTAAAGTGCGATAGTTCGTTCGAAATGATGAAAAGTATTAACTTGTTATATATCGTTTGAAAGCTGAATAAATAAATAACTTGAATGCGTCCAAAATTTACTATTATTTGGCTTCCGAACGTTATAACATTGGTTTAAATATTCAAATTTTTGATTGCCTAGAACTGAAAATTGATTTGAGCATAGCTTTTTCAACTTTCAGCTAGCGGGAAAATAGAAATAAATCTAATAGTTTACATTGCAGGTTAGAGATATTTCTTGGATACGTTAGGTCAACTTGGTTGGGTTCTTGATTAAAGAGAAAAGAGTGCCAAAAAATGTTTAGTCTTTTTATTTAAAAAAAAATTCTCATGGATGTCCACTTTTTGCTCTTTTTTTTTCTACATCTTGTTACAAAATCAACATAACTTCGCGCTTTTGCATTGAGGCGAAGGGGCAATCAACCATTAAAACAAAATAATAAAACATTGAAGCAAATATTAAAATTCCAAAAAATTATACAAAAGTAAAAAAGGGGGGAGGGGGGGGGGGTTGTAAATCCCCCTGCCCCCTCTGGCAATGCCTATGGATCATGAGCTGGTACTGGCTATCTATAAAGATCCCTTAACCGTGTACGTGGATGCACATAGGGCAGGAGATGTTAAGAATCGTGTCCTTGTTCCAATTAGGAGACGGTACAGTATATTGGAGTAATAAGAAGCAAACATGTGTGACGCAGAGTTGTACCAAAGCTGAGTACACAATCATCTTTGCAATTAGTACAACACAGTAGGCCTGGTCGCTTTGAAGCTTGTATGCAAGCATCAATATCGACAAAACATAAATGGACGGCATCTAATCCAATTATTTCCAGGATCCTTTCTCGTACTGGCTGCGTTTGCATTTGATTAGATAAAATTGGAATATTGTAGTGTAATTTAATATCACCGCAATTTACAGGAAACCGTAATTTGGCCCGGAATTAATACATATTCATAATACATATGCGAAATAAGATCGATGTATTTTGGTACTGATTCCAGTAATTTATGCAGGCAACTAAAAAAAATAGCAATATAAAAAATGTGTCTTTCAGATAATTTCCGAGCATAGCTATTTGGAAAGTGCCATAATTCAAACTAATTCATTCATTCAAAAACAAATGAAGATGATTACAAACAGTCTTGCAAGTCACCCCCGATTGACGGTAACCAACTCATCATGCGCATACAACTTGTCCCGTTATGTTCCACTCGTCACGTGCAACGTTCATTATAATGTTGTAACGTTGATTGGTTCGTGGTTTGTTTATTTGTTTGTTTGTCTGTTATACTAGTCAACAAGACTTTGAATAAAACACGCAATAATCACCCAACGACAAATCATGATCGGCTTCGTATGGATCTGCGATAGGTGCGAGGCACGCAAACATCGCAGCAGCAAGTAAAATCAAATTCAGGCAACCGCGCCATCATGGACGAGGAGAGGTTCGTGTTCCTTGTAGGTCAACCTTCATTAAGGGTTTCAATTATCATTTGAAAAATAAAGCTTTACCGGCCATCAGATTGCCATCTAGAGCTGCCTGTCCGCTTGGGAAGACCGTCTTCACGTAGATTCCCATGCTTCCCTTTGGTGAGTCGCGTCCTCCTACGATGCTAAATCCAAGCGATTTCATCCCGACACCTTTGTAGTAAGTGACCGTCACAAAGCTGCATTTATGGATTCCTGTGTGTTAAAAATAAACATGAATTATTCTATTCTCCCGACACATAAATAGAAAACCTCACCTTCGATATATGACGAGCCTTCTTCGTTGATTAATATCCGCACTCCCGATTCATATTTTGCGCTTTCCAACGAGTTTTCTACGTCCTCCTTGCTGCTAATGTTCTGCTCAGTTAGTGATCGCTGCAAAGGATTAGCTTCCATCGAGCTATCGTCATAGGCGATGCTCCCTTCGCCGGAAGTAGAGCCACTATTTGTGTCGTTACAAGATTTCAGTCTGATTCTTTGTACTGTCTTTGGAATGTCTTCCGGCTTTTTAATTTTTATCGAACGGTAGTCAACGTTGGCTTGACGATTGCTGCTGTTGATGCTACCGAAGGGCACGTTTCTTCGGATGGTGTCCGAAATGATTTCAACCATTGTTACCGGTCGGGATATATTCGCCGTTTCACCATCGTTGCAGTCACCGTTGCTAGCTAAATGTGCGATCGACGAGTGATGACTCAGATTACCTTGTGATACCGGACGGTAGAGTGTGTGGTGAAGTCCTGCTTCACTCGAGTGACCACCATTTATCGCAGTGGGTGGAACGATAATGATATCTTCGTCACTATCTTTAATCACTCGTTTCGAGCCAAGGATTTGAGAGTAACCGTTCTTTCCGAGAGCCTCACAGCGCTGTTTGCTTAACATTTGCCACTTTTCGTCGTCACAGATAGTGTTGGAGATTGAGATTCGATTGGCATAGACCGGAACGTAGTCCGCTGGTGCGTAGATCGGTGTCATTGGAAAAGAACCTTTGGATTGTTGCTGGTGTTGTTTGATCATTCCGTTCGAGATTGGCGTTGAACCGTTGATCGTCGTCGTGCATCCCGTCGTTCCGGCGGGTAGTTGATGTCTTTGATTACTGTTAAAATTGCCATTGGTCGTTAGTAGTCCACCGACACTACCGTTGACTTCCAGGTCGCTGACTTGATTGGTGGTCACGCTGGCGTCGATTTTGATCTTTCGATGCAGGTCGGTGCTGAACGTAGTTAGCTCGTCATGCGCAATGACAAGGTCTACAATGTTGTTGACGAAAGTCGATAGTATGCGTTGTACCGTGCTGGGAGATTGGAGGCCACGTAAATGGTGTCCGTTTACGTTGACAATCTCGTCGCCAATTCGCAAGCGGCCGTCTCTGCAAGTGATAAAAAATAAATTGAGGAGATTATTGAATGTTGATATATAAACGTAAAATAGAGGAATTAACAATATTTAACCCTCACGGCAAAAAAACATGAAAATTACACGTAATATGAACAATGTCAATTTAAGCAATACACCAATTTACGCACATTTTGCCTGGAATTTTTCAATTAAAAATTATGCACATGAACACTGTGTTTACTAAATGCTGTAAATATCAGGTAAAACGCTCTCATTATTCAATAAATAAAACATTAAGGTTTATAATAAAACGTGTCCCACATCGAACGGCATCACGGAAAAAATTACCCATTGGGGTATAATTTGGGTATAAGTAGTTTAGAGTATATTAATCGCTGTCAGTTTTTCGATGATTGGAAAAAGTGGAGTCATCCGAAAAGTAACGCCATGAATTGATTTTGGGCAAGCACCTGGAAAATCCTCAACTCTCTCATTGTTACAGGGTTGTCTGAAAATTCTTCATCCAGACTTTGTCGGCATGCCTCAACACAACCAGACGGGTTAAACTAAGCATACCTATATGGTTTAACATCTTGACCGATTATCTTTATACGCAGTAAATTTGGTACAGTTGTGATTACTAATTCATTCAAAATGAAGCCGAATGAGTTGCGCGCAGGTGTAATTGAACTTTTTCGAAAAGGAAAAACTGTTTCGGTGATTGGAAAGACCCTGAATATGGCAAAATCTACAGTGAGTGATGTAATAAAACGATACCAACAGCTTGGAAGCGCACCGTTTGGACTCATCAAATTCACGAGATTATCCGGCGACGAATCAAGCGCAATTCTTCGATTTTCATCCGAAAGTTGGCGAAACCACTGGAAATTACAAAATCTTCCGTTAGAGCCATAGTTCACGACGATTTAAAGCTTCAGCCATATAAACTGTGCAAGAATTACTACTTGAATGACACCATGAAAGCAAGCCGGTTGAGAAAAGCTAAGGTTCTCCTGAACTGCTTATCCGAGGGCCGCTAGTGGTCAGTGCTGTACACCGATGAAAAAGTTTTCACAATCGGCCAGCATTACAACCACCAAAATGATCGGCAGTTGCTTCCTGCTGCTTCCAAAAATAGTGGAAGTATTTCAAGGGTCATCATACCGCTTCTGTTATGAATTGAGCTGGAATAACTCATTCCGGCAAAACCCCTTTGATCATCATCGACAAGTTCACCTCCTGTCAACGTCGCAACAATTCGCGAATCAAAACAAACCCAAAATAGGAGAGAGTTCCTCTCCCATGTGCGCATCACAACAGAGTGCGAACAGTATATCACTAGAATAACTATCACAAAGCCATCAGTGGTACATGAGCGCTTTCCAAACGTCATCTTTTGCCTGTTAAGGTGGCGGACTTGTCCGTGCCTCGATCTACCCCGCAGTGGGATGTTAGGCAAAGGATGACGTCCTTGGTTCGAGTACTACTGTTCCCATGCCCTTTTGCTCAATTTCCAAACATCTGTTCTATTTCCAACCTACCGTACACTGACGGAACTTTCCACACTTTCTCTTCATATCTTTCATTCTAGCAAAAACATCACTGTCCACTCTCGGTGCCTCATGGTGATGAGCGAACATCTCCTTCTACATCATAATCGTTACTCCACGCACGGAGAATACAAACATAACAATTACAGAAATAGAAGATAGTTTTAACACCATTTTGTTGTATGGGTAATATTCAAACATCCTGTACATCGGAAAATAACTCAGAATCGTACAGTCAAAAGTGAGTCGTGTGATGTCTGATCATTGAATGGAAGGAGAAATGCGGTAAGACTGGATGTTCTATTAGTGTTCAGGATTACAAGCGTGTCGTGAAAGCGTTTAAGTGGAATCCCAATGTTTCGATCAGGCATGTGGCCAAAAAGTTGAATCTGTCGAAGTTTTTCGTTCAGAGAGCCAATGACTGGGAGGGACTGCTTACGTACTATGTACAGAAGGCTCCACATCGTGACAAACGGCAAAATACGGTGGAAAAGTCACGGGCCCCGAAACTGAACACCCAGATGCTAACAAAGCCTCATTGTCTCATCATGGATTATAAAACTAACATCAAAGCGGACTTCCGGCAGCTTCCGGGGCTACTGTTCTTCTCCGCCCAGCACAAGTTTGATGTTCCGGAGGAATAAAGAAGGCAGAAACTTTCAAAGTTTGTCGAGAAATACATGATTTGGCAAGCGTTCTGCTCATGTGGCGAACGGAGTGCGCCGTTCATGACTACCGGGACAGAAGCGTCTGCTTCCTCTGTTTAAGCAACACGGGCCCTACGATCTTCTCGTCAGATCTAGCTTCGTACCACTATTCAAATGTTGTCCTGGAGTGGTACGAAGAAAACGGGGTCACTTTCATACCCAAGGGCATAAACTCCCCAACGCACCGGAACTAAAGCCCATCGAAAAATACTGGACTAATACTGGGCTAGTATGAAACAGGCACTACGAAAGCATCCCAAGCAGGTCAAATGCGAGGAAGACATGAAGAAAAAGTGGGTTTCCATACAGAAGAAACTGCAGCTATATTTTGTACAGAATCTAATGAGTGGTGTTATGTGTAAGGTGTGAGCGTACGGTTATGGTATTGAATTTGAATGAAATAAGTATATTGAAAGCTTATCAATGGGTTATATTGTATTGTCTGGATCGGTCAACTAGGTAATTTTCTACAGCGTATTTTTGCGTGATGCAATTTGTAAATTTGAAGGTCGTGCATTGAAACCAATCGGGTCTGATTCTTTTGCTCATTTTTTCCGTGCGGTTATCGGAAGGAGCTGAAGAAAAATCTTACCCAAACCAAAAATTAACCAATGAACATATCCTCCCATTTATCTTAGTTAGTCAAAACATTTTGAAAGCGACATCTAAGGAGCAGTAAAAAAACAATATTTATACGCCATTTTAATGTTTCATCTTTCATAAGATCCATGAAAAGATGGTGAAAGTATTAAAGGAGTCTTCATATCCAACCGTTAACCAATTGGCTTTTGCAATTTAAGCGTGTTGTACTGCATTGAAGACGATCCACGCTTAGGACGTCCAAAAAGTGCAACAACACCAGAAATCATAACGAAAATACAGGATATGGTTTTGGGAGCTCATCGCTCGGCTGTATATGTGATAGCTGACACCATAGGCATCTTACATGGTACAACATGGCATATTTTGGTTGAAGTTTCGGGTTTAAAAAAACTGAGTGCACAATGAGTGCCGCATTTTCTAACAATGCAACAAAAACACGTTCAAATTAGACTTTCTGAGCAACATTTGTAACAATTTCAAGAGGACAAAAAGGATTTTCTACGTCGATTCATCACTATGGATGAGACTTGGGTTTTCCCGCAGGACTGAAGCGGCTGTCATTCACGAGCAACAATTGTGAAGCCGAAAACTTAGTGCTGCGTGTGGTGCTTATTTGACAGCTCGGGTTTCTAGAAAGCTATATGCAGCAAACAGAATATTCGCGGCGGAAGTTTTAATTTGATTTGAGGGACAAATCTTCCGTGTTGTACTAAGTGCAGTGGTTGTCGCAACGACAGTATTTTTTCATTGTTTATCAGCCAGGTATTATATTTTTTTTATCTAAATTACTGATACTAGTAGTTTGGTAGAAGAAATATACATTACCAATTCATTGTGAACCGAGCTTAAAATATCAAAAACGTCACTAGCGCCACACCAAAAGTGCAGGATTCAAAAACTAAAGCTTTCTTCAGTCCACTGGGTTTACCACCCCACCATGATCCTGAATCAAAACAAAAGGCTAAGGAGTGATGTGAACCAGCCAGTTTGGCTCCGAAGCGAGTTTTTCTTTCTAGAAATTGGCAAAGAAGGTGTTTTTTGGGATGCAAAAGGAATTTTATTATTTTTGTGACCTTTTGGGCCAGTAGGATGATAAAAATTGTGATAAAAGACCCGGTTTGCACAAGCAAAACATCATTTCTCATCAAAACACTGCTTCTGCTCACACAGCCCAAAAAACCTTCGCAAAAATCAGTAAATTGAGGTACGAATTGTTGCAGTATCCAGCAGATTTAGCTCGTTTTGATTTCTGGTTGTTCTCACACCTCCAAAAATTTGGAAAGCACTTTTCATCAAATGAAGAGACTCACTTCCGCGAGGGGACAACAAGGTTAGAAGATCGTTGATCGTTGGACCAAGTGTGTTGATCTTATGGGAGATTATACTGAGCAATAAAAGTGATTTCCCAAAAAAAGTATTTTCATTTCCGGCAGGAAGTGGAAGCATACAAAAATGATTCCATATCCTGCTGAGCAGCCTAACGGGAGTTTGCCATTGAACCTTGGTACTAACCGTATAAAAGAACAATGTTGGCTTCTTCTTTATTCTATTCGTTCAACGGCTCGCATTTGGCCACAGATTTGTTGGAGTAGATCCTGCGTTTGAGATTGGCCCTTGAAATACTGGATTGGTCTGGAGAACGTTCGGAAGGTTCACGTTGGTTGACAGCACTGGGGTTTTTAAGGCAGTCCATTTCTTCCAACGACTTTTTGACATAGTGGGCGATTGCAGGTCTGGCCAAAACCAACATCGTACTTCTAAATGAAAGTGGCCACTTCCGGCAGGCATTTGATACTGTAAATCTGCCCATTTACAGCAAGTCTCGAGGAATAGAACAGTGGCTTCTACATCCTTTTTGATACGGATGGTCAGTCATAGGAAAACCCCATCCGTGAACTTGGTGTGGGATATTTACTTGACATCACTAATTATCTCCATGATGCGAGACGTGAAATATTCGGACAACTGCCAGTTTTTTGCCGCTCAGAATCAGCGCTTCGCGGGTCATCAGGTCCTCCTTCCAGCTCTAGGAACGGAACGATTTGGTTTCCTTTTCTCGGGGTTGCGCTTCAAACATGATCAATGATAATGCTTTTAAACTCTTAAAAATGAATCTGAACTCTTAAAAGTGCAATCAAAAGTCGGCTTGTATTTAATTTAAGTTATTGATTAGTTATTGATTATCATGGGATTGAACATTCTTATTGATTTTCATGGAAATTAAAATAATTCCATCCAAATGGAGGCAGGTTAAAGAAATAACTTTTCGAAAAGCCTGGGAAACCTGCGTCCGATTACAATTCATACTGTGCGAGCTCTATGCTCTCATGTTTAAGGAAATTGTTAGAAAAACATGATCATGTCAAGACTTGGCTGGGCTGAATCAAACAATATTCTATCAATACGCAGTCTGGTTTTCGAAAGAACAAAGGAATAAACGATTGTTTAGCGTAGCTTTCATCTAATATACAACTGGACTTTGCACTCAAGGAGCAATTGGTTTCAATATTTCTGGATATTAAGAGCGATATATTTGCACATTTTCTGCACAATAGTGGTTTACCAGGAGTTTTAAATAGCTGTTTATATAATTTACAGTCAGAAAAACAAATGACCTTCAATCTAGGAAAACTGAAAACTTCCAGAATTAACTACGATGGCTTACCCTAAGGCCCATGTTAAAGTTCCTTACCTTATAATTTTTATGTTAAAGGTGTATATAACTGCTTGGAAAAAAAAATGCACGCTCAGACAACTTGCAGACAATGCTCCTTTAGAACCTTTAGAGATCCACGTGCGGAAATCTTGCAAAGACCATCCCAAGTAGCAAACTACGGTCATACTTAGTTGTAGTAACTTGATTATGACTTAGCAAGTCATATTTATGTTATCTCACTCGAATGGCAACAAGTGTGCTACGAGGGATTGCAAAGTTCTCTAGATAATCTTTGTCCATCGGGGCCAGAAATTTGGGGATCGAGTTTTCACCACAAAAAAAACGAATTGGTAGTGTTTACTAGAAAGCGGTTCTCATCCCAATTGCGTCTCCAGCTGTTGGGGAGAGACATTCCCCAATCTTTGACCTTAAAATACCTTGCAGTCATCGTTGATTCAAAATGTAATTGGAGTACTCACAATGCGTATTTGACACACAAATGTCAAGAAAGGATTAATTTTCTAAGATCAATTTCCGGGAGATGATGGGGTGCTCACCCGGAAGACCTTATTAAACTTTTTAAAACAACTACTCTTTCAGTCCTCGAATATGGCAATTGCCTTTGGCTGTATGCACTCAACGTATGATATGAGCCTGGAGGTTGTTGCAGGAACCCTTATTGAACCGCTCTGGGAGGTCTCAGCTCTAGAATATTGATCAATACGAATTTCTATGTCATCAGATATTAGTCTTATCACAATGCCTGCATTGATTAGGATCTCTCCAAACTATTCAGGGCATAAATTATGATTCCTCCTGACTATTCAAGGATTTCCAGATCAATTTCGACCTATTTTAATTACCCATATTTTTTTTTATTGAAAAGCACCAACATACCAATAGAAGAATTTTCACTGATGGGTCGCGCATTGATGGTTCCACTGGTTTCGTTGCTTACCATGAATACTCATCTGCCTTCCGGAAACTTCAGGAACCTTCTTCCGTATATCTTGCTGAGCTGGCAGCTCATAGCCTTATAGATAGATGATTTTCAACATGACCAGAGACTATAGCTTCCATCTTCTTGGATAGTCTCAGGTCCATTGAGGCTCTCCGGTCGATGAAAATAGTGAGGCACTCATCTTACTTTTGTTCAAAAATAAAATAGCAGATGCGTGCGCTGGTTGAAAGATCATTAAGGATTACCTTTGTAGGGGTCCCTTCACATTTCTCTATTCCAGGTAATGAGAAAGCGAACTCTCTAGCAAAGAAGAGCGCACAAAAAGGCGAGATTTTTGAAGGAAGAATTTCACATGAGGTTTTTTTAGTACGTTAGAGTTCTCTTTTTTTTATGAAGAGATGATGATGGTCCCGCCACTTACCCCTACAAAGGTTTGAGCTAGACGATTTATCTATTAGATAATTTATTTAAAACAAATCAACCAGTTATGCAAAACCAAAAACGAACTGATTGTATCTACAGATATAAACTTCTTCCAAAACTGTTCATTTGCTGTACAGCGACATAATTGTGAAAAGTTTTTGATGTCAACCACAAATGTTCGCAAATAAACCCAGCGATCAGAAAATTCTATTACAATTCAAATCACAGAATCCTGTATAAGAACATTATCAAAATACAATCCAATATCCGATCTTGCCCGCTACCGTGTGAGGTTTCAACACTAATGGAACCGCCATTTTAGTTTTGGGCTGACCAAGGATATCCCCAATAAGGGAAATCGAGAATATTTCCAAACCGAAAAAATCCTGGACCGGCCCTAGTCAAACTTTTACTTTCAACCACAACAGAACTGACAAAGAATTCCCCGACAATCAGCCAGGCAACCCACTTCTATTTCATGGCATCTTCTCAAGCATCAAAGGCCAATATTTTTTTGTAAATTCAAAAAGAAGTCCTTTATACCTGTATACCGCGCGCGAGGCTCAAACTTTTGAAGACTATACAAAAAATGAAGACTACTTTAAATTACAATAACAAAATAAAAACTTTAAATCCATCATCATCATCGACACCACTTGGTGTCTTCTTCATTTTTCAACTTGAATTCTTCCATAGTTGAATCCCCCTTCTTAAACACACATTTGGGAATTAGCATTTTTTTACGAGACTTAATTCAAATTTAATTTACGTCATGCAAGACAAGCAAAGATTTCATGTATAATTATGATACGGAAATATAAAGAGAAGCAATTAGAAACAAGTATGATTAATTGAAATGACTTTCCCGTCTCTTTTACTGATTCTCATGCCCCGAAGGCAGCTAGCATGTGTCGGTCTAAGAACACCGAAATCTACATGACTTTTGGCAAATTCAGTTACAAAGGTATTATCACTTCTCACACATACCAACACTGTAATTAAAATTGAAACTTCACAAGTACAGTCATTAAGCCTATAATATATGTTCACCCTAAATATCCTAGAACTAATCCACGTTTGCGTCACTCACCTGTAAGCAATTCCTTCCGGATCGATCTCCGTCACTAGATACCTAGTTTCGCAGTCTCCTTCGTCCATGCTCACCGTCTGTGGCGTCAGTTCAATTCCGATGACCTCTTCAGCACTATATTTTTCCAGCTTTATCTGACGGAAGCGTCTTCTAATCGCGCTGGAGTCCAAGTTCTGTAACGATGCAATCGAGCTAGACGACGACATCCGTCTTCGACTGCCGAACATGTACGATTGATCTTTGCTTCGAATGGCGTCGGCGTATGGATCCACTACTCCACCGGTGGCGCCATGCTGTATCGTCAAACTAATCGCCGTCGAGTTGGAGCCATTTTCGTCGATCTTATCCTCAGCGTGTCGTCCGTCACTGTCGTAGCCGGACTCGTTGCTGCTGAGACAACTGCTCAATCTTTGGTAGTTACTAACAAGGCTGTGGTCATCCGTAAACGTCTTAATGGAATTGTTACGAGACATTGAACTCAAGTCGATAGCCGTGATTGACTTGGAATCGTTCCCAGATAGGAAAACGTCTCCCGTGTCGGAGATGTTCAGTTGCGAATCCGTTATCGAAATATTATCGAATTCTGATCGAAGACTGATTACTGATCCTCGGTTTCCCGATCGAAGAAGATTTTCCTTTATTCTATTGTAGTTAATAACTGAGCCTCCGTTTTCTTCGGGAAGTACGGATAGTTTAGATCGGAGGAAAGCATAGGGGAAATGGGTTTTCTTCGATAACTGTTCTTGAGTTGCAGCCACTCGTGCGATGTCATCACAGCTGGATGACTTTGTTGTAGGGGATTGCTTTGCGGTCGATTGCTCCATCGAAGAAATGTTCAAATTTGTACTGCTGACAGCGTTCTTGTGATTTCCGTTGGCTAAATTGACGCCTTTCGGTTGGATCGTCACACTTGATGTAGGATGAAGTGTTCAACTGACTAGTCGAACTGCTTCGGTACAACGTAGAGTGTCCATCGACTTTGCCCTTGCCCATGAAGCCCAATTGTGAAGGGGTATTATGTTGGGGACTTGACAGCGGCGGTTGGTGGGGTTGCTGTTGATTGGTTTGATGCTGTTGCTGCTTCTGAAATTGATTTGATCGTTGATTCAGCATCCCAGTCGATCCCATTCGGTAGAAGAAACTTTTGAACGTTCCCGACGATCGCTCACTGTTGAGCTTCACCAGCGAGTCGTTTGTTGTTTGGTACGCCTTCAGAGGGATAGTCTTGCTCTTTTTGATCGTATCTGAGTTAAAGATCGGCACACATCCGTGAGTGTTGGGTGATGGAGGTGACGGAAGCTTCTGAGCATCACTACCACGCCGCAGGAGATCGAATTTTTTGCCCATCTTTCGACCCCATGTGAAAACTGAAAGTGGAAGAGTGGAGAAAAATGTCATTATAACCTCTGTGTCATTAAGTATTTATTTTGAAAGGATGGGTAAAATAAGAACACTTTCTAAGGCTCCATCCTCAATCGATTCACCATCCATCATTTTGGTAAGGTAAATCACCAACTGTTACCATATTAGCACTTTTATTGCCACATTAGCACTTTTATTAGTTCAATTATCGATCATTAATAGTGATTGTTACGACAATTCCCAGCGCTGAGGAAAAGCCGTCCATCAACTTGCAATAATTCCCCTGCATTGTCCCCGTATGAAACTGAAAGTGCACAGGAAAATATATGCAACAGTAGCTGAACATCCTCTTTATCACAGCTTTCAACGTTTAAAATCCAGAACCCATCTCTCCATTGACCGGTTTGAAAAGGTATTCTTTCTACAAGCAAAACAATATAACGGGTGTCCACTAAAAAATGAGAATGATTTCAATACTTTTCCATCAGAACAAAAACGGCCGCATAGAAATGTCACTTTAGATGAATGAATCGTTGCACTCTCCAGAAAATTTTCATACACTCTTATTTCACTCTAACATGTTCAGTCGTGTTCAGCATGCCGTCGAAACAGGAAGAACTGCGCGCGCGCGTTGTACAATTCTTTCAAGCGAACGAAGATCGTGGAAAAAATACACGGTGGACCATTTTTGTCGTGAAAAAGTTCCGGTATCCACCGTATACCGTATCCTGGCATGCATGAGAGTAACCCGGAAGAAAGGTTGCGGCCGTCCAGCAAAAATAATGAATGAGAAAACGCTCCGCTCGCTGCGCAGCATGTTCAACAACAAGGATTCGGTAAGTCAACGGGAAGCAGCCCGAAAGTTCCATTGTTCGAAGTCACTCATCTGCAAGACGCTAAAGAAAGGAGGAATAGTGTGTAGAAAGAAAACCAGATCCCCAGAGTACACAGATGAGCAGATTCAAACCGTGAAATCCCAATGCCGCTGGATGACTCGGAATTACGGCGGAAAATCTTTCGTTCTGGACGACGAAAGCTACTTTCCTCTTTCGAAGTCTCAGATACCGGAAACGACCGATTCTACACTAAGGACAAATCTACTACTCCTCCAAAAGTAATGTATAAGTTCAAGCACAAATTTGAATCGAAGGTTATGTTATACATCGTAATATCCGATAAGGGTATTTCGAAGCCGTGGTTCAAACCAAGCGGTTTGGCCATCAACCAGGAGGTGTACCAAAGAGAGTGTTTGCAGAAAATACTCATCCCATTTCTTAAACAACATCACTCGGATGGCAAATACGTGTTTTGGCCGGACAAGGCATCATCGCACTACGCAAAAAAAACGCTAACGTTTTTGGAGAGCCAAAATATACCATATGTCCCAAAAGACCGGAATCCAACAAATTTGCCACAGTGCCGTCCTATCGAGGATTTCTTCGGTCTTTTGAGCTCCATGGTATACAAGGATAATTGGAAGGCCAAGAACACCAAGCAACTTACCAACAGGATCAAAAGCTGCATCCGAAAAATCGATGTGGCTGCCGTCCAACGGTCATGTTCCAGCATAACGACTAAGCTGCGCCGCACGGCGGACCACGGACCATATGACAATATTCACTAAACTTAGTTTGAAGATTTAAGTTGACCCTTTTAATAAAATAAATCAGTTTGAACAAAACTTCACTGGTATTTTTTTCCTGACCCATTCTTTTCGTTCTCATTATTTAGTGGACACCCGTTACGTTCGTAAATGGAGAGGCTGAAGCATCTTCATAGTCATAAACAATGATTACCATTCACACGAATCGATTAAACGAACAGATATTCTCTCAATATAGGATCTGTATAGCAAGAAACGATTACAGTTTATTATTCGTATAGAGTGGTACGCATCCATAAGAAGCCACGGTGCATTGTTACTTCTTTGCCGTTCTGCCATCGATAGAATATGTGTACTTTCAAGTCCTACGACTAAAGTGATTCGTTACTCTCCGTCGGAAGGAAGTTCCAGAGTGGTCTCAAAAGGTTCAGTTTATCTTTCACATACTCTATGGGAACACAATTAGAAGTGCTTTTCACATACGTAACTCGCATCCACGAGCACGGTGGGACAATCAAACGATCAGCACTAGCAATAAAGATGGTTATGTTTTCTGAAAGCTTGCGGTGTTGGGTTGAAGTAACTTGATTCTGTTTTAGTTCAATTTTGAATTTTTCTTGCTTTTAAAATGTTGCACCTATACCGGAAAATACTGATAAATTTGTTATTTATTTATTTGTTTGGTTAACATCTATACAGATAACACCGAATCAACACATTTAGAACAAATTTTATCAAACTACACCAAAATAATAGAACACCGCTGAAAACGGTCTAAGATGATGGAGTTTGAAGTTTTGAAATAACCAAAATACAGAAAAAACGAGATGAAAATGGGGAGGGGAGGGGGGAGGTGACTTATATTTTTCCTCAATGTTGCGTGTCATAATTTGTTACTCCTAATGTGTTGCACGTTGTATTGAGGCTTCTGTTATTTTGCTTTCTTTATATACCCTTTTAGTTAGCAGAAATTTTTTTGATTGTTATTTTTTGTATTCTCCCATGCGCGAAGTCGATTCTTCTGCAAAAATTTCATCAAAGAAAATATTTCTTAAATTCCTTTTTCGCTCCATGATGACTTTCCTAAATCTTTTCATTTCACCCGCTAATGGCAAGCATAGTAAATGGAGCATAAGGCTAGCTGAAAAGCTTATGATAAACCGAGTAACTTGTTTAAGCTGTCAATAGGTGGGACCTCCCTTAGCTCAGTCGGCAAAGGCGCAGCTACAAAGAAACACCATTCTGGAGGCGGCTGGGCTCGATTCTCAGTTTGGTCTAGGAGTTTACCGTTAATTAAAATTTCTCGACTCCCTGGGCATAGGGTATGATTGTACTTGCCACATACACTGATAGGCAAAATAAAGTGCCCACCTCATCGTTTTTTCAATTTCTCTCATTTACTTGGTTCAAATTAAAGTAAGCACACTGTATTTTTTTTATTATCTTATTTTTTATATTATTTTTAAGTTTCACTTATGGAATACTGAAAAAAAGGAGTTTTACTTAAAGAAAAAAAAAAACAATTTGTGTTGAAAAAAAAACAGTGACAAAATAAAGTGCCCACTTCATTTAGGCTACAGAAAACATAAATTAAAGTAAAATAAAAGCATTTCAATAATTGATGTGTCCTCCTTTGGCCTTCAGGACCTCCTGCAGGCGCTTCGACATGCCCTCGACCTGGTTCTTTAGGTGCTGTGGATCTAGCTCTTCCCAGGCGCGCTCCAGGGCTTCAAAATAGTTATTTTCATTGGGTTTTGTCAACCCTGGCATCGAAAATCGCCCACAAATTCTCGATGGGATTGAGGTCCGGGCTTTGTGGAGGCCATTCCAGCGGTTTGATCCGACAAGACCGGAAGAAAGACTTGGTCTTCTTGGCAGTATGCTTCGGGTCGTTGTCCTGCTGGAATACGAACTTCTCTTCAAGGCCCGTCTGGATCAGCGAAACCTCCAGATGTTCTCGCAGGATGTTGATGTAAGAATCTGCCGTCATTATCCCGTCGATTTTCACAATGCTTCCCACTCCACCCCACGAAAAACACCCCCAGACCATCACATTTCCTCCTCCATGCTTCATCGTGCCTTGGATGTGGCGCTCCTGAAGCTCCTCTCCCGATCTGCACCAAACACGAATCCGCCGCTTTCGGTTAAACAGCTCGAATTTTGATTCATCCGTCCAGAGAACCGTTTTCCAGAACTCTAGGGGCTTATCAGCATGCTCCTTAGCAAACTTAAGCCGTTTGGCTTTGTTTGCCTTGCTGATAAATGGGCGCTTCCGGGCAAGTTTGCTATTCAACCCCTGTGCTACGAGACGGCGACGAACAGTTCGACCGGAAACTGATAACTGAAGGGTTTCCTGGATCTCGCGGACAGTTACCTTCGGGTTCTTCTTGACTTCGCGCATGATCTTGGTGTCCGTTCTCGCATCCGTTTTCCGCTTCCTGCCTCTGCCAGGGCGATCCACCACTGATCCAAACGTTTTAAGCTTCAGAAGAATTTTGCCAACCGCTGCCTTACTGATACTGTACTTCTTAGCGACAGCCCGGTGCGATTCACCGTTTTGCACATCACGAACGACCAATTTTCGGATACACAAGGAATTGCTTTCGAAAGCACTGCGTTCTCCATTTTTTCAATTGAATCAAATGCGATCACGTATATAAATGCACCAGGTTGAGCCGTTTGCTTCAAAACATGTCAAAATATCAAAACATAAACAATCGAGGGGTCTTCCAATGGAAACTTATCGAAAACATATCGATTTTTGAAGTGGGCACTTTATTTCGTCACTGTTTTTTTTCAACACAAATTGATTTTATTTTTCTTTAAGTAAAACTCCTTTTTTCAGTATTCCATAAGTGAAACTTAAAAAGAATATAAAAAATAAGATTATAAAAAAAACTACACTGTGTTTACTTTAATTTGAACCAAGTAAAATGAGCGAAATTGAAAAAACGAAGAGGTGGGCACTTTATTTTGCCTATCAGTGTAATCATACTAGAGGTGTGAAGGTAGTTCGCATCCTCGCGGTACGCCTGGAAACGTTAAGCTCCCCTTAACGGCTAAACGAACTATGGAGGGAGCGTTTTACGGCACATTAGTGGATGCCAGTAAAACCCAAATTTTGGCAACTGGCTGCGTAAAGAATAACGAGTGGTACCATTGTATTCGGGCTGAAGCCTGTATCGTCTGTGTCATTCTCGACCGCCCAACCTCGCCAGTCGGGTGGGAGTAGGCTCAGATGACCCTATACCTGTCTTACGGTGATCCGGTTTGAACCCGGTTCCCCATCGAGGGGCCGTGTCAACCCTCGAAAGGCCTCCCTGCTTGCATAGACAACCATGGGATCACAATAGCGACTACCTAGGTGGGCTTGGATAGTGGCTGGAGGGGACTCAACAACATGGAGGAAACGAAGAAGGTCCCTACCGCGTAAAACGGTGGGATCGGGCGTGAGTGACACGTGCGGCAGTGCTACGGCATCGGAGGCAGGTGTCGCCAAGCTAGGCGTGGCTATGGATGGGCCAGGACTCATCTGGGTCATGGATAGGATGCGGGAAACCCTTCCTAAAGTGATGGAGGTTTCAGAGCAATTGGACGCGATTATCGACTTCACGTCGTCGCGCAACAACATTGCGAAGGGCCTCAAACTGAGCCTTCCCGGTTCAGGAGGTGATTGCATCTACCAGCAACGCGGAGGCTTCGTGGTTGTAAAAGTGAATGGAGTGTTCTCTCTGCGGCTGCAACGCACTGCCAAGATGGTCGAACAGTTTTCCAATATGCTCGATCGGATGACAACGGAGCTAACTGGCCTGAACCCGTTGGTAATAGCGGGGGACTTCAACGCTTGGGCTGTCGAGTGGGGGAGCCGCCTTACCAACCCTATGGGGCCAGATTCTCCTGGAGGTCTTGGCTAGGCTCAATGTGGACCTAACCAACGTGGGTACTAAGAGTACCTACCATAAAACGGAGTGGAATCGATCATGGATATAACATTCAGCAGTCCTGAGCTGATTAGCAATTGGAGGGTGGATGCTGGCTACTCCCATAGCGACCACTTGGCGATTCGATACAGTCCACAATACAAGGCAGCATGCGGAAGGAGGGGCATCCATTCCATTCGCCCGCAGATGAAGGACGTCCTACTTTGATGTAGAGACTTTTAAAGAGGCGCTTGAGAGGGAATGAAAACTACGTGAAACCCAGGAACCTTGCCGCGAACGACTCTTTGATACTTAGAGAACGTCCATTAATTACGTCACGCAAAATTGACTCTTTCCGAGCCTCGACCCGAGTCCATGGCCCCCCGCCGCCAGATTTGTCCCATGACCAGCGTTCGTCTATCCCAGACCTTAACGCTGTCATAGCTATGGAAGGGTGGATGGCTCCGCCGAAGTCAACGGTGGATGCCATCCTGTCCGTCACCAAGACGGCTGAGGTGGCAATCCAGCGCAAGAGGCGAGGAGTACGATAATGTGCAGTGGTCACCCTTGACGTGAGAAATGCATTCAATAGCGCCAGTTGGGTGGCTATCGCCGATTCGCTCCAGCGCCTACAGGTTCCTGGGTACCTGTAAAGGCTACTTCCAGAATCGCGTACTGGTATACAATATATAGGCAGGCCAGAAACGTGTCCAGATCACCGCAGGCGTCCCGCAAGGTTCGATCCTGGGTCCGGTGTTATGGAACACGATGTACGACGAGGTACTGCGGCTTGAGTTCCCGAGCGGGGTGAAGATAGTCGGGTTCGCGAACGGCATCACCCTGGAGATATGTGGTGAATCCATCGAAGAGGTCGAGTTAACGGCCTCGCACTCCATCGGCATTGTGGAGAGATTCATAAGCTTCAGGCAATTGGAGCTAGCTCACCATAAGACTGAGGTCACGGTGATGAATAATCGGAAATCGGAGCAACATGCGACGATCAGTGCAGGTAACTGCACAGTGGAATCGAATAGGTTCTTGAGGTATCTTGGGGTTATGATCAACGATAAGCTGTCCTTTGTCAGTCACAGTCGATTACGCCTGCAAGAAAGCCTCTATGGCTATATCGGCATTATCCCGCATGATGTCAAATAGCTCGGCGGTGCAAGGGTGTAAGCGTAAACTTTTAGTCTGTGTCGTCCTGTTCATACTTAGGTACGGCGGGTCGTCACCTTGAGTATCAAGAGTCTCGAGGATGTGCCAGGACCGGGACGTCTGGGACGCGGTATGCATAGAAGCCTCCCAGATAGTCCTCGACAAAAATGGTGAAATGACTAAAGCCCTAAGTAGTTAGACATAGTGGGTGCTTAACAAGCACAATAGCCCCCTCCCCGAAGTAATACCGGGAGGGTCCAGGGCTTAAGGCACGGGTGGGTTTTTAGTGGGTCGAGGGGTTGGCACCCTCATCCCCACACCCTGAGTTCTTCAGGTGCCTGGTTGCAGATTTTCAATCCCATCTGAAAAAAGAAAAAAAACCACAATCATACTAATGCAAAATGATACCTGGCATCGTAAGCTCTCAATTAATAACTGTGGAAGAGCCCCCAACACTGGGGGGTTGGGAGCAAGCAATAAGCGAATTGTGAAAGCAATAAGCTTGAAATGCTAAATAAGAAGAATAGGAACTTGTTCTAGTTTCTTCACTCTAGCACGAAAGTGTTCCACAACTCTTCAGATATTCCGGGGGTACTGGCTAACCCGGAGGATCATGCAGTGACCAGTCAAAACCACAAATGGGTTATTTGAAAATAACCGCGACATCTGACCCTGATTTCACTGGAAACTTGATATCATCGCCATTATTTTTTAGTTCTCATGTTATTTGACATGTCACCTGATCCAATTCCAAATCTTGCAACTTTCCCGGGAGTACTCGCATCATCAATCCGGATGTAGCCAATGTGGTTGTGGAGTTTTGATACCATCACCATTGGACTTATTTTTGAATTCATATTTAATTTGAGGTGTCGCATAATGGGTTTTGATTGAAGTCAGAAATTGACCACTTCCCCGGAGGTTGCTCCGGAACCAGTTAACCAATGCCTTGCATTTGGTGGTTGTTAAATTCAAATCGGTTCATTAGTTGATTGGGAAACTGAGTTAGAAGCTTTGTTACACACATATACTACACACCCACCTTCACAAACAGCAATGTGTTCAGTTCATCGATCTGAGTTCGTTGGATATAAAACTCGGCTTTCCAGGCCTTGGATCAAAAGTTTCTAGGATATAGATATACACTTCATTGTAAGACGGGAAAACCGTGGTAATCTAGTACGAGATTCACGAATTTACCAATTTTATGGGTTACCCAGATATTCCAGGACTCTGGCCCCTGGAACCGTATTAGGGCAAATTTCCGCAAGATGAAACCCAAATTTTCTGTAAGTTGGTAAAAAAAATCTTCAAAATAAACCTATTGTGTGTGCGCGTGTGTGCTCGAATTTGAAAACTTGGTTGAATTTTTTTCCGATTCTCCATACATTTTATATGAGTGTTAAGAACACGACCATGTTGATCTTACACTTCTAAAAAGTATTGGTCAAGCGCAATGTTCATCCTATTTTTATGGAATTTTAGAAATAAAAATTTCTAATAGTGTAAAAGTGTACAAAAAATTATGTATTGTAAAATGAAGAAGTTGATTTTTCGTGTTTTTTTGCCTTGAAATCACTGTTGTTTTTTTAAGATACCGTCGTAATTAATGGCACACGCGCAACTGTCAAAAGCACGAAGAATCTGTTGACACAAAAAGAACATTCGTACATATTACACGAACACAATACAAAGGGCTACGAATATATTGTTACAAATTTTAAAGAAACGTCTCTCTGGTGGCTGCATGAAGACAGACAGATTTACTATATCGACTTGAAATGTAATTTAAAAAAGCGCAGCCACGTGGAGTTGTCCAGCTTTTTTTTTTTAATATTTCTGACATGGGATTTGATCCTGTATTTTTGGAAAGAGCTGAAACTGTGGTTGCTCTCACTAGGCCATGGTGACTAATGGGAAAATACTTGATCAATGAGTATGAAATTATAACTCTTAACAGCGCTTTAATTTTTATTTTGGGATAAATAAATTCTTTCCTCACATCCCAGCAGCTACACTATCTTACATGAGTACGATAAAAGAGAAACAGTGATTGGTTGGTCTTCACGACATTTATTTCGTGCATTGTACAAAATGGTGTAATGATATCATTTCACCAGATAAAAAACAATATCAATTTTCCATACAATACACTGAAAATTTATTTTCGTAAAGTAGCTTTCACGCGTTTCGTAAACATGAATTTTGTACATAGAACAAATGTCTCGTATATTGTATGAAACATTCATAATGCTTTTTATCTGGTAAAATGCTATCATTACACCTTTGTGTAAAATTCACGAAATGAACTTCGTGATGACCAGCCAATCGCTGTTTCTCTTTTATTCCGTACTCATGTTTGATGGTGTTGCTGCTGGTATGGGCGGAAATAAATTGTCTATCCCTAAAATAAAATTCACAGCGCTGTCGTGAGCTATAACTTCATGCTCATTAATCAAAATTGTTCTCACGTGTCAGCGTGGCCTAGTGAGATCAACCACGGATTTAGAAACAGCACTTTTCAAATATTCAGGTTCGAACCCCATGTCAGAAACAATAAAAACAACGCTGGACAATTCCACGTGGGTGCGCTTGTTTTTGTCAATTACATTTTGAGTCGATAAAGTAGATCTGTCAGTCCTTCATGCAACCACCAGAGGACGTTTCTTTTTAATTTGTGACCAAATATTCGTAGCTCTTTGCATTGTTTCCGTACAATGTACGAATGTTCTTTCTGTAGTCAACAAAGCTTCGTGCTTTTGACAGTTGCGCGTGCAATTAATTACGAATGTATCTTCATAAAAAGAACAAATCAGTTTCGTTGCTGAAAACAACGAATGGATTAGTTAGTATTAATTTTGATTTAGTAATATAAACTAAAATTAACTTTCAGTGTATACGAGACATTTGTTCTATGTACATAATCCATGTTCACGAAACAAGTGAAAGCTATTTTACGAGAATAAATTTTCAGTGTACACAACATGGCGGTAACCATTTGTTTATTCTGACTTGAGAAACTGATCGGTGGTACTGGAATTGTGTTGATATCACGTAAATTTCAAGCGT
Organism: Aedes japonicus; assembly: GCA_034211315.2. Taxonomy (NCBI): domain Eukaryota; kingdom Metazoa; phylum Arthropoda; class Insecta; order Diptera; family Culicidae; genus Aedes; species Aedes japonicus. The sequence goes on from JASCZW010000255.1 coordinate 285,905, forward strand.
TCAAGACGCAAAAATAAGGGCGTGTCGTAGAATTATATGTTATTGGTTGCAAATATGAATTCAAGCTGAAAGATTGCAATGGATATAATAAAATATTCTATAACTTTTAACGATATTTCAAATTGAAAATTTCATTCAACCATTTATTATGTCGATATTTTTTCATAGAAGTTTTAGATTACATCATAAGTAATTGTCAATTTTTTTTTCTGTGTAAGTTCATGAGATATATGTTATAAATTTAAATTAGGTTTCGCCTTAATCAGGTATCTTGTATGAAAGATTGTAAAAAAAATCACTAAAATACGCTTGCTTCGGTTTGCAATTGTTTTTATTTTTTTTTTGTGGGGATGAACACTTTTTCTCAGTTCACAGTGAACGAACCGAATAAAAAATCATGCATACATTAATTGTTATGTTATGTATTCTCCGTGCGTGGAGTAACGATTATGATGTAGAAGGAGGTGTTCGCTCATCACCATGAGGCACCAAAAGTGAACATTAATGTTTTTGGCTAGAATGAAAGATGTGAAGAGAAAGTGTTGAAAGATCCGTCAGTGTGCGGCAGGCTGGAAATAGAACAGATGTTTTTTATTTATTTAGGAAAATTGAGCGAAAGGTAGGAAAGTAGGTTGTAGGACGGACCAACTTGGTCCATCCTACAACCTACCCGCAGTGGGATGTTAGGCAAAAATTGACGTCCATGGCTCAGGTTTTCAGAAATATCTTACTAGTTTACATAAAATTAGCTAAGCAATAACATATTTTTTTTTTTTTTTTTTTTTTAAAAAAGACCGGGCGTAGCGTATTTGCTACTCCGTTACCGATCAGAACTAGTGTAATTGCACAGAGAACCACATAGATGGAGCTTGGGAGTAGGCTTTGTATCTTCAATGTACAAGTTCACTAATTCTATTTATAGATCAGTACCGGCGCCGGCCACGTCCTCACGGTCTTTGGGGAGGGGGGAAGGATGATTAGTTTGACAATCGTTGGTTAGAGACCGTGTTTACCCTCTGCGTCTCCACAATTGTCAAGGGAAGGATAGATTTGTGTTAGTGAGGCAGGTTATTTATAGATCATGGTTCACTGTGGTAAGTGAGTACGATCAATGAAAGCGCAGTAGATTGCTTTTTTTTATTCTAAATCTAGTGGTGATAGAAGAGGCAAGTGACAAATGACAAGGAAGGGGACGGGCCTGGGATTGAACTCCCGACCATCTGCTCAGTAAGCAGAACGAATAACCACTGAGCTATCCAGCCACGTCATTACATAAAATTAGCTAAGCAATAATATGTTATCGACAAAGTGGAAATTGTTTTTGAAGTTTTGTGATAAATCTAACAATTATATCAATAAATTTGCTTGTAGGAGCGATGACCAAAACACTGTCACGTGCTGTCATGACGAAACAATCGATAAGAATTTGAAGAAAATCTCCATCATCGTTTTCTCGCCCGGTGAGATTTTCAGTCGTATTTCGGTAAAAATCGTAGGTCATTTTTCACCGAAAATGACATTTGCCAGCTCTGCACTGGATACATGCCCTTTTGCTCAGTGTTTCTAAAAAAAACATCTGTTCTATTTCCAGCCTGCCGCACACTGACGGAACTTTCAACACTTTCTCTTCACATTTTTCATTCTAGCATGGTGATGAGCAAACGCCTCCTTCTACATCAAAAAATCATGGCTAAATATTTTGCCTGCTTTCCTGGTGCTACGTGATGCAGAAAAGCTAGTTGGTAACATGAAGTGATGCAAGATTTAGGAAGTGTGGGTTTCTCGAGAAAGTTCAGTTAGTTGATGTAATCTAAATAAACTGTCACAAAAAGCCGTTTGATTTGGAATGGAAACTTAAGTGACACTTTTGGCATATTTGAAATTGTGCAAGCATGAACATCTAATAAAGCAAACCATAGTTTAGCCAGGAGTTTAATTCAGCATTGTTACGAAACACATAAAGTTTTATTGCTTAGAGTTGTAATAGGTTCACAAAGGACCATTCTGGAAACTCTTTAAACTTCTGAAAAAATGTTTAGACCATAAAAAAGGAAAACTTACTTGTACTAGGCAATCTAATTCGAGTTATCTCTTTTATGAGTATTCCTTCAGCGTCAAGCACGCATCTGACGATCCTGTTTCTTTTCATTTATTTGTCCCTTGCTCTGATTTTTGTTACAATCGACAGAATTGTACGTAACTGCTTAAACATGTTTTTACAAATCGCCACTTTTGAAGTGAATGTAACTGTTGTCGGCAACCTCGGTTTTATTCGGCTATGGTTCAGTGTAAACTCAATTTCCCAAAAACCATGTGTTTTATGTAATTATGTTAGTTTATGTGCCATGCAAAAAAAACAACTGATGAGTTTTCGCCTTTGAAAATTCATTGCTTCGTCTTACGCCGTCGATCATTGTTATTGTTAATTTAACAGTAGAGGAAAGGCAAGCAACACGGTCTGCTTTAGAATACGATAACTTGTCGTTTGAGTGGTTTTTATGAGTTTTATGATGAATTGACGTTTTAGCGTTGTGAATAAGAGTACATGAATAGGCATGAGAATCTCAAGCGTGAGATTCGATTCCCTTGAGTTTATTCATGCAAGGTTCATCAATGAATCAAAATTTAAAATAATTTACGGAATCAGCAGCATTTTCAAATGCGTGTGATTAATTTAAAGAAAATATAGCATAATGAAATAGCTCAGCAGAAAAAGGTTATCAACTTAAAGCTAAAATATCAAGTGAATTATTTCAATGATAGCCTGTACTGGACACTCTGCCCAGAGTAATTAATGGTTGCCGATGCCAATTTTACCTTATTGCAATGAATGATTGAGTCAGGGCAGAGCTTTTCTACTTTTTTCAACAATTGACAGGTGACCTATTTTGAATCTCCATCCTCAAAAATAAAATCTGGCATACACCGCGGTCAACTTTTCCCACTGTGCCTCATGCTCACTTGTGACAACTTCATTCGACATATTCTCAGCCCATGGTAAGAAGTAAAACTCACCACAGCAGCTACAGAAGCTATCGATTGTTACTTATTGTAGCTCATACCATATTGCGGCAAATGGCAATTGGTTACCGCATTTCGCAATTGTGGTCGATTCAATCGGCCAACTATAACCACCCGGTGCAAACCAAGCCCATCTGATGGCCAGTTCTTGGAAAGCCTCATCGCGACAGACAAAGCCTTAGCTGACTGTTATGAGGTTTGCAGAACTCAGACAAAAAGCTCTCGCACGCCACTATCGATGTGTTCCCATCCCATCCCATAGTCAGTCAGTACATTGAACACACAGCGTGGTCAGAAGAACGTGAGCCGCACTTTGTCGTTTCGCTTCTTTGACCATATGTTTGCCGATATGAGAAAAGCTACGTGGTTTCCGCAATGAAGCCGGCAGTTGTCTGACCGGGTGCGATATTATCAGTGTCTGGCTTGCTTCGTCTCGGCTTTGAAAATCAGCGGTTGAATTGGCTAAAGTACCTACATGTTGCAGGAAGCAAAAACCGAAATGATACAACGTATCATATCAAGCAGTACATTTTTTCTTAAGGTGAAAATTTATCAAGTTGCATCGTGCCTTGTTCTAGGTTCATGTTACAACGTAACCAACGATACATAGCGAGCAGTGCAGCACTCGCACACGCGTCTTGCGTAATGATTTATGCTTCGCACGACTAGCCGCACTATCGCCAAATTTGACGCTCGCAGCACGATGCCAATAAAGAGCTTGTCCGTTGAGCTAGTTTCCTTGTTTGTTTTTGTTGAAATTTGAAACGACGGTCTTCGGGAGGTCTCAAAATGGGCTAACCATCGCGATACATTTCGATACAATGTGTACGTGTAACAGCTTGATATGTTATCGTGGGTCAGGAATAATTTTTGTCATACATGATCAGTACATTTTAAAAAAGTGAACCGAAACTTTTTTTAGTGATAAACAGGCCTATTCGATTGATTCCTATACAGTTTGAAATTTATATTATATTTTTGTATTGATTTAGCCTTGTGCGCGTTCAGTTAAACTCGTCTTTTTCCCTTTTCTTTCACCTTCACAATCGAACGCTCAGCATTTTAAATATAATGGATATATCAGCGAACAATTAGTTTGCTTACAGCAGTACATAAGAGTACAGCTGATATGAACCATCAACTTTGCTGAGAGTTCACCTAGCAATTTTGATAGCTTGAACTAGATCCACACGCGGAGATCGCCATAAAAATGTATAATTAAAATTATGTATATAAGTATTGAGTCGCCTATCGAATTTCAACATTTAATTTTCTTATGAACACATTAATGAACATATCATGCTTGTTCAAGATAATTATTAACCACGAATTAAACACAATCCCAGCGACATTCTTAATAAATCAATCTATTTTATTGAACGAATTGGCAAATTTTAACCCTAATATTTTCTATTTCCTTCAGTTTGTAATACCGGTGCAGATTCACTGGTCACCATGAACAGAAAGAACTCTTTTCCCTGCTCCGAAACCTATCCCAGCCAGCGCCAACTGCTGTCTTTTCACCCTGAGGCCAGAAATTCAACTATCGTTCTCCTTGACCTAATTTGGCATAGTATAGACTCATATTTCAATTAGCACCCAACTCTGCCAGCAGAACGATGCATAACAGTAGATATTGGTCTCCTACGCACTTGGTGGTCGTAAATTTTACACCGGGCAAAATTGCGAGGCACCGGTACAGTTCCTCAAAAAGCACGGTCAAAGTATAATTTATGTGTCCGTTGCACTTACTCGCACACTGCACTGCACAAGTTCGCTTTCGTTTTGAATATGCATTCCGCGGTTGGATTGCATATGGTGGATAAGAAGCACAAAAAAAAACCTGAAGATTCGCCTGAGGCAGTTCTGATACCTGCCGTGTGGATTGCTTAACTTGTTGGCAGCGTTGAATTTTGTGGAAGACTTAACTTTGATCCTTCAATGTATTGGACAAGTTTCATTTGCGCTGAATATTGAATTTCAATGAATAATTGGAGACTTAGATTTGATTAACCTTTTTTTTTTTGGTATTAAAATGGTCAATATTGACCCAGATTTCAACCTACCGTTCAATGCCCCCCGCTCGTTTTCAAACTTGTATCTGTCAATTTCAGAGCTTGCCGTTACCCTATACGGAACTATCAATAAACTTACTCTTCATTTCTATTCGTTCTAGCAATAAATTACTGTCCACTCCTAGAGCCTCGCATGGAGATGAGAAATTATCTGCATTTGACAAACTTCATCAAAGATCGTTTCGCCGCGCATGGGTGATTACAAAACACAACAATCACAGTCTAAGAACAATGTTTATACCTCATTTAAAAGGCTATGATCAGGTTTGCCACATTATTTTTTGTTCCTTTCCTTAATTTTTTGCCAAAAATATATTTTTTATCTGTGTGAGCTACAGAAAATCTTGGTAAACATTTTTGCTTCAAACTTGAGTTGAATGCAAAATAAAACAGATATGTAACCTACACATTTATTTTGATAAGCCGATACAAAACAGTCTTTTCAATAGGAACTAAGTGCAATTATCGGGTTTCCTACATCACACTTCAGCAAAACGGATCTTCTTTCTGAGTGAAGTTAGTAGTACAGAAATTAATAGAAAGTTCGCAATGAACTGTCTTAGCAAGGGAACAGCCAGCTAACCCATCTGCTCGTTTGAAACACAGTAGTTTTCCCCAACAAGTTTCCAAGTCATCCGATTCTTCCACTTATATGTCCTTGAAGATGATTGACTTCCTCAGCTCACGAAACTCATTTTTAATGCTCACCGTTTTCAAAGAAGATTGGATATAGTTTAACAATCGAGTAGAACTCCTTCAAAGTTTGCAGCTTCTCGGGGTCTACGCTCGATGCAATAGTCAAAACGATCCAGCGTTCTCGTCAGAGCGCTAAATGATCTGTTTAAGCAACTTGGTATAGAAAGCACAGCAGATCGAGTAAAAAACCTCCTTCCTGGTATCATAGAGTGTTCCGGATCCAAGCAAATTTCCTACTGCTACCCTTGTACACGGAAAAAAAATCCGTGCCCATATTTGTGGGATGCAGTAAAGAATTCGAGAACAAGCAGAAATACACCGTGAACTGAATCACGTAATGATGAATTAAGTGACGTTTAAAGGGAAAAGTCCTGAATTAAGTGAACGTCCATTTTCATGTTAAGGAACGCCTTAAGACTGTGTATATATTTTCAACTTCTTACGATATTTCTCAAAATCTGAATATCCGAAATCCATCCGGTGTTTTAGGAAATCATCTTCACAAATATTTGCAAGGAGAAACATTAGTGAAACTTCAGCTGATTTCACATGTTAGGGAATTCCGGGACTTTAAACTGGAAAATACTGTTCGCTTTGTTGAAAAGGGGCAATACGTAGCTCAAGAAGTGGAGAAGTGGCTGTGTCATCGGATCGTTAAGATGACAGAGAATGCCTTGTGCGCTTTGATTGTTGTCGCAGTTGAATTGAAACGCGAAAAACAACACGAGCTCTGAAAACCGTTCTAAATTCCGTGAACACGTTGAAATAAATATCATTCGAATAGCAAAAATAACCATCGAGAACATTATTCTAAGGCAGCCCTATAAATGCATCATAAGATTGGATAAATTTTCAATAATAAATTGAAAAACGCTCCCTAAAATGAAATATATTGCTCGTTAAATTCAACAAAATATAACCATAAAACATATGGAATGTTCCATAGATATGTGACAATAACTCCATAGAATAATTAAAGTTGAGCATTGAAAACCCGGATATGTTCATTAATGTTAGATACACTGCTAAATATATTATGTACAATCTGATTGTGATCCAGTTGAAAAGTAACCTTAAGCTTCAATCAATGTACCATACAAGATCAAGGTACTTTTCATCATCCGTATGGTACACTAATTGATGGTTAAGGTTACTTTTCAAGTAAACCATTGTTAGATTATACATGATATATTTAGCATTGCATCTATCATTAATTAACATATCCGGGTTTCCAATGCTCAATTTTCATAATTCTATGGAGCTGTTTTCGCATGTCTATGGAACATTTTATATACTTTATGGTTATATTTTGTTGAATCTAACGGGCAATTTTAGGGAGCATTTTTCAATTTGTTAATGAAAATTTGTCCAATCTTATGATGCATATACCCTTTTGCCATTATTCTAACGTTCCAGAATTCCTCTGCGGGAATGCATGAAAGTACTTCTAAATTGGAAGAACAGTATTTTTTTAGAAATCCTTGTAGGAAATTTTTCCTAAGGAAATTATTTTCGGGAACATTGAAATAAACACTTCTACAGCGGAACACTTGAAGAAATTTTTGAAGTATTTTATGGTGAACTACATTTAAAACCCTGCAGACATCTTAGATAAAATTTAAAATAATTCTACATTTTTTTAAATTAAGAATTAAATAGATTAGGTTATGAAATTAGTAAAGAAAAGTCTTCTTAGATTTTTCCAATAAATCAGGATTTTGGACAAGAATTACTTCTGGAACTATCTTATAGTTTTTGTGTAGTTCTCTCAAGTTTCCTCTAAAGATTCCTTAAGAATCACAAGACTTCACAAGTTAAGGGATTTCTCCAAAAATTTCATCAGAAGAATGTTTTGATAAACTGTCGATGAGATGATATACGCTATAAAATTTTCTTAAAAAATTATCTCAATAAATTTATGCAGGACATGCAAGAATAGAAAGTATCGATAGGTCCAATAGACATCTACAAAACTACTTCTATTATATTTTCATAACCTGCAAAAATTCTAGCAGAAATTGCTGTTCACTACTGGGATCCCATGATGTTGGGAAGATATTTCAAATTTCGAAACATTGAACTAAAAGAGATGATTGTTGGTGTCAGTGTATTTTTTTTCTTTTGGCTCATGGGTCTAAAGCAGCACAATGAAAGTAGAATTGAAAAAAAAAATGGATCCTAAAATAGCATAGAATAGCATTGCATAGCATAGCATAGAACATTTGCACAAAGCGTAGAGAGAGTAACCGAGATAAGCTCATCCACTTCTGCTCAACATTTCGCCAAAAATATGAAGTGTTGTAGTCCCGCTTCTCTCTGCGCACCTGGCCACGTCCTAACAACTGTTTGAAAAATTAATAATTGTCTTGACATCTTTTGCCAAAAGTGCTGGGAACCCAAACAACCTTCATATACGTTCAAAAGATAAAAAAAATGGCGAATTTCAAAATTTTATTTGTGGAATGCTCATATATGTTCAACATAGTAATTTGGTAATAAATAAACATTATGATGAAATAATTAATAATGATCGACATATAATAATAATATCCAGAATTTTTTGAAGAGGCTTCAACTTTTATTAATTTTTTTTTAATAATGATTTTAATATGTTTATAACAATATACAATGATTATATGACGGAAATAATACGATGTCCTTGTGACATACAAAATAATGTTCTTAAAAAAAATCCAAAGTGATATGATAAAAAAAGGGACTTAAAACCCAAAAACGGAAACTTATCCACAATTGAATTAAAAACAAAAAAAAATTAATTCTCCGAAAACTCTTGTTCTCTTGGCCAATAAATGATTCTTTCTGCCAGTGAAATAAAAAATGAAAGATCATACACAATAATAGTTTTTAAATTCTTAAATCTGTGTAGATGAAGTATGAAAAAAAAACATTTTTGTAGAATTTGTCGTAAATAATCCTTTCTAAACAAGCGTGATAAACCTTTCTAAAATACATAACCTTAGTTAGGAGGGCTAAAAATTACAACGATGCCTATATGCGAGGCTGAAAAAGAATAAAAAACATTGTGAAGAGGTGATATAACATAAAATGACAAAAACAATTATATTTGTAATGTCTGCATGTCTGAATTGTGGTCCTGCTGCAATTATAGATGATCATCGCCATAAGGGAAAAAATAGTTCATATTTATATACAGTACTTGAGAATTCCTGAATAACCTGAAATAGAGAATACTTCCATTTTTCATCATTCAAAAGACATTACATTTCAAATCTCGCTAACCTGAAACAAATTTGTATTCAATAATATACTATCATATCATAACAACAAAACTAGATAAAAAATGTATTTTGCCACTATTATCCGTAATGTCCTTTCATTTTATTAGGATGGATCTAACGGAAGGATGATCCCAAAGCGCGCTGTAACTACGAACTTAATGTGAATAGTAAAATTTTCAATGTAACCTACACGCACACGATCCTCTGTATCAGGTGAAAAACTACTTGATGTAATATTTCCACGATGGAACTGACTCTTAGCGTCGAGTTTTGACCAAGAATCCCTACTGAGCCGTTGTGGCATGATAAGTCAACCAGTTCAGTGCAAGGGAGCAGTCTTCGATTCCTGAATTATATACATTTTTAAAGTTAGTGATTCTGGGGAAACTGTAATCTTCTCAATGAAGCATTCCAGGAAAATGGGGGTCCCTGATATTTTATTTCTTTTTGACGTAGGACTAAGTCTATACTGGAGTACAATTTAAAAAAAAAATCTATTGCAACCATCACGAGATGCGGTCAGGTTTTGAGCTTTAATATCTTAGTCGTTTCTCCAAACATTTTCTCAATGTTTGCACCAATCGATCGGAAATTTTTCCAAAAACAAAAACTCTCGATTTTTAAAATTAAACTATTTAAATTAACGCAAATATAAGGTGATATCTTATAATGTCAATATTTCAGAGTAAATTTACAAAATACACAGTAATTTCCTAGCACAGTCTTCATATTTATGTAAGGAACGTCTTCTAGGCAGCCATATGGGACGAATGACTAAGAGGTTAAAAAAAAATCCCTTAAAAAAATAGGCAGCCATGAATGTTATAAAACGGGTACACCTTCGCATTTTGGTTTAGTGTTTTGGAAGCCGTGGAGCGGTGCAGTGGCGGTAGGAACACCGTTGGCGGCAGCAAGCACCCTGGAGGGTGCACTGGCGAGCAGTCGTTGCCCAGAGAGGCGTTGATGTAGTTGGCTGTTGGTGCCGATGCTCCCGTCAACCTCACTGCGAGAAACATTGCTGCTAGAGCCTACGAGTTGGCGGGCAAAAGCCGCCCGAGACAACGAGAAAAGAATCAATGATCCCACGTCACCTGCTGATGGCCACCCGCAACGACGAGCTGAACCAAGAAAGAAAGCCCAGGTAATCGTGAACCATGTTTCTCCTCCTTTAACTAAATCTTTTTCAGGACGACCAAATCAGTTTGCCAGTAAAGAATTTGTTTGGTTGAATTTTTTTCTTGTGCTATTTTAAATTTTCATTACTGCGCCCAGCTGAACATGGTATTCATTAAATGCCGCATCCTGGAGTAAATGACAAAGACCGTTGAACAACCAACGAACGAAATTTTAGAGTGGATAATTCGAGCCGAACTGCGATACTTCAGACCGACCATGTGGTTGGGTTTGTTGTAGTTCCTAGTTGTGCATAGCGGATTAGTTGCTGGCGGTATATAATAAATATTTCATAAAATGATTTAGTATTGAACATAACCAATAGCTAAATAATTTGTGTGAAATTTGCTTTTTTGCAATCGCAGCTCGCTGTTTGCTGATATGTGATGATTTGCCTATCACAGTCATCATTCTCTTATAACTAATTGGTTAATGCTGGTAATGTTCTCTTAAAATTCCAAACAGTGCTTGAAAGTGCTACTATTCGAAAGGAATCATATAATTTTGAGAAAGTCTAAGTATTTCACACCAGCATATGGCTGCTGCAAAGTATGTGGTTACATAACTTTCTTCTCCGCGTTAAATATTATGGCGATAATAACCACCATTTAATATCAAATTTTAAATAAAACAGCATAACTCATAATTTGATAGTACGCTAAGGCACTTTTTACACCTAAGATGATCAAACTTGTAGAAATTGTCCCGACTGTTACTCACATGTAAATTATAGTGTTATTCAAATAAGCTTTTAACAAGCGTTAATATCCATGGTTTATAATAAATCCACTTCACATATATCGCACACAACAAAACATCAAGATAGTGTCCGAACTTCACTATAATGCCACGTATTTTCAGAATATTTAGACAAAACCATGCGAAACTAAAACTGGGGCAGAACGCACCGTGTCGTTATGTATACGTCTACATGCTTAGAAAAAAATACTCAGTGGAGCGGTTAAGTGTATGAAGCCAATGTTGGGAATACAAAACTTACTTCTGGTAAAATTCTACCCAAAAGTAAGTAATTTGAACCCAATGGTAGATAAACACAAATATACCCAACGTGCTACCCACATTTAACTGCTCTTTTGGGTACTTTTTTCGAAGCGTGTATATAATGAGGAGTTGGCAACATATCACAACGTTTAGCGCAACGTCTTTATTCTATAGCCATTGGCTACTTGACAACCAAACGGTGCTAAGAGGACGTGGCGATATGTTGCAACTTTACATGTCTAATGAGTAACTTTTTATAGCTGTGTTTTTACTTTTTACAAGCGGTGCATGCTATCCCAGTGTTGCGGTGCGTCTTAACCAAATTTTAGGGTGCATATTTAGCAATTAAGCGGGCATTTTAACCTGGAGTCGTCTTGGGATCATATTGGAAAAAGTTTAAAATATCATGAAAAACCATCATTTAGAATTAAAATCACATTTGATCTACAACGAAAACATCGTAATGCACCATACTCAATAACTTATTCCTATATGGGACCCTCTTCGATTCGAACCAAAATTGCCTGATATACTTGTTTTAGGCTATTAATTTAAAATCCAAAGTTTTAGACCAATCGGTGAACCCCTCGGCCCATGAGCAGCCCCCATTTTTTTGAGATTTTTGAAAAGTTTATATTTTGTTTATTGAATATCTCAATGAATAAAAGAGCTACAAACAATGTTAGATTTTTTTCTGAAAGGAAATTAAATTTGCTTTCAAATGAATATTTTTAATATTTTTTACAGTGTTGCCAACATTTTTATTTTTGTGGTTGAAATCACTTTTTTTTCAATTTTTATGGCTCCAATGTGTTCAGCAGACTTTTTTACATAAGAAACACTTATCGACAAAAAAAAATTTGCCCCATCATGGAGATATTCACTTTTAAACATATCATGTTTTATATTCAATGAACAAAAATTAAAAAAATAGTGTAAATATAAACAAAGTGTTTTTTGAAAATGGGTCTAACAACAATCACAATAGGTGATTGTGCTAGCAATTATTTATTGCCAGATTCCAATTCGGATTCCGCAGCTATATTCACTGGAAACAGACAATTAGATGAAAATCTTCAGTGTTGCCATCCTTCGGTTTATTTGCGATTATTTTTCAAAACAGATATTCATGCTAGGATTAATTTTTTTGTCAATCGAATCATCAAGCTATCTATCTATCTTTCTAAAAAAAATGAATTAGAACGATATGTCAAGATTTTACTTAAGAACTGCTCTACAGATTTCCTATTTTTTTAAATCTGTTCTTCTTTGGCTGCATCGGGTAAAAAAACGTACAAACTTATGGTACGATGTTTGCCGGGTCAGCTAGTTATAAATAAAAGTGAAATTTTATATTTAACATCTAATTAACAAATTCCACTATAAATAAAATATATATAAAAAATTATTTCATGCTGCGTTTTGCTTTGGCAGTACGGGTTGAATTTTTAAGGTTTTTCAAAATCAGATTAAAAATGGTACCCTTTTCTGAGCTCGCAATACTCTTCATAAGAACAGTGGTATCGGCTGTTGGAGCTGCCGAATGCATTCCGCGGATTCCATGAATGGGTTGAGCATTACCAAATCTGACTGCCAAATGTTCTTTTTGCTCCTTGCTCTGCTGTGATGCCACAAACTTCACATTCAAGTTGCAACTACAGCGTGCCCAATCATACAACTCTTTTGGAGTTTGTATGGTAGTTCCTTGGAGACTAGCTCTCGTCGCCAATCGCTTTAGTGTTCCACCTTCTCCATCGTTTGGACCTTTACCGTGTGCCGTTGAAAAAAAGTGCCATTCAGCTGGAACGCCAAAGTCTTCTCGATGGTACAGCAAATTCAAGATGTTAAACCTGTTTTTGTACTGTGAACCGGCACCGTCAGAGAAGTAATAAATTTTTGTCAGCTTAGTCAGAACTTCTCTTTCGGTAAAGTTGTCCCGAGTGAACTGGTAGAACTCTGCCTGTTTCGGTGCAATATAGTCATGCTTCCTAACAACTGCGGGTTCTTCGAGAAATGTTTCAATGAATGTATCAGCATCACACAATACTGTCTGCCAGCTGCACCTGTCTTGTTGCGACGTTGCGTCCATTGTTTGAACAATATTTCCTCAATCGAATTATTCTCAAAATATGACCAAATCAAATTCCTAATATGATCCAAAATGCCACAAGCTGCAATAGTACACTTGTTCAAGAAGCACAGCTCCGTAGGTGAATTGCACACGCTTTGCTTCAGCACAACTCTTAACGAATTAAACGCTGATTCACTTTCCTGTTCCGCTTAGATTTGATTGAACTGTGCACTAAAAACATTAAGTTTAAAATTCTGGTGAATCACATGAACACAAACTGTGTGAGTTCCAGCAGCTCTTGCTAGAACACTCTGGTGGGCGCAGCTCAGTAATCTTCGAAAATTCGATGTTGATTGATATCTTTTCTTTGAATAATCGGTATGTTTCGCTAAGGTTCGCCAGCACTAATCGCTTTTGCTTGAGGATACGATATGTTCCCTCCCGAACACTTTTACACTTCTTCTTACCAGCCAGTTCTTTACTCACGTCTGCCTCACGGGAAAACGCTTTTACTTTCTGCACTATGTCTTCCGAAACACGATGGCCTTTCTTGGGGTTAGAAGAACAGATAATTCTTTTCTCTTTAACGCACTTTTTAATGGTTCGCACTAACCTCTCAGGGAACCGAAATTCTTCTAGTAGGCCACCAAAAATAGTAGGCCATGTAAAACTGCTATTTTTTAAAAAAATTAAGCGGTGCTTTTCTGTTAAATCTGCCTTGATGAAGTATATAAGATTATATCAGAGTAGTTGAATAAACAAATTTTATAAATATGTAATCTTTAAAAATGAATATCTCCATGACGGAGCAAATTGTTTTTTGTCGATAAGTGTTTCTTATGTAAAAAAGTCTGCTGAACACATTGTAGCCATAAAAATTGAAAAAAAGTGGGGGCATTTTGAGAAAAACGCAATTTAATATTTCAACCACAAAAATAAAAATGTTGGCAACACTGTAAAAAATATTAAAAATATTTATTTGCCTAAGAATGTCTTCCGAAGGCAAAGTTTTGCAAAATCATGAAGCTTGATATGTCGCTAGCCAGGTTTTGGTATCGATTGGAATATGGCCACTTTCCCGGAGGAACTCGGATTCCGCAGGGCTTCCCAAAGTGACCAGTATGGTCCAACACTCTCAAAAAGTTCTCCAAAGAACAAGTATAGCAAAATCATGAAGTTTGATGTGTCGCAAGCCAGGGTTTAAAATAGATTTAAATATGGCCACTTTTCCGGAGGAATTCGGATCCCGCAGGGCTTTCTCAAGTGACCAGTATGGCCAGAAATTCTCAAAACGTCTTCTGATGACCTAGCTTTGCAAAATCCTGAAGTTTGATGTGTCGCAATCCAGGTTTTGGCAACGATTTGAACATGGCCGATTTTCCGGAGGAACTCGGATCCTGCAGGGCCTCTTTTAGTGGCCAGTATGGTCAGAAATCTTCAAAATGTTTTCTGATGACCTAGTTTTGCAAAATAATGAAGTTTGATATGCGGCATGCCATGTTTCGCTACTAAAAATATGTTGTCCACCATCCCTGGACAGGTACTTACCCCAGTACTCCCACCTTGGAATCCGAAACTACGGACATTTTTGGAATAACCAGTGCAGATCTATAAACTAGGATATATTTGTGATCTATTGGAAAAAAAAACTGCAACAAAATCCGATGACTAGCGATGGAGTATCATCAATTTTAAATTTGAAATTTTCTGTCTCAGAGGGGTTGGGGACGTACGTGTTAAAAGCAAACTGCCCTTTTCAGGGCCATCAAATGCTATCTAGAGAGTACACAATAGAATTTTCTTACATATTTACTTCTTAATACCGGTCTAACGTTCCATTAGCACTATTTCAACCTAGACGTCTATGGGCAACAATAGACTTTGAATTCTACCATCTACAACGCAATAATGATAAGAATCTCCAGGTGGTCAACAGGATATGATCGACCACTTGGAGATCATGGCGTCTTCTAGCTCCACCTTCTAGTAACAGTTCCAGCAGCATGGTTCGGAAGAAGAACCCGTATAGCACCACATCTACCGGGTGCTGAAGCATTTTAACACAATACTGTAGTTTCCTCCAAAGCGATAAGAATTATGACTGATCCCGAATGAAAAAGAGTATCTTGATATGCCATTCACATTATTTCCAATGAATGCAAGATGTATGAATATAGATACTAAGACAGGCTATATCAAATGATTAAGGTTGTAGAGCGAAACGTTTAGTGTATGGACATTATAGGAAAGGCTTGTAAGATGGAACACGATCCGTTTTTTGCTCGTAACATGTATAATTTTTATTTTTCCGCAGATCCAAAGACATCTTTCGAAAGAAGAACTTAAAGGCTCCAACTTTGCCCAAAGAACTGATTTTTTATGGTCATAAAAAAAGTTGTGGCCCATTTTCGAAATCCATCGAAAGTTGCAACTTCAAAAAAATGTATTGTTATATTTCAATTTATTGTTGATTCCATGGCATTTCCAAACATAAAAAATAACATTCATATGTTTTAAAACGAAAAATATGTGTTCCATCTTTCAAGCCTGACAGTGTTCCATCTTACAAACATGACGCTATAAACACAAAACTTCAAAAATTGTTTCACTTTACAATTTGTTTGGAAATGCCTTTGGATAATAAAAATACACCAAAAATGCTAGCCAACACAAATGTTATCCTTTTGATATCGATTGGAAGTTTCCACTTACTAAGCAAAAGAAATAATTGCTATTTTAATTATCTCAACACTTTCGAACATTGAAACATGGAAGAGCTAAATCGAATGAGTGTATTCACTCCAAAAGCAAATGAAAATTGAAGAATAGTAAAAAGATGAGGTTAACACTTGTCAGTGCGATAGTGTTGCGGCTGTGAATGTCAAAAGTGCCGCTGTTCCATCTTACAAGCCTTTCCTCTATATTTGAAACGAAACCAATTTCGGCCACTCTTTAAACAATCTAGCGATCTAGATTGCACAATGCTGCGTAGTACTACGTCACCTTTGCGCACAACCCCAATAGGCTGTACCCCGTAGTTTGTTTTTAAATAACGATGAGTTAAGTTTAAAACTTTAAGAAAATTTCTGTCTTCCATTCCACAGTAAACTATTCAGCGATCCATAATTATCATGATCCTTATCTGCCGTTGGATTCCCGCTGGTCCGAGGGCAAATAGCTATAATTGAATCAATAATCTTCGCAATTAAAACAGGTCTCGTTATGTTGCACCTGGTTCGTGCGATTCTCGGGAAATATTTACAATCACGATGCGACGAGACACGGGGATAAAATCAGATGACAAATGTCTGTTTGCAACCATTTGTACAGTTAGCTACCATGTTATAAACGATGCTGCGATATGGAAGGGAGGTGGGATCGAAATAGGTTTCGAATATGTTGAGCCTTAGCTAGTCAAAACAAACCACAGCTCACAAAGAGGACGAATGCTGCTTCTTTCGTTAGGGAAGCTGGGTTCCAACGTGTTTCAACTCGGTTCAACGGCAGATAAAAATTTCGGTCTAAATTTTTAGAAGACATACAAACCAACTTTAAGTGTAGATTTTTGAGTTAACAATACTTTACAATGTGCATAGGAGTAGATTCATGTGACTGTGTATAAGTTAAAGTTCCATATCTGGATTAAAATGTTTGAGTAAAAAATAGTTATATTATGTTCTATGAGGTTTTTTTTTGTGGTATCCAAAATTATCTAAATTGTAGCATACATTAATAATGATAACTTCAGTACAAACTTTACTTGAGTATTTCCAAAATTATACTTTTTATCATGACCAACAACAATATCGTTTAAAATCTTTGAGGTGCCCATGTCACCCTAACCACCCCTATACGTTGCAACTACTTCTCCGATCGTGATCTAGGGCTTTGCTTTATTTGCAATTCGTAGAATGGCAATTAATTGAAACAGGTTACACACACGTAGGCCGTCCCGTTGTTGTTTTCATATCGAATCGCGAGCCTCTGGAGTCCCACTGGGCCACACCAGAATAGTGCTGCTGCTGCTGCTGCCAACCAAACTAGGATGGCCTGTGCGTGTGCGTAACCATTTAGGAAAAGGTTCTCAAACGGTGGAATAATTGCTCATCATTGATATATCGATCGGTAGCACAGATGTGACTACTTGCCCCAGGGGCCACCATTAGTGCTGTGATTTTTGCAACTCTAACGATGGCTTCCTATTACCTAGCCGGTCGTCCCGATGTTAAAGCAGCGATGGTTTGGGATGGAGATTTGTTCAACCATCCTGGGTACTTTGGCAAATAATATGCGATCAAAACATTGCAAAGAATACAATTAACAATTAGTGCTACATGTTGAGGGCTGGCATTAAGTTTCCATTGGGACGTAGTTATCAAGAAAATGAAGAAAAATAAATTTGTGCACCGTCTTGCTGTTCTTCCTTGTATGGATGAGTCACGTATGGGGAATCGTGCAGTGCGAGCCCGTCCGCATCAATTTACTTCATCTGGACGGTCCACTCCGAGTGCTGATGAACCAAAACGGACAAGCCAGAAAAGGTCTTCGGTTGGAGCCTGTCAGAAGCAAGTTGGTTGGAAATTGCTTCTTCTTGAGATGACATAATATCTCGCCGATAGTGACCAATAAATTATACATCTACTTATTCCTAATAAAGTAACGTTTAGCCGGCTAAACCAGAGTATGTGAGGTTTCATCTTGCGGGAAACCTGGTCAACGACAAAAGCATTGAACACTGCAAATTCTTCTTTCGCGAGCTAGAAGTTATAGCCGAGGTCTTCGTTAACAGACGTTCACTGAAATGGAATATAGCAGATCACGTTACGGTATGGCGGAGCTTCTGCGGCGATACATTTGATTATGAGTGACAATATGTTCACATTCCTGGAAGATCTCATTCTCAGGCCTATACCGTTAGAATAACATTAGCAATGTGCGTAAAGTTCCATTGTCAACGTTGCTTCCCTTCGAAAAAACTGCTAAGACATTCAATTTTTTCGACAGAATCAAACTATACATAATTTGTTAGTGATTTTGATTTGACGCGTTTCATCTCGGCTTTTCAGCGTAAAAGCCAAAAAGAAGTAAATCAAGTACAGAAACCTTGCATTTACTTGTGTGCAATAAGAATATTATTTTCCACTTCGATTCTGTGCAACAGTAGGTTAGATGTGCACAAACGTAGGTAATCCTGATTGTCTCTAACGTTGGCTTCCATTGTTTACCACTGTTGGCAACACTAAAAGGCAGAAGAGAGGCAAAAAATCCAAAGTAAGGACATATTAACTATCCGTTGAGTTGTTTAGTGTTACTGTGTATTTTGCTTTTGACATTTGTTCCTCGGTTCTCAAATAGGCGTATCATTAAGAAGAGAAACGTATCGAAATCAAATGTTTACGACGTAATAACATTGATGTACAGCCCCATTGGGTTGTTCGAAATGAAGGTGTAGGTCTACGCTGCTAAATGTAAGGCATTTTGATTGAATAATAAAAATTCTTTGAATTAATACAGCTTTTTAGGACAAGGCTTAAAATTTATGAATAGTAGTGGCCCGAAATCAACAATATCCTCTACTGGATGCGTAGAGATATATACGATCGATTGATGCAAACATGTTGTAGATGTAGGAACAATCAAGTAACTGACAGACACTGACCATTTTATGTGACGGTTGCAATTCGATTTTTTTTTAAATTGTATTCCAGTATAGAAAACAAGGACTTTGTCCTACGTCGGGGACTATTAGCCAAACGTCCAAAAAGGCTGGATAAAGATCCGAGGCCATCCGAGATGTTGGGAGTGTCGTCTACAACCTTACACGAGTATCTGAAAAAATACGGCGGCTGCCTTTCCTGAAGCAACTTTATTATGCCATGCTGTTTTGTCCGAATTTTGCACACTATCATTAGCGGAATGTCACCAAAAATGAGCAGGCGATGCCCAAGGGCTTATCCTTCTAACACGCCAAAGGTCCTCCCAATCGTAAAGCGGAACATGAATAAGACCCTAACAAACCATGTTGGAAGTGAGACGCATTTTACGGAAAACTTGTGTTTTTCGGCGAACAAAGTAGTGACTAGTGGAATCTGATGGCCGGAGTTGAACAAAAGAGTGAATGCAGTCACATTAATTGTTAAAGGGCGATACGGTCAAAATTTGGTCAATATCAACTTGACGTATTTCTTTCAATTTTGCATTTAAAAAACCAGAACACCCCTCATTTTGAAGGTGTGTGTGTGTAGAATGTTGCTCCTATTTTGATTTTGGAATTCACTCTTCAGTTGTCAAAATGCCGTCCAAGCAAGAAGAGCAGCGTATCAAAATTTTGCTCGCGCATCGCGAAAATCCGAGCTACTCGCACGCAATGTTGGCAAAATCGCTAAAAGTTGCCAAATCAACCGTAACAAATGTAATTAAAGTGTTTGGGGAACGTTTGTCGACAGCCAGGAAGTCTGGATCGGGGGGAAATCGAAAACCGGAAGCCGCTGAGACGACAAAGAGAGTTGCCGGTAGTTTCAAGCGAAACCCTAACCTATCTCTCCGAGATGCCGCAAATAAGCTGGGTGTATCGTCTACAACCGTGCATCGAGCCAAAGAACGAGCCGGACTATCGACTTACAAGAAGGTACTGACTCCAAATCGCGATGATAAACAAAATACGACGGCCAAAGCGCGATCCCGGAGGCTGTACACGACGATGCTGACGAAGTTTGACTGCGTGGTAATGGACGACGAAACCTACGTCAAAGCCGACTACAAACAGCTTCCGGGACAGGAGTTTTATACGGCAAAAGGAAGGGGAAAGGTAGCAGATATTTTCAAGCACACGAAACTGTCAAAGTTCGCAAAGAAATATCTGGTTTGGCAAAGCCATCTGTACCTGTGGCTTGAAAAGCAGCATTTTCATAGCTTCCGGGACTGTCAACCAAGAAATTTACGTGAAAGAGTGTTTGAATAAACGTCTGCTGCCTTTCCTGAAGAAACACGGTTGTTCCGTACTGTTTTGGCCGGACTTGGCATCTTGCCATTACGGTAAAAAGGCCATGGAGTGGTACGCCGCCAACAACGTGCAGGTGGTTCCCAAGGACAAGAACCCTCCCAACACGCCAGAGCTCCGCCCAATTGAGAAATACTGGGCTATTGTCAAGCGGAACCTAAAGAAGACCAAAAAAACTGCTAAGGACGAGCAGCAGTTCAAGGCAAACTGGCTTTCTGCGGCGAAGAAGGTGGACAAGGTGGCTGTACAAAATCTGATGGCAGGGGTCAAGCGTAAGGCCCGGCAATTCGGATTTGGAAAAGCGGAAGCCTAACTGAATATTTTTCCTGAATTTTATACTAATTGAACTTGAAAAAGAAATTTAATTTGATTTTTTAAATAAACGATTTCACCGATTTACACGCGTTTTCCCTTGACCAAATTTTGACCGTATCACCCTTTAATTGGATTTTTAACGTAACCCACAATTTAGAATTGTTATGGAAATCGTGATAAAGGTAACTCAAAGTATCGATGCAACTCTACTTCTCTCAATCAATTCGAAATCCTGCACTGATCATACTTCCAAAAATTAAGCTCAATTGGTTGTGAAGTTTGTATGAAAAAAAACTTAGAAAACATTTTGTTCTTATCTTATACTTACCTTTTCACTTAGAATACAATCCTAATGAACGTTTGATTTTACTAATTTAAATAGATGCTTTTTTTAAAAGATCCTTCTTTGTTATGTTTAGGCAGGTAACACAAGTAATTGTTTCAAAAACCAATCAATTATTAATTTACTTAATGTTCTGATGGGAATGTGATCGGAAAGTTTTCATTTTGACGAAGAACTAGGAGGATAGGCTTAAAACGTTTTGGTTTTGCACAGTAACTTCCACAAAAAGGCTAGAATGCAGCTCAGAAGTAGTGAGCATTAGGATGGGACAAGTATTGATCAAGAAATGCTTTTACTGTCGAAATTGTATGCAGCTGAATAGGAATATAAATTTTCTAATGTTAGTATCGCCTGCCCATGTAATCTAAATGAGGCTCTCACATATCCTTGCGGAATAATATTCCGTTTGATTATTCCGCAAGGAAAACTGACATTTTACCCATACTTGAGCTGCTTTGAAAATGACTTCGGTAAAAATGGCAAAAAATTGCTTCAGGTCTTTCGGCTGCATATTAGGCTTAAATAACAAAATCAGCGCAGTACGAGTTTGCAACAATATAGTTTCAACTTTGGAAGAAGAGTGATTTGAAATCGATTAAGTGGGGCGGAGCTATTGTCTGGTGTGAGCCAGTTGGCAGCCAGCGGTGGCTAAGCAATCTAGAAACCGGAGCCAGCAACTAAGGTGCAACGACGAGAAAGAGTTTGTTTGATTGAATTTATCTGGAAAAAAAATGTGTGTATTGGAAGAACGTTCCAATTCTTGCCAGTTAGCAGTCATCGATGGCGGAACTAATTTCAGGTTAACCATCTATTCGTCGCACATCTTAAACCAAATGTACACTTCCACAAACAGCTCAAACATTGAAACGGTCTCTATATAATTCCGATGGGCAGAAATCTTGCAAGATTATGTCAAATGGAACTTTAAATAATGTCGACCATCACAAAAAATTGAAAAACTTAGGGCAAATAATCCAATCATTTGTGGAATGATATTTCTGCGACTCAGTATTACGCTTCTCTATGGGATTGCTGTATATAAGAAACAAAATATCACGTTTAGAATCATTCGTGAAATATTCTTCGAGATATTTGGTCTCAAAATGGCCAGCGGTCCGGAAAATCTATTTTTTAAATGCCTTAATCAAAAATCTGAAAAAGGAATTTACAAATGTTTGGGTTTAAATTTAAAATGAGTGTTTAAATTTTTTGCGATGTTCGACATTTTTTTTATTTTCATTCCATGTGCCTTTGACATAATCCTGCAAGATATCTGTGCATTGGAACTAGGACGAGCGTGTTGATGAAATAACTAGTCAGTGTATATACAGGGTGCGGCAGAAAATAATCCGAAAATGTTCAAACTTGAGTATTGGGTAAGTTTGTGTAGCTAGTGACTAATTTCTGTCGAAAGTGTATTTGTTTATGTAACTTTCAAGTGCTGTATCCAAACATTCTATTTGTTTCATTGCAAATTCGTCAAAATGTTTGCGAAAGAAGTGATCACCAGTTTGTTGCTCGCCCAGAAGAAGCCGAAAGAGATTGTCAAGGTGGTAGGGTGGCAACAGTTTACCACTTAAAAAAGTCCCTGCAGGATGGTCCTAAGCAGCGGAAACCGGGAACGTGCTCAAATCGGTCAGTGCAAAAATTGCTCGCAACCCGGTGCGTTCTATAAGAAACCTTGCAAAGGAAGCCAATATTTCGGAGAATCATCAAAGAAGACCTACATGCATCTTCCAGAGCCATAGTGAAACGCTACTTGATTACGGACCGGGTCATGGAACATGGAACTACGAGTGACTCGTTCCAAGAGATTGCTTTCCTTGTTGAAGAAGGAAAAAATGATAATCCTGTTCTCCGACGAAAAGCTTTTCAGCATCGATGCTGTGACCAACAGCCGGCACTGACCGGTTCATTTCCCCGTAGAAAGTAGAGAACGTTCCGGAAAAAGTGAAATTCAAATTTCAAACCATACATCCGGCTGGTGTTATGATGTTTGGCTTGGTGGCGTCCAACGGTTTGAAAATGCCGCCTGTTTTCATTGATGCTGGAGTTAAAATCAATACCGAAAAGTATATCGGTATTTTAAAGGACCAAGTGCTTCCCTGGGTGAAGGTCAACTTCTCCGAGGACCAAAACGTTGTCTTATAGCAGGATGGAGCGCCGTGTCACACGCCCAATCGAACCCAACAATGGTTGAACGATAACATGAAGTTTTGGCCGAAGAATTTGTAGCCCCCTAGCAGTCCAGATCTTAATCCGTTGGATTATTCGATTTGGGCATATGTTGAAGCACGAGCCTGCAAAACATCACACCCTAGTGAGAAAACCCTGAAGTCAACCATAACATGCTCTGGCTTCCGGCGTCGACTCGAGGATGTTATTAATAAAAATGGAGGTCACATTTAATAAATTTGTTTAAAAAGACTTTATAACGATAACTGCACTTGAAAATGTTGATATTATTGCTTGAATCAGTTGAAAATGTCTCTTGAAAGAAATAGAACAAATTTTCGCATTATTTTCTGCCGCACCCTGTTGCCATCAGTCAAAAACTTATCGGGAAATATAAACAACGAAAATTACATCCAAGAGTGTTTAAAAAGTGCCTGTACCTCTTCTGAGGCAACATTCTCAAGCAATTCTGATTTGGCCAGATTTGACATCTTGCCACCACTCTAAAGCGACTCAGGAATGGTGAGAAGATAATAAAATCATTGGGGTTCCACGTGATGTTTTGTAAATCCTTCAAAATATCCAGAACTTTGAATGATATAAGGCAATTGTGAAAACTGATTGTCGGAAAATGGGAGCAGATTTAGTTAAAAAGGAAGTTGTCTAAGACTTTCACGATCAGGAGAGATGAGCTTATTTAAACATTACATCAAATAGGTTTGGACGTGAAGGTCAAATTTAAATGTTTGAGAGCGGAGATGTTAAGAAACGAACTTAAGGAAATTAAAGGGTCAGAAATAAATAAGTTGGTATTAATTTTGGGCTCATAATATTCATCTGCAGAGAGAAAATTTGAATCCGGACACGCATAATAGCACATGATGGTGTCTTGCTGCCCAATGTAGTCGGAAAGAAATATTTATTGCTAATGCGGACCATGGTGATTGTCCTGTTTTAAGACATTTTTGTGATAATGATACACGCAGAAAAATAATCCGTAGTAGAATCTACCATTTCGAGGGTTAAATTAAGCCCAAACACCAACAATTTTCACCATTTTCAGTTTATACAGAATACAGGAGAAATATTCAGTTTAGCTTCCTTTCAGCCGAAGTCTTTCGTTTAACACCTGCCATAAGATGTTGTACAACGCAAAACGCCAGTTTGCCTTGAACTGTTTCATGCTTACAACAGTTTTTTAAGTCTTCTTAAGGTTCCGCTTGACGATGGCCCAATATTGTTCGATTGGGTGGAGCACTGGCGTGCTGGGAGGGTTCTTGTCCATACCACTCCATGTCCTTTTTTCCGTAATGGCGAGGTGCCAAATCCGGCCAAAATAGAACTGAACAATTTTGTCGCTTCAGGAAAGGCAGTAGACGTTTTTGTAGGCCCTCGCTCAGAAAAATTTTCTGGTTGACGGTTTTGCTCGCAATGTAAACCTTGCTCTTCAAGCCTAAGGTACAGATGGCCTGCCACACCAGATATTTCTTCGTGAACTTTGACAGTTTAATGTGCTTGAAAATATCTGCCACCTTTCCTCGTCCTGTTTTCCGTATAAAATTCCTGTCCAGGAGGCTGTTTAAAGTCTGCCTTGACGTAAGTTTCATCGTCATGTACCACGCAATCAAACTTTGTCAGCATCTTCATGTACAACTTTCGTGATTATGCTTTGGTCGACGTGTTTTGTTTATCGTCGCGATTTGGAGTCCCCATTTTCTTGTAAGTCGACAGTCCAGCTTGTCTTTTAGCTCTATCCGCGGTTGAAGGCGTCACTCCTGGCTTCTTTGCGCATCTCGGACGGGGAGGTTGTGGTTCCGTTCGAAACAACGGGCAACTCTTTTTGTCGTCACTGTGGCCTCCGGCTTTCAATTTCCCCTGATCCAGCTTTCCTGGCTGTCGACGAACGTTCACCGAACACTTTTAATACGTTGGTTTAATAGTTGATGTAGCCACACTCAAAAATTTCGCCAACTTGGCGTAAGAGAAGTTTGGCTTTTCGCCATGCACGTGCAAAATAATGATGCGTTGCTTCTAATCCTTCGACGACATTTTGATAACTGAAGTGCTAATCTCAAAATCAAAATACTTAGAGGCATGATGCTTCACGCACACATGTTCTTATGATGGTTTGAAACCCCCTTTCATCTGAAAGGAGAGCTGTCATACTAATAAAACAAAATAAAAATCATCCACAATATCCCGGCAACTAAAACACAAAACGTGTATTTCTTGGGTACGAAGCATGCTCTGATAGAAGCTTTGTTAAGAAAAAGTGATGCATGAGCTACACTCAGTGTTAAATTATGCATAAGAAGTTAATCCAAGGTTATGCAAGAGAAAATTACGTTCAAATTGACAGGGTACGGATTAGTTTGAGGATAAAAAAAAATTTCTATGGAATGCTTCCACACAGAAAGAAAAATCATGATAGAAACTACCGATAAATTAAAAACACAAACAAAAATAAAAACAACAACAACAAAAAAATCGAAGTCCCACATTATCAACCGAAAATATTTTAACAAAACTCATTCCGATAAACAACCATAAATGCGCCAGTTCAATTTTCATTCATTCATTTGCACGCCCGCACCGGGATCAGCTAGTTGCATATAGATTCAACTCGCTAAGTTGGTGATTTTTAGCAAAAGAAGCGCCTATGGCTTTTGAAGGGAACAAACGGTTTAATGTAGTCTACGTCAACTTTGCGGTCGTGTCTTGTACACAACCTCACTGATTTGTTATAAAAGAGCATGTAAACACATTTTATTTCTATTTCAGCAAACCTTTTTCAAGATTGTTGAGTAGACTTCTTAGTTATGACCGGTAAAAATATTAAGTAGACTTCTTAGATATGAAGCGTACAAGACTCTAAACACATACTGTGTTGCAAAAATGAGGCTGTGTTGAAGGTAAGCGTAAAGTTCTCAAGAGAATATAATTAAGTCACGAATATGAAAGTAAGAAGTCTAAGGGTGAACTGCGGCATAATCCGCCAGTATCACACCTTATGTAAGTGCCTTTATTTGAACGTTCTACGACGTGGAAGTGGAATAAATGTGCAGATATGTGATAAAGGGTGTTTCGATCAAAGTTTGGTCGACTTAAACTTGACGCATTTCCTGTCATCGTGCTTTAAAAAATGTTGCACACCCCTCATTTTGAAGATGTGTGCCTTT
This sequence comes from Aedes japonicus, assembly GCA_034211315.2. Classification (NCBI taxonomy): domain Eukaryota; kingdom Metazoa; phylum Arthropoda; class Insecta; order Diptera; family Culicidae; genus Aedes; species Aedes japonicus. The sequence continues at coordinate 312,215 of JASCZW010000255.1, forward strand.
ATTTTGATATTGAGAGGAAGAGAAGCAACGCATCAAAATTTTGCACGTGGATGGCGAAAATCCAAACTACTCTCAAGCCAAGTTGTCGAAATTGTTGAATGTGGCTCAATCAACTGTTACCAACGTATTAAAAGTGTTCGGTGAACGTTTGTCGACAGCCAGGAAAGCTGGATCGGGGGGAAATCGAAACCCGGAGGCCAAAGCAACGACAAAAAGAGTTGCCCGCTGTTTCGAGTGGAACCCCAACCTCTCTGGGAGTGGTACCTTCAACCGTGGATAGAGCTGAATTTGAGCTGGACTGTCGACTTACAAGAAAAATTTGACTCCAAATCGCGACGATAAACAAAACACGTCGGCTAAAGTACGATCGCGAAAGTTGTACACGACGATGCTAACGAAGTTTGATTGCGTGGTACATGACGATGAAACTTACATCAAGGCAGACTTTAAATAGCTTCCTGGACAGGAATTTTATACGGCAACCACACCGGGAAAGGTGGCAGATATTTTCAAGCACATTAAACTGTCAAAGTTCGCGTAGAAAAATGTGGTGTGGCAGGCCGTCTGCACCTGTGGCTTGAAGAGCAACGTTTACGTTGCGACCGGAATCGTCAACCAGAAAATTGACCTGAGCGAGTGCCTACAAAAACGTCTACTGACTTTTCTGAAGCGAAACAATTGTTCCGTTCTATTTTGGCCGGACTTGGCATCTTGCCATTACGGAAAAAAGGCCATGGAGTGGTATGCGGCCAACAACGTTAAAGTAGTGACCAAGTACAAGAACCCTCCCAACAATATTGGGCCATCGTCAAGCGGAACCTTAAGAAGACTCAAAAAGCTGTTGTGAGCGAGAAACAGTTCAAGGCAAACTGGCGTTCTGCGGCGAATAAAGTGGACAAGGAGACTGTACAAAATCTTATGGCAGCTGTTAAACGAAAGACCCAGCAATGCGATTTTTTTTAAAAAGGATACTTATTTGAATGTTTTTCCTATATTCTGTATTAACTGAACTTGAAAAAGAAAAAGAATTTGACCTATTTATAAAAGCTTTGACCGACTCACACATTACTGTTTGACCAAATTTTGACTCTTTACTTTCACTACTGGTCAAATTATTGGTCTCACATGCATGTTAAATGCAAGGTGAGGCTTGAGACTTTGAGAAGACAACAAGCTGATTAAATTAAGTTGCACATAAAAGGAAATAAGCCACGTGGAATGCTCCTTAGTCTAGCTCGTTTAAGAACGTAATGAGCTTTGATCACTCCATAGCAGCAACGACAAATTGCACGTATCTTCTATAAGGTTAGCTCTACTTTCCTTGGATCTTGCTACGTTCTTGATCAGTCACCAATAATCTTGTAAGATGATACGTTTCGAGCGAAAAAAAGTGTCTTTGTCACCAGCATCGTCGATAAACATCGAACATGTGCTGGACATTTTCTCTGAACGATTCTGAAATTCGATATCTTCCTGATCCGTCTCATTACTTCACGATGTTATGGTTACTACTTACTGCTCGAATGGTTTCATCATTAATTGCCAACCCACCTGTAAAGAACAAAAACAGTCAATTATTATTATGAAATGGTTCATCAAGCAGAAAACAAAAATCACACCGGATAATTGGAAATCGAACAGCTCTGTTTACAGTTAAAATCTAACGCACAGTGTGCCGCGAAAATCAATGCCATATGATTTTAACACTGCATATATCAATTGAAAAAAAAAACTCAATATTCATCGTTTTTATATTCGGTTGGCAGCCGGAAACTAGTTTGAGCTTATGAAATTAATAAGAAAAAAAATCCACTCAAATTAAGAAACATAAACAAATCCTGAGTGGTCGCTGCACGGCTGAACGAACAAAGCACATCACTCGATTACGGTGCATCGTCAGCCGGCCGGCGCACACGTGAGTAGGTAGTCAGCTGGAATGTGCGGGAAATTTAACGCTTTGAGGAGCCAAAGAATAGAACATCGGATGACCTCGACGGAAAAAAAATTCCTCCGGTGGGTGCCCGGAGGCGGTGGTGAGCGGTGGTAGGCAGGCAAGGCAGTTAGTCGTTGTGTGCAAAAATTGTGGCGAAACTGATCGACCCGCTAGCTGCTACTGTTTGCAGGAAACGCATTATAGAACATATATGTTTGGATGTTTAATTTAATTGGAATTTTTGTGGTTCATTTATTTGTTCGTTTTTATAGTCGTTTGAATAGCTTCGTACGCTTGGTACTAAGCGATGCAAAAATGAAATCGGTTAAAGGTCCATTAAGCTCGAAATGCTACTACAAATAGGGTACTAACGAGGGCAGGTGTGTGGAGAAGAAGAAGAAGAACACGTTAATGGAATCGTGTGAAATCAGGCATCAGCGACCGATGTCACGCCCAACTAAATGTATTTTGAAATAACTGTCCATTGGGTTTGAATGTTTTGAAACGGATTGAAGATTGACCGACCGATTCTCATGGAATTGGGGGGTTGGTTTCATATGGTTGATGAGAAACAAGGGAGATTGTTTTTTCTTAGCAAAAAATATGTTTAGCTCGATGGTTTCTATCTCCTTTTTTAGCGTTCCAAGCTATAGAGTTTCCCAGGAAGTATAAACATGGCTAAAAATATTTTATTTTATTTTATTTTATTGACGTGTAAGGGGGCAAGGCGCCAGGTCACCAGTTTAAGTACAAGAACTCAAACCTTACACAATACATCAGGGGATAGTTAAATGGGCTACGCAACGTTTCTTCCCATAGGGGATTAGAATTATGCGGGATACACTATTAGTGTACACTAGAAGTGTACAATAATATTGGATCACTACCCACAGGATAGGGGAGGGGGGGATAATTTTGTAAGGCTGTAGGAAGAATAGTATACATCAGTCATTTGCAAATATAATCTATTACCTTGTTATTTATTGTCAATGATATCTTTCAAACACCTGTTTTGCTTGATGTTACTATAATTCAGAGCTTGCTCTCCCATTTCACGATGAGATTTTGCTTCTTGTTTCGCAAGTTTGTCGTGAAATTCGTTTTGATTTCTTCAGCAATTTTTCTTTTTGATGACAAGGTAAATCGTCCATTGTCGAAGCGCACCTTAAAAGCTTTTTAAAATGTGGAGAGGTATAATACATTTGTAACTTATCTTATTTTTTTACTTGCGTCTGTTGACTAGTTCAGTCGTACCGTGGAGTGTTTCTTTAGAACCAGACAGAATTTTTCATTCCGTTTCTGGGGCTTTGTCTTGAATTTTATTTTCAATTCTTCAACAGGACTTCCTCTTGATGACGTAGTATATAGTCAATTGCCGATGCGCACTGTAAGAGCTCCGTTTTTCTTCATAATTAAGAATGAAGTAAGCAAAATCGCCTCTCGGTAGAAAGCTTTGATACAAGCATCTTGGGTTACCATTTACATTTTCATCTCATCTCTTAACAATTCGCGCAACTTGAGAACGAAAGATCGGCGCGTAACCATTGGATTTCTAACGTTTTATTTAAACTTAATGTTATTTATTTTTGGAAGTTGAAAGTAACTTTACAACGAAAGGAATAAATTGATGCATACATCAATCTTCTATAATTCCAAATATTATGAATAATGGATCATGAGATGAATAATCGAACTGGTTCCCCTTTGTGATAATGGTTTCCAAAAGTGCGCTAGGTTGTAATAATAAACTATGCAGGTTTTTCAACTGCTCTTAATGATCAAGTGCAACATTCTAACTATTCGCAAATCCTGTACTTGACCATCGATCACTATCTCAGTACAATAATGTTTGTCGATAGGAAATACTGGCGGATTTTCAAAAGCATTTTTGGGCTGCATTATCACTGATCTGGCAACACTAGTGTGCTTCTGTCCAAAATGGTAAAGGACCAGACCAGCCCTGGGACCTGGTAGTTGAAGTTAAACTACCTCAAGGTTTTGTCAGAGCCCACGGGAGTATAAACACGGTTAAATACAAAGATAAAAACAATTTCTTGGGAACTCAGTTTTGCCCTAACGCAGCTGATCAGTCTCTAAACAGACTCAAACGCAATCACTTTGGACACTTTTTTCCCAAACTTTTGAGATTTTTTTGATCACGGGCCGTTCGTCAAGAAATGACAAATTCCAACAAAACTATTCAGCAATATTTTGTTCGTGCAGTATTTGACGGACAATGACCGTTCCTGTACATTCAAATATGCATTTGTGTCACATTTATGTTTACTGCTGAAACATTCAAAAACTTAATTCAATTTTGCTAGTATGATGACAAAATTAATATTGTTTAAGCCAATTAATCGTACAATCGAACACAATTCGAATCAATACAATTGCTAGTATGAGGTCTGTATCCGCAATAATCCGGACACCTCAAAACATGAATAAAACATAAATTTCGCATTATATTTCCGTCGTAGTTGTTTATTTCATATTCATGGGATGTGATTTAACAATTCGTGAAGCCAAACATAGTTATTCGGTATTTGCATACAATTTTCAAACTTTGCGCTTAACTCCGTCCATTAGGGTTTGTACACACTCTTCAGAAATCGTAGAAGCCGTCTTTGTCCAAATTAGCTAGAAGTGTTTGATGTCTTCGATTCCTTACTTCTTCCCAAAAAGCTTCCGCTTCATCCTAGCCCAATATCTCTCGATTGGTCGTAGCTCTGGGCAACTTGGCGGGTTTGAGGTTTTTGATACATTGTTCACTTGATTTGCTTGGTACCACTCCATCACAGTTTTAGCATAGTGGCATGATCGGGCCAGAACAAAGGTGTTTCTTTGTGACTTTTGATGAACGGTAGCAATCGCTTTTGCAGACACTCTTTCTGATAGATCTCCTTGTTGATTGTGCCTGTAGTGACGAAAGACTTACTCTTTTTGCCACACGTGCAAATTGCTTGCCACACAAGGTAGTTTTTGGGAAATGCCTTCTTCGTTCTGAAATGCTCAGCTGTAGCATTTCTGGCCATAGTAGAATAAAAAGCCAGCCCTGGAAGCTGCTTGAAATCCTCCAGGACATAAGTTTCATCGTCCATAACAACGCATGAAAAGTTCGTCAAATATTCGCAGTACAAACGTCGAGCCCGTGATTTTGCTGCCAAGTTCTGTTTGTCGTTGCGATTTGAATGTTTTGATATTTGGACAAAACCAGACGACATCCCTATTTTACGAGCCACCGTTAGAATTGAGAGATTTTGGTTTTTCGTTAATATCCTTTTCACCTTTTGGTCCATGACAGCGCGTCCAATGTTTTTGTCACTTCTCGGTTTCGTCTCCACCGTCAAACGTTCCCAAAATGATTCGAGCACATCGTGAACAGTGAATTTAGGCAAATCCAATGTTTTTGCAAGGTCCCGTACTGACAAGTCAGGATTTGCCGTACGCCCGTACAAAATTCGCTCGCACACTTGTTTTTCTTTCCTCGCCATCTTGAATACTAAACATGAAATGTTAACATCAATCATAGTCTTTTCCATCATAGACTCTCAGCTATACCACAGTGAATTTTTTTATTCCTACGTGCAATATTTCAAAAGTTACAATAATTTGAAGGTGTCCGGATTAATGTGGATACAGATTTTAATAACACATTACCAATAACTGAGGCGTTATTAACCTATTATAAAAATATAGCAAATCATTTGGTTTTAAACCCATACTTTTTGCTCGAGTTCTTTAATGTTGACATTGATGATCATTGAAATAATGATTGAAAGATTTAAGAGGCTTCTAGGGGTTCCATTGATCAATCTAATCTAATCTTATCTAATATAAACGTAGCCAGTACGAGTACGGATCCTTGATACAATTTAGTACAGATTGTACTCGAAAAAAAATGTAACACTTTATTCTGTGTACAACTTTTTATTGCATACATAGGTACAAATTTTGATTCAAACTGGTTTAGACTGTAATGTTAATATGTGCACAATTTCGTTACAATCTGTCGAGATGGCGTCCAAGCAAGAAGTGCTTCGACAAAAAATCCAGTCCAGTCCCACAGGTGGATCGTGAAACAGTTGGGAATCGACAATTCGACCGTGTCTCGTGTGGTAAAATCGTTCAAGGAGACCCAGACGACTCAGCGGCGAGCTGGCAGCGGAATAAAAGCGAAGACGACCGACCCCGTGAACGCAAGAAAGGTGAGGGATTACTTCAAGCGCAACCCGAACCATCGGATTTGGGACGTGGCCATGAAGGTCAATTTTTCTGTCGGTTTCGTCTAGCAGACAATAAAGCGGGCCAAACTACGTGTCTTCAAGGTAAGGAAAGCGTCTAACTGAACCGATAAACATAATACGGTGGCCAATTTCTGCAGCAGGAAGCTGTAGCGCGAGTAGTTGGTGCTGCTTAAATGCACCGTAATGGATGACGAGCAGATGCCAAGTAGATTCTCGGCCTAGAGTTTTTCGTCGACAAGTCCCGCCTGGATGTTCCAGGGAAATTCCAGAAGAAGAAAGTCGACAAATTTGTCAAGAAGTAATTGGTGTGGCAGGCGGTCTTTGAGTGCGTCAAAGCCAGCAAGCCGTACATAACGACCGGCACCATCAACGGTCAAATACATAAAAACGAATGCCTTCAGAAGCGCCTGCTGTCCTTCCTCCACTACCACGAAAGTTACACTCTGTTTTGACTGGATGGTGATGGACTGGCACGAAGCCAACGAGTTTGGTTTTGTGCCGAAGGTGAAATCCACCAAACTCTGGGTAATTATAAAGAGCACGGTAAACAGGGAAGATCCTCAAAAATGAAAAGGATTTGAAGAAATAGTCGATGCAACTGTGTGAGAAAGATGGTGCAAGTGTTGCACAGAATTTGATGGGTAATGTAAAGCCCAATGCGCGAGTATTTAGCCTAGACGAGAAGGTTTTATTAACCTGCTACGCAAAGACAAACCTAATATGTGTTTATTTATTCCATGAGAGTTTAAAAAAATATCAGACTTAAAATGAATTTCTGATGGCATTTTTGTCTGTCCAGGGTCGTAAAGTTTGTGACGGTGTTGGTGGGAAGCAATAACGTTTGCATTAAAAAAATGTTTTTTTTCGGATTCGGATAAGACAGATAATTGCTTTTGATAAATTTCCCACGGTAGGTAATCATTTAAGCTTACTTGCAAACAGTTAACCAGAACATTTGCCTGATGGACAAAAACATGCGTGTAGGTAAGTGTTTGAGTTCTTTCGTCGTTTTATTTATCAATTCCTCCTCAGTTTTCGCGACAAAATTGTTGGAGTAGATCTTGCGCTTCAGGTTGGCCCAGAAATTTTCGATGGGACGCAGCTGGGGGACGTTGGGCGGCTTTGCCGACTTGGGTACCACATCGATATTCAGTCGCTCCATTTCCTCCAACGATTGCTTCGAGTAGTGGACCGACGCCAGATCCGGCCAGAACACCGCGTCTTCGCCCTTATGGTATTTCTTGATGAACGACGCAACTTCCGGCAGGCATTTTGTACTAAAAATTTCTCTGTTTACGGTCAGTCCAGAGCGAAAGAAGAGCTACAGCAGTTGACTTCTTGGGAAACGTGGTGTGTGAAATGAAGCTCACCTCGGAGCTCACTTCCTTCGTGGGGGAAGTAAAATACGAACACAAGTAACATTGCCAAAACCATTCAGCTTTGTTACGTTTTATTGAAGTTTTATGAAAGCCACTGGAAATCAATTTGGTTTAATTACGGTACCAAGAGGTGCTAATACGTTTCAACTTTAAGTCAGGTTTATGAGAACCTACACAGATTCTTTACAACGATCTTAAAACCGTGTCTTCAAAAGTTCCTTTTACTCCTTTCCAAGGTTTTATTTTGACTTTATGAACTAGTAAAATGCTGTTTTGAAATGCCGTTTTAGGACTCATTCAAATTATCTTATAATGGTCAGTTGAAAAAGCATTTTAAAACCATTCTGCCTACAGTAAATGCATTTAAAGGGCGAACACGAAATTATTGCGACACCAAAAATGTCATGCCAATTTTTTTATAATGTTTAGAATCAAACCAAAATTTTAGGGTAGTTTTATACATATATTTACTTCAAAAATCAAAAGAAAAGTTAATTGATGGAGCCTTGAGTGTAAAATTGAACGCATTTTCGCTTGATGCCCTCCATCAAAGTCTTTACAGTGTCATCCGGTACCAGTTTCTCAGTTTTTTTTCCATTTTCTTAACATGTCCTTCTAGCCTTTGACTGTCTTCTTGCTCTTTCGAAGTTCCCGCTTCATCATTGCCCAGTACTGCTCCACCGGACGCAGCTCCGGACAGTTTGGCGGATTCATGTCCTTTGGAACAAAATGGACAGAATTGGCCTCATACCACTCCAGGACACTTTTAGAATAGTGGCATGATGCCAAATCTGGCCAAAATAGCGGAGCTTCGTCGTGCTGCTGCAAGAACGGCAAAAGGCGCTTCTCGAGGCACTTAGATTTTTAGATCTTGCCATTTTCTGTGCCCTTTGTCACGAAAGGTTCACTCCTCAGTCCGCAAGAGCAGATGGCCAGCCAAATGAGATATTTGGAGGCGAACTTCGACATTTTCTTCTTCTTAAATTTGTCGTCCACATAGAACTTGCTCTTGCCGGTGAAAAACTTCAACCCCGGAATTTGCTTAAAATCGGCTTTTATATACGTTTCGTCGTCCATCACACAGCAGCCATATTTTGTCAGCATCTTCTCGTAGAACTTCCGTCCCGAGTTTTAGCCATCAATTGTTGCCGCTCATCGCGGTTTGGGAAGTTCTGTACCTTGTATGTATGTAGTCCAGCTCTCTTCTTTGCATTCTGGACGTAGCTCTGCGACATGCCGATCTTTTTAGCCAAATCACGGTTTGAGACGTTGGGATTTGCTTTAATCATCCGCTTCACCTTTCCCTCCGTCTTTTTGATCTCCGCTCCCGGTTTTCTTCCAGCTCCTTTGCCGTGGTCCAACGTCAACCGCTCCTGGAACCGCTTCAACACTCTGGAGACGGTTGAATGGGAAATTCCAGGTGTTTGGAAAGAATTTGTTCTCTCGACTCGCGTTGGTTCACCTCCATTTTCGTTGAATCGAGAAACACGAGTTCGAGTTTGACAGCATGTAAACAATACACATCAATGAGAATGTGTGCAAAATTTGGTTGATTTTTGCCAAATGGTAAAAAAGTTATGCTCTGTTGAATGTGTCGCAATAATTTCGTGTTCGCCCTTTTATGGCAAACTGGCATTGAGGAAAGTCACCAAATGACCAAAGAGTTTTATAGTAGACATTGCGAAAATAAATTGGCTTTTTGCCAAAACAGTGATTTTTTCCAATCGCCATATTGAAATATATGAAATAATTGAAATGTGGAAAAATAAATAAACCAAATTTTAAACGTCATTCAAATGAACTGTAGATCAGAGACCAATGTTGGCATTCTATTTGCTAACCTTATTTAATTCTATAAATTTTCAGAAAATTCATGATTAATTAATCGAATAAATTTGTTTCAATTTAGTTTTTGTAGATTTAAACTCACATTATCTCCGAGGCGCATTAATGTTCGGCTCTTATCGTATCAATATTCACCATAAAATTAAATGCGCATATGATTTGGAGCATGATACACTGTGAAAAAACTCAATTTGTTCTAGATATTTTGATATCAAACAAAATTTACCGCAACGCTAGAACTTTTTTTCGTAGGTATATCTGCTTGAAGAATCAGAAGAGCAAAGAATCAAACAAAGCAGAACACCAAAAACCAACCACGATAACACCGTGAAGTTTAACAGTTTTGGTCATTTGGCCCTATGCTGGTTTTGATGGCAGCTAATAGGTTTGACGAAGGTTCTCAAGAGGTTATAACATCTTTCACTAGAACATTTTCAAAATATCTATGGTCTTGTGAAGGTTTTATTAATTTGTTTTCACAACCGTCTATAGAGTGGGCCACTTTGTACACATATCGACTTTAGAGATGCATAGAGGAGGTGTTGGTGGACGAAACAGTTTTAAATGTAGTTTTATCAACAAAGCCGGGAGTAGTACTATTCGGCTGGAATAAAACTAAAATTGTTACTTGGGAAGTGCCCTACCAGTCGTTGTCATACAGGGTGAGAGACTATCATATTCAGCCGCTGCCGCTGCGTCATTGCCTGCAGCTCCAAAACAGTGGACGCGACTTCCAATTCCTGACATGTATGTTCATTAGCCGGGGTAAAAATTGAAATTCCAGTTCCGTTTTGATTTTTGGAAGCCTTTTGGGTCTTATAATAACTGTGCAAAATTTCAGCTCGATCGGTGGAACTATATTTTTGCGCCCGAGGTTTTAATTTTACATGGGAAAACTTACTTTTACATAGAAAAATCTGGCAAGGTGACCCGTTGTCATCTAAATAAGTGAATTCAATTTTTCTCTGAGAAATTTTCCAAGGAAACTTTTCTTTGAAGCCTGCAAAGCGATCCAACGATTGTGGGAAAAGTTATTAAGCTAAAACTGTTTGCAATCCATAAGAACGGCTCATAGGACTGTTTTTTCTAACAACACTGCCACCTGCAGCATGACCTGCACGAATGATAATAACAATTATATTTGAACTGTATGCATGTCTGAAGATTGTAGTCCTGCTGCTATTGTAGACGGACTTGCATTATTATTGCCACGAAGGAAAATAATAATTAAAAATTATTATACAATACCTGGGAATTTTATGGATGATCTGAAATTATACATCGTATAAAGCTAAAGTCAGAAAGACAACAGAGCCTTTAAAACTTTAATTAAAGATTCATACGCAACAATTTGTTCTAAATGTAAAAAACTGATTGCACATCAAACACATGAAATCCCTTAGATGATCAGCTTGTGCACATCCATACTGAACCAGAGCAGAAAACAAGCTCAGTTTACCTCATCACGCTCCATGTTTGGAATAAATATCCGAAACTCTGTTGACATTTCATTTCCGATTCAATCAACCTCACAACAATTTGTCTTGCGAATGCCTATCTAGGTATGAGCGCTTCCACGCCAAATCAGTAAACGACAAAACTTTAGTATTTTCGATTTGGCCGAAACTTTGCAAATGTGTTCGGAGTAACAGTGAAAGTATTTTGGCATGAGGAGCGTTCGTTTTTAAAACGAGAGTAACTTTTGAGAAGGGCTTATGTGTTTTTGATACACCAGTTTTTGAAATGCAGTAACTCGAAATTGGTTAGTTTTACAGAAAAGGTGTCTGAGAAGAAATGGCAGGGAATCAAAATTACCATGAAAAACAAATACACTGAAAAAACAACTTTATCAACATGAAAAAATCATAATAAAAATTTAAAGTTCAAATTCAAAACATACACAGTTTGTAATTTTTTTTTAAATTTCGTTGATAATATCTGGACAAAAAAAAACACCGTTTTAGAGGTAAGAACAACATGGACAAACAATTGTTAAAATGTTTTCCTAATTGCAACTTATGAAAGATTTTATAAAATTAACTAAACCAAGGTATAAAGTCACATCAAAACAAATGTATTAAGGTATTCCAAAAGCTGGGTTTACTTATCGAATCAAATTTCTCGAATTGAACAGAAGTAGTTGAAATTGAGCGTTGGGCTTGTTTGAAAGGCGGCATCCGATCAAGCAGACAATCTCTTGCCTAGTTACCACAGTGTGCGGTAGGCATGGGGAAGGGAACCCCCTTGACAGGCAAAAGAGTACCGGCTTGGTCGTGCTCATATACCGCCAATGGCACAGAGCATTTCTAGCAGTGTGCAACTTCCGTTTTCCTAAAAGCTACATTTGACAGAAATCAATTTCCAATTAGAGTTGCATGAAACATGCCCTACGCTCAATTTCAACTACTTCTATTCAAATTTCACAACCTGCTGTGCTCTTATGGACCTATCAATACTTGCTCTTCACTTCTTTGGTTCTAGTACTCTGAAAAAAATTCTATCGTTATACCGACAATTAAATCATGATCAGGATGACTATCGCATATAATGGTTACAATAACCATGAAAATGGTCGAATTCACCACGTTCATGGCATTCTTGACTATGATCATAGCAAGGACTATTCCGACATTATGGCAAAAGTTGGATCAACTATTTTTAGTGGTCGTTTTGACCATGATCATAGTCGGTTCAAAATCACTATTGTGCAATAGTCATCCTAACCACCAATAATGGTAAAATTGACTATCAAATTTGTCTCTGTGTAGAAATTGCTGTCCACTCCTATGGTTGCATGTTGATATGAAGGGTACTTCCAATTTTCAAACAATATAATTAACTACGTGCTTCATGCAACAAAAAAAAAACATGATTAGTTAAACGTATAGTTTTGAAGATGAAACATCCGAATAACTTATGAAAAGGGCGTGTTTCGTAAGTTTTTAGCCACTCATGAAATTAAATTTAAAATGCCCGTGCGCTGAACTGGCCGGCTTGACGTGCCGCAAGAGCTCAGTAGGGACTGTCTGTCAAGACCCAAAGCTAAGAGTCAGTTCCTTTGGGGTTATATAACACTATTTTTTTTCTACTGTAGTTTTCTTCACATTTTTCAGCATTTCAGCATGGAGAAGCTGGTTGGCGTAGCATGGGTAACGTTGTCAACTTGACAATAGGAAAGTGAGTGGCTGCGACTGAAGATTGTGTTCAAGTAGGGTGTATTTTATATTCTCATTTAATTAATAATTTCAGCATGCTTTGCGACATTTTTACATTCCAAATTTCTTTAGCATTTCAGGGCACAGAGCAGCTTGACAATGTAATGCTTGTAATACTCAATTTGTTTTTCAGCATGTCAGCATAACTTTTTCATTAAAATTCTATTTTTGAACTACAACTCCTTTTCTATAAAAGACTGGCATGTGATAGTAGCAGTACATGATTGTTTTTGAATGTATGTGTTTAGGGATATTACAATCAGATATTATATTTATCTCAGAAATCATCGAGTCGGGCTCTTCGATCACTTAAACTGCACTATATAGATTCTCAAAATAATAAAACAAATCGGATAGCTTTTCATTGAAATTTTATTTTTGTTGAAAGGACTGATCTACTTTGCTTTTCAGCTTTTCCAGGGCTATTCAGATATTAATACATATCCAAATTTTATTTTGCAGTAACAATCCAGTGGCTTTCAGTTACATTTTGTAAATACATATATTATATTCTTATACGTACATTATATGCATATATTCCAAAGGGTAAGGGGTGAATACAAGGTACCAGACGAACTGTAAGCTGGATGAGGGATTCGTGGTTATCTGGCCCAAGTCATGGATGACAATTATGCCTTCCTTGATGGAAATCGTCAGATCGAGATCAGCGAAGGTCTAATTATCTTCCGACAGTCTACAGTGAGTTTGCTAACCCTAATTTTAACAAACCACCAGACGGAAACCCTAATGTGTATTGCTTACTCTTCATTTCCTCTAATAAGAGCATTTCGTTGGAAGGAGATTCTCTATCCTTTCCGTGGGTTTCGTGTAAGTGCTTCTGCCTACGGGTCCACATCCCCGTTTTTGGCCCTTCATACAACGAAATAGTGATTACAGGAATGTACAGTTTGATCTTGCCATTAGGAGGAACTGTACGCCATGGCAAGTCATGCACTGATGGTGGCTTCCTATCACATTACATCACATCACTCATGAAATTAAATTTAAAATATCTCGAAAACGGTTACCTCCAGGGAGATCATTGTTATACACAATTTGTTTACAGTTATCCTATCAAATGTTTAATAGTATTTTGATATTTAAAAGTACTGTGATAAACAATAACACTAGTCGGCAAAATCGGAACTTTTTTCGCTCCCGTCGGTTCTGGTTGGATTTTATAGATTTTGCTACGCTGAATCCAAATATGGGCTCAGAAATGCTGTAACACGTCCAGAAAAATGTGATTTAAACTCACAAAAACACGTACTTCCGTAGTAATTTGATCTACCTAAGCAACAACCAGAATATTGGCTCTGCCCTTTGCAAGTTGGACTTGGATTTTTTGAAATGGACCTCCCTGAATCCATTCGTGAACACAAAAACGTAAGATTGATGAAATAAACCGGGTTTTCATTCACAAAATTACAAATTTTCATGAAAATCAAGATTTGCTATTTTGAAAACATGAATATTCTATTCTATTCAGCAGTGCCGTATTTTTAAGTTAGGATAAGAGTGAGCAAGACAGCATTAAAACACGCAAACACTCAAAAAACAAAAGAATAGACAGAGACAAAAGACTCTGTGTTCGTCACTATTGCTCGAGAGAATAAGGAAAAGATATGTTAAAAAAGAAAGCAGAATTCTCAAGCACGTAGCTTAATGCGGCATTTTATAGAGCTTTTTGACGTTTAATTTGCGCACACTACTGCAAGATTTGAATCGAAACAGTGCGAGTGAAAAGTCAACGAAGTTGTGGGAAACCAAATGCTCATGTTGACTCTCTTCAGCCTTGCACAATAATTTTTTATTCATTCAAAGCTAGCTATTTGAGTGTTACGGACGCGTTTTTTTTATTTTTGTAAAAATGTCGCGAATTTGTCTGAACGATCCGCAAAAATTTTGTTGCATTTGTGGAAACGTGATATTGAAGGAACAGAGAAAGGGGTTTACACCTTTGTTGGAGACAGCATATCAGCTGTATTTTGACAAGGAGCTTCCAAATCGTGGAACATCGCTTGGTTGGATGAAAGGTACGCACAAAGGCTTACTTTTTGCCAAAACTATGGTGTGGACTAATCCAACCAATCACATGAGCGATTGTTACTTTTGTTTGACAAAAATTCATGGATTTTCCAAAGCTTTGAAGCATATAATCGAATACCCATCAAGGCCAACATTGCACTCTGAAGCAATGCCAGTTCCAATATCTCCAAATACTGCTTGACGTGCTGATGAGTTGGATTCGGAACCAGGCGAATCTGAGAGAAGCTTTCAGGATGATCCTGATTTTTTACCTTCGGAGTCTGAGGAACCGCATGTTATAACCCAAGAGGAGCTGAACGATTTGATTCGAGATTTGGAGCTACCCAAGACCAAAGCGCAGCTGCTAGCTTCAAGGCTAAAGCAGTGGAATGTCATGGAAAAAGATGTAAAGGTGTCATCTTATAGGAAGAGACATTCAGATAACATTAAATATTTTTCGATGGACGGTGATCTTGTCTTTTGCAACAACATCGAAGGTTTAATGGAAGAGCTACAGTTAGAGTATCACGCAACTGACTGGAGGCTCTTCATCGACGCTTCAAGCAAAAGCTTCAAGGCAGTGTTACTGCACAATGGAAATAAGTATTCTTCAGTGCCAGTTGCATTTGCAGCTCACATGAAGGAAACTTATGAGAACATAAAAACACTTTTGGAAAAGATCAAATATTCGGAACAACAGTGGAATCTCTGTGCAGACCTTAAGGTAGTGGCATTGCTCACTGGGCTTCTGAGGCTACACAAAGCATTGTTGTTTCCTCTGCGAATGGGACAGTCGTGCGAGGAATAAACATTACCACCAGCAGCATTGGCCAGCACGTACCGAGATGGTACCTGGGAAGAAAAATGTGTCAAATCTGCCTCTTGTCGACAGGGACAAAATTTTACTACCTCCGCTACATATTAAGCTTGGGTTGATCAAAAATTTTGTCAAAAAGCTGGATATTCAAGGAGAACCATATTGTTTTTTGAGGAAAAAGTTTCCGAGATTGAGCGAAGCAAAGGTGAAACAAGGAGTATCTGTTGGTCCTCAAATTAGGAAACTCCTTAAAGACGACAATTTTCAGCAAACTCTGAACGCGACAGAGTTACGAGCATGGAATGCGTTCCAAAAGGTTTGTGGTCACTTCTTGGGAAATGGAAAGTCTCCGGATTATGTACACATCGTTCAAGCGCTGGTTGATTCGTATGCTGCACTGGGATGTAATATGCCACTTAAATTGCACTTTTTGCATTCTCATCTGGACTTCTTCCCAGAGAATATGGGAGCCGTCTCAGATGAACATGGAGAACGATTTCATCAAGACATCGCACAGACTGAAAAAAACTTTGCTTGCAAATGGAGCCCAGCGATGCTAGCGGACTACTGCTGGATGCTTCAGAGGCAAACACCTTTGGAGAACTTTAAAAGGAAACAGAAAACAAAGTGAATTTAAGTTGAAAACTGACTGACTGACTGACTGACTGACTGACTGACTGACTGACTGACTGCCTGACTGACTGACTGACTGATAGAAAATCTTGATTTTCATGAAAATTCTCAATTTTGTGAATAAAAACTAATTTTTTTCAACACGAATGGATTCAGAGAGGTTCATTTCAGAAAATTCAAACCCAACATTCAAAGGGCGGAACAAAAATTCATGTTTTCAAAATAGGAAATCTTGATTTTCATGAAAATTCGTAATTTTGTGAATGAAATCATTTCATTATTCTTACGTGTTACGAAAAATCTGTGATAACAAATGGATTCAAGGAGGTTTATTTCATAAAATCCAAACCCAACATTCAAAGGGCGGAGCTGAAATTCATGTTTTCAAAATAGGAAATCTTGATTTTCAGAAAAAATCGTGATTTTGTGAATGAAAACCCGGTTTATTTCATCAATCTTACGTGTTATGAAAAATCTGTGTTCACGAATGGATTCAGGGAGGTCCATTCCATAAAATCCAAGTCCAACTTGCAAAGGGCAGAGCCAATATTCTGGTTGTTGATGAGGTAGATCATATTACTACGGAAATAGGTGTTTTTGTGAATTTTAATTACATTTTTCTCAAAAACTGGACGTGTTACAGCATTTCTGAGCCCATATTTGAATATAGCGTGGTGAAATCTATAAAATTCAACATATATACTTGAAGGGAGTGAAACACTGCCGACTAGGATAATTAATTTGATAAAAATCTTCCAAAAGTTGCTGTTGGGAATTTTTTTTAACATATTTGTTTTTGATCATGTTGTTCTTACCTTTTAAACAATGATTGTTGTGTTTAAATTTACGATCGAAATTTAAAAATTATATAAAAAAATAAAAATAGCATTTCTTGGGAATTTGAATTTTTTATTTTTATTATGGTTTTTTCATGTGAAAATTTGTTTTTTTTTCAGTGTATATATTTTTCTTGGACATTTTGAATCCTACCATTCCTTCTAAGACACTTTTTCTATGAAAGATTTCTGAATTACTGTTTTAATAAAACTGTTTTTACAAAAACACATGAGCCCTTCTCAAAAGTTGCTCTTGAGTCCAAAGAATATATCCTTATCTTCAAATGCGTATTCTGTTACACTGACTATGTCTGCGGAATTTCATCCAAATCCAAGCGGCTCGTGTCACATTTCAACATTTTATGGCCAGTTTCGGAACTGCTCGTATGTCATGACGAGCCAACCATCGATTGACGGGCTGCAACATTGTAGCGCACTCTCTGTACCTAAAGGTTTCATACAGGCACAGTGCAGTTAACAAGTTTTCGCTCTGTGGTAACAAGATCTAAAGCCAACTGGTTGGGCAAAGCAACATGCGAAAACTAAAACCATGGTCTACAAATACGATTAACGATAAACTTGCAGGTACGTTGCTACATCAATTGTGACACATTTGAGGTCCACTGCGCAGCGCATGCAAACGTTCAGTTTGTAGCAAAGGGCATCGGTGATTTTGGCATAGACAAACTATGCGTTTAACCTCTTGAACCGTGTTGTTTGATGAGTGCGATTTGGCCTATTGACGAATTAATCAACGGATGGTTGCGATTCCTGGTCACGTCATTATTATTCTTATGGTTATTGACCCAACGCAATGATGCAAAATTGACGCGCGAGCGGTCATCAAGGCCAAGATTTCATTTGCATTTGGCAAATATTATCCCTGATTGATAGACGTTTAAGTTTAATTGTTTGCATTAATTACCGCACATACCGCACGTCCGATGGTTCCGCGTGGGCATTCGCACTGATATAAGTAAGCATTGATGCTTGGCTGGATATTTGCTTTGCCATTAATACCCGCCAGAAGAGGCGATGGCGATGCGATTCTACTCTTCTGGTTTGTATAGTAGGGAAGGTATGATGGCGGGTTGCGCTTTGCGTTGAACATCTTTATCACTCGAGTCGTTAGCAACTTTGTTGCTTCGCTTCTTTCTGTGATTTTGCACTTGGAGAAAGGCTAATTGCCAACATCGTTCGCTGAACACTCAAAGCTGATAAAACCAGTTAAACGTAACATGCTTACCTGCTTATCGACATTAAAATCGAATTAGCGGCCAATCTCTTAATGAAACCTTCGATGAATCAGCTCAAGTGGGCCACATTCGTTGGCCAGACTCTTGCACTTTTCCCAACAAATTGTACAGAGTGAATGGACAATCAATAAATGATGAAGCCTACGCACAAACCATTCCTTTTCCATTTAGATGCAATGATATACCTAATGCGAAATCTGACAACTTTGCTAAATATAGAATGGAGTTTGCGATGAATTCCATTACATTTACAAACAACTAATTGCATTGAACTGTTCCTTATTACACCGAAAATTAATAATATTTCAATTTGGAAAGCGTAATGAGCGATTGTTCGAAATTATTATTTTTTTGCGTTTCTCCTTCATATTTTGCTCTAATTGAATTAAGCACTCTAAGTGGTTCAAAAGAATGCACTTCTTAATTATTAATTAAACATGAAAGTCCGCCGGTTCGAGTTTTCATCGTTTTCGCTGTTTGTCACGGGGGAGTTTATCTACATGGCAGTTCAACTGCAACTTTGAGTCGATACTTACTTTTACATAAACACTAACGGTGGTTGCACGGGAGGGAGTGAAAAGTGTGCCCCATGTCGAGCATGCGGTGGTAAAAATAAACTCAAATTCCACACACATGGCAAAACATAGGCCCGTTGCCTGTTGTGCGCGCTGTTACACAAGTGAACATCTTCGACATGGTCAATCGAATTCGTTCCGGTACATTAGGCTTTCAATTGTGGCCGATCCGATACGGGAGCGCGAACTTAGGGGCGACTGAACGCTGTGGACTCTTTCAGTGAAATTTACATTGTGATAGCTTGCATGAACACGTTGTTGGGATGTTGTTTTTTACAGTCACGAGCATTGCGCTCTTGATTTGCTAGGGATTAATTTTATGCCAGGTCGTTTCTTCATCGACTTGCCTCAATCAATCTAGCGTGCTGTGAAAGTTAATTCAAGGTGATATTATTGCCCTTTGATGACAAAGGTGGACACATTGTTTGCTTTTCCAAAGGTCATCTCTTCTTTGCCAACAGTTCTCGGTAAATTAAGAACTATCATAAGGTGAAGGTCGCTTGAATTTGAAATCAACGGACGTCGCTTAAACGTGTGGATAACACTTGTCACGGATTTATGCTAGTTTATGCTTGCAAAAAAAAAAACTATAAGCGGAGAAAGATGAAAGTCAAGGCACATGTGAGTAGAGTTCTAGATTAACATTTGTAAAGGGCGGAAGAGCCAATATGTAAACAAATCATATTGTATTATACTTTGATTGAACAATTTCAGAACAACTCATTTACCTTGACAATGACATTAAAATAAATTTGGCACCTCCTTAAACAAGAAAAATTATGAATATGCTTGAAGCATATATGTACGGATTTTATGCGTAAATATAACTTTTTTTCTTATTAAAACTTGAAAATGACCATTAAGCCCTAATCATTAAGCAGAAGTAATTTCGCCGTGGACATAATGTTGTCGATTTCGATTGATTGTTGTTACGCCGTCGATAGGTTGCTAAAGATAACGTTTCATCGAGATTGAAGAAAACAAATTCTAATCGGAAAATGCCAAAGAGTACCGAGAATTTATCAAGTAAGTAACTGTTTAAAGTATGCAAGTGTGCTCGTATTGAAGAATCTCCTCATGATTGCTTTATCCGTAACGAATAAGTCGAACCTTTAAATTTGGTAGTGGGAACATCACCAAAAAATTTTACAGCAAGCATCGAACCTGCCGCCATTAAATATGTAAAATTTGCCCTTATTAACACACTCATTAGGTTAGTTGTATTAATTAATCTTATTCTTACCGCTGAGATTATAGCACAATCACCATCCCCTATGAGGGAACAAATTCAAGGCCATGGACATAATTCTGCGATCGCGGAAAACAATTTACCAGTACTCAATGGAAGTAAAGGCGTCAAAAGGATTTTATCAATTAATGGTATGTTGAGATTTATTGAACGGTAGTTCACTAATTATGTAACGATAAGTTACGTAATGATCTATCGCCTCCCACTCCATGCCATTTCTAAAAGTAATCGTATATAACCACTAATTCTCTCAAGTCGTCGGTCCCCTGTTATGCTCGCTAGCCAAAATGAACATAGATAATAAAGCCTTCCTCAACTGTATTATTTTAAAAGAATATAAACCAACTCTATTTAAGGATCTCGTTCTGATGTTGGGATGAAGCGCAAGGTTCCGTTGTCACAGAATGATTCAAATGACTCAAACGCGTTACCTGCCGGCTACCCTGTAAGATGTCGTGGCAAAGAGAATTCAGTCTCCGAATGGGATCTGCAATGCGATGATGACGGTGATGATGACGAAGACATATGACATATGGCATATGTGTAAGGAGAGGCATAGGCATAAGGAGACAACATAAATATAGAAGAACAATTAACCGTTTGTGTTTTATTTAACCAGTCTCGTTCATATTTGAGCAGAAGGTATAGTGCGTCAGATCCGCTATACAGCGCACTACTAGCGACGTTATGTTTAACTCACAGAACAGGAATAAAATCCTCCATGGTCATCTAAACCATAATGCATCCAGCCCTTAGTTCTTCTCATTCGATGTCGCAGCTTTGATTCCATCGCGTTGTCTATGTCCATGACTGTAAACACATGATTGAGAATCCACAATTCAAATAGTGCAGTAAGAACAATGTTCATTCTATAGAGTCACTTACCTCTGATTTCCCTAGTATTACCTAGACTCATCTAGTTAGAAAAATTAACTATTTTGGTATGGTAACAGTGGGTCGTAATGCCTCGCCACTTGATTAATGTGACTGAAGAGCGAAGGCGTAATAACAAAGAAAATGTTTAACAGGCGAAAAACCTAAGGCGTAATAACACCCTGAAAATAAACAGGGCGTATTTTGATTTTTATAAATTTTTAGCTCAATAAAACATATTTCTGCATATATTGTGTGAAAATGTTAAGTACTGCATTATAATACAAGATGTGAGTATAATAGATGGTTCATTGGAGCTTTCAATGGAAAATAGGATTAGATTTTTGTTTTCCAATCTTTGCCTCCATTTTTTTCGGTTTCGTGATTTTGGAATACCGCCCTTTTCAAATGTTAGTCTAGAGTTTATTTCACGTGTCAACAGCTTCACAGTAAACGTAGCCTTTACAATTTTTCACGATGTACATGTTTGATAAGTCACTACTCACATCATACGGAGGTATTTAGGAGGGTTCTTACCTTCGCAAATCTCTGCGACAACAACCACTGTCTATACCGATCACACTCGGAGGGTACCCCACCCAGCAGCGGAGTACAGTCAAGATCCTAAGTGCCAAGCTCGACCGTAGTACTTCGCCTCCCCCGAACCATCGCCAGAACCGATGGACTGCAACCGGCTAACTAGGCTTCGAGCAGCTGCAGCCATAGTCAACAGCAGAATCACGTATAGCCTTGAGATTCCCTAGTCTATCCTAGCCAAACCGATGATGATTGCGATACTGAACCCGGTGGAAAACACAGTCATTCGCATCATCGCAAGCCTAATCCTATAATTTCCCGGAGCCACAGCCTGCGTGGAGAAAGGAGTGTTCTCATTCCGACATTACATTGCGTCCGGCATTGGGCGTTGAGTTGACAGATTCCTAGTAAAAACCACTAAGGTGTGGCCCATGTAGTATTGTAACAAATATTTTTGATTCTTACAGCGAAACAGTGCTACAGTGGTAACCAACGGGTCTCATTTTTATACCGAAAAAACTCAACCCACCAAACTGTCCCCAGCTCAGACCGACAGAAAGATTTTGGACTATTATGTAGAGGAAACTGAAGTGGAATGGCAGTGTCTTCAAAAACAGAACCAAGTAGAAAAAGATTGCCAAAACAGTGAATGAGAATACTGAGAATAATTTCTTCGAAATCGAGATGATTTTTTTTTGTATGTTCCTTCCAAAGTTTACATAAAGTACCTAAATTGTTCGAATTTATACTATTTTGTTAATGTATACTTTTTTGTTAATGTATATCCGAATTATGCGCAATATTCTATGTTCCAATTCGAACTGGGCCACACCTTAGGACCATCAATGGAGAGTTCCTCTTAGAGTAGGCCAACCAACTTTTCCAGATGCTCTCTCCGGTGATTAAGGTTCAGTGGTGTGAAGCCAACCAGCTAATTGTGGAAATTGACTTTAGGGCCGTGGTGGACCCAGAAGTATGCTTCCGTAAGCTTGTCGACTATGGATTCTCCGAACACCGAAACAAGGATGGCTCCGTCGGAAGAGACGGCGTCGGCATCGGAACCACTGGACAGCACTTTGCTCATTTCCACAAACTCTGCAAACAGTGTTCAATTGTTTCGGTCGCAGCTCTACCCAAGCAACACCCAACTGTCATAATTGGTTGCAGCAACTTGATTGTAACTTAATTGAGTCACACTGAAGTTCCAATCACTAGTTTGCAATAAGTGTGATACTAGAGTAGCTGAGAGTTACCACCCTATCTGACCGGCCAATTGCTGTCCGACTCAGCCTGCGTTGTTGCGGTCGTTGGCTCAGCAACCCAAACCTATTCTTGGGTCCAAGCAATCATTATGCTAACCCCCTCCCCCCACGGAACAACAATCACCAAGATACCCAGCTATTTATTTATTTACTTATTATTGATTCGCCCACAGATAAAAATGTTTATCCCGATGACAAGATTACTGCGGCATCCCTGGAAATGTCGAGGCTGATCGTTAAAAGATGCAGATTATTCACCAACACTGGCCCTGGAGACGACTCCAAATAGTGGCTTTCAAAAACTATTGCTCCTTCGCTTTGGACACACAAGAGCGTCATATGTCATATCTCATATATCATGTCCGAAAATAGAGCCTTTCACGTAAGCTATGTAACACGCACCGCTCAATTAAATATTTCTTGTGACATTGCCTTCAGTACGAGGGGCCACGCCAGTTTTTTTGGAATATCGGGCAGCATAAGGGACGCTTCCAGCTGGAGTGGTCTGGTAACTTAAAGACTCTCACCAACGTCATATAAACACTGGAACGATGAAACCACCAAACTGACAAGAAGGTGTAGAGTGAACCTCTTAACGATAATGATGAAGTAGTGATGATGATAATAATATTCTCTCATCACCATGAGTCCCCAAGAGTGAACAGTCATTTTGCTAGAACGAAAGATATGAAGAGAAAGTGTTGATAGTTCCGTTAGTGAAGAGAAAGTTTTGATAGCTCCGTTAATGTGGCAGGCTGTGAAAAATTGAATAGAAGTATTTGGAATTGAGCGAAGGCCATGTGAAATAGTTCTCGAACCAAAAACACATTCTTTTGCAATACTACTTACGTGGTAGGTAAGGAGATGATAAGTACATGTACTACAATGGCGTGTGATGGTTCTAGCGATTGTCTGTACATACTCTGCCTTGTTGCCTACATGGGAGAGAACGAGCTACTGACGGATTTAGTTTTAGAAAACAATGTCGCATTTTTACTTGTCTCTTGTCATTCTTTTACTTAAAAACTTCGGATGTGTTAGTATGGCTCCTTGGTGCGATGCGTGGTCCGTGTGACCGTGTCTGTTGGGATTCTATTCTCAACCTGTTAAGTTTCCTATCGAGGATCGTTCGTTTCTTATTCGAATCGACCACACTTACACCCACGAAAGTAACGATGGATCGAGTGATGTGTGTCGTCCGAGTATCAGGGACGCTCTCGAGTCCCTTCGAATCTTGGAGAGGATTACGACAAGGTGATGGATTGTCGTGTTTGTTGTTTAACATTGCACTGGAGGGTGTGATTCGAAGAGCTGGGATAGACACGAGTGGCACGATCTTCAGGAAGTCTGTCAAACTATTTGGCTTCGCCGACAACGTTGATATCGTAGCACGTAACTTTGAGACAATTGCGGAAACGTACATCAGACTTAAGGCTGAAGCTGGTAGGATTGGGTTTGTGATTAATGCGTTGAAAACAACATGAAGGGAAGAGGCTCACGAGAAGACAATGTTAGCCCCCTAGCACGAGTTCAGATCGACGGTGATGAAATCGAGGTAGTAGACGAATTCGTGTATCTGGGCTCATTGACCGTGACCGCCGATAACGACACCTCAGAGAAATAAGGCGCATAATGGCTGGCCTACTTTGGACTCCGATGGACGCTAAGATCGAACAAAGATCGCCGAACCACAAAGTTGACCATCTAAAAGACATTACTGGGACATTACCAGTTGCTTGGAGAACCTTCCATCGTACACATCGCAAAAATCGGTCGACTACGATGAGCTGGGCATGTCGTAAGAATTTGAAAACGAACTGACAGCTACAAGAAGAAGAGGCGCACAACGAGCAAGGTGGATCGATCAAGTAGAAGGCGACCTGTGGACCCTCCGTAGACAGCGAGGTTGGCGAGTGACAGCCATGGACCGAATAGAATGGAGACAACTTCTGTGTACAACAGAGGCCACGCCGACCTTAATCTGATTGGTAAGGTAAGGTAACACTTACAACCACCATCACCACGACGCCGGTGGTCCACCCCATTGAGGGAACGGAAGAACAACTGACTAACCGCAACAAAACCAAACCTGACTTTAAAACCTGACGTGGAGCAGATCATCATTGACGTAGAGACAGCAATTAAGCACATTCTTCCGGCATCTTTCCAAAACACAGCCAGGATTATTATTTCAGACCTTATTAAGGACGGACCGAAACAAAGACACAACAACGAGCAAGACATTCAAATCGTGATGAAACTGAAGTCCAAGCCTGAGTTGTACCTAAAAGTAGACAAAGGCAACTGAGTCGTCATCATGGATAAGGAGGACTACGACAGGCAGATCAAAGCTTCAAAGATCAGTGATGGACTTTAAAGGCAGCTTCGGGTAGACCTTCTACCAAAGATGGCAAAACACGTGGAAAAACACTAAAGGAATGTAAATCAGTTCTAGGGGATGCAACAGTCCGTCTTCGCGAACCAAAACTCATACTTCCCAGAATTAAAGGCCTCCCATAAGTCCACAAATCCGGACACAAAATGAAGGAGAATGCATAAGCTAGCAAAATGTTTAGTAAAAGAATTTCAAGGTATCCTTGAGCAATTCTCAACAAGCTCAGTTCGTAGCTCTCAGGAATGTGTACAACATCTACAGGCATCAAGTGATATAAATTATAATGAAGGAATGGTATCTTTCGACGTCATGGCCCTTTTCGTGATTAAGCTTCTACAGTGTGTCTCACAATAGGTGTCACCTTTTTTCAGTCTTGGTTTATTTCAGCTGGGTAATTTTTACAGTGGAATTGATTATACCCGTTTTGAGTGTATTCTTTTGACAGCTTATCACTGGAGATAAATAAGCGATTCCGTTGGTTTGTATTTATCAGCTTCCATAGAAGCCATACAGGAGCAAGTTTTAAAATTACATTTGGAAAAGCTTACCACCGTGTTCTATATTCAATACCCTTAAGCGGTTCGGAGTGAGTAAGCATTTTGTTTTTTGTACCGTGAAACGGTTCAAAGAAACTGGAAACGTCCATATTCAACAAAAAAAGGTGTCAGACGAACTGCCGGAACGAAGAAAAACATCAAATGTGATAGGGAGCGAATAAGACGTAATCCGGCCGTATCTGGAAAGCTCTTCCTTCTTCAAGACAGTCAAATCAACAAAATGATCGTGTGTATGGCTTAAATTTTGCCAATATTCCAAGAGATAAACTAGCTGTAGAACGCTATCAGAATGTATTGGAAATCATGGTATGGGGCGCCGTTCCATGAAAAAGAAAACTTCCTCTTCTTTTCATAAAACCTAAAGTAAAAATCAACACTGAATATTACATCGAAAAGGGGTTTAAAGAACCATCTGCTTCCTCATGCTTCAACGCTGTCTGGAAATACACTATATTGTTTCCAACAGGATTCAGCTCTAGCGCACAAGACAAAGAAGACACAAGCGTGGTGCGCACATACCAATTACATAACATCTTTGAAATGAAAAATAAATGCTATGATTTGGTTGATTTGTTTTGCTTTAATCCCATGTTGTTATAGTGACACCAACAGACACTGTATATAAACTTGACAGCAATTGTCTTATGCAGCCAAACGACCTGTCAAAAAACGGACTGTCAACTTTTGATTCACTTTAAAGGAGCAAGTATTGTGATCAAGTGTTGTTTTGATAAAAGCCAATTAAAAACAAATAAGGGATTTTCTACTTCCATATTCAGTAAATGTAAGTATTTTCGGTGCATTATTTATTGCCGTTTGGATTATTAAAAATGAACAATATTCTTTTTCTACACAGTGCCGAGCATAGGACCACCATTTCAACGTGTATTTCACAGCACTATCAATTATCGTTCCAAAAAAAGATCCTCCATTGCAATCGTCGCCAGTTTTCTCTAAGAACTCGTACTCCAGATATTCCGCCGCACTTCCTTTTGTTTTGGTTTTCTACACCCCCACACAAATGCTCAGATTCTAGCCAATTAAGATCTTCGAAGCTATTTCTCTTTCTCTTCCTGGTACTCAACTGCGTGACATTGACATAAAACGGAACAGCATCCTGGACTTTTCGAGTATTTTTGTTTATATCAAAGTAGAGATCACAAGCAAGAAAATGTAACTAGATTTATTTGTTATAATTAGTAATGGAGAAAATAAATTATAGTATTTTGTATTTACACTGAACAGCCTATGACTTCCTAGAATCTGAAAATCTGCTGAAAGGCCGCAGAATGCAAGCCATTTCTGCCTTATATTATCTTTCATTGGAAACCGAATTAACTTCACATCGCGAGTTATTGCCACAATTTTGCTCCAGCAATCGAAGCCGAGTTCATTTTTAGCCTATTGTGCTGTTTATTTTAAGTTTGAACAAATACAAGTGGTGCCAGATCAATTGCTCAAATTTATGACATTTTTCAGGGTTGGCAGATTGCATGATTTTGCGTTGTCTGGTCTATATACAGTCCATTTGCCGTTAAACATCAAAATTCTGCTCATGAAAGTGTGTTAATTGAATTATACTCATCAAACACAACATTATGAATTTAATCCACTAACAAGAATCCCAATTTGAACGATACCATGCTTTCAAATTTTGATGATTATGACGCCTCTTTGCAAAATAATGACGACTGTTTCGCCTCTAAATTAGTGTAACTTTGGAACGAGATTTCCTTATAAATATAGACTATAAAGTCTTTTTATTTATAATTAGAAACGACTGAACATTTTCATCTAGTCAAAAATGTATCACACTATATGAACAACCATGTTTTAAAACACCAGTTTTCATGTTATCGTACGGGACACTGTTGAAACAAACAATAAGATTTATAAAATCATGACATCAATTAGGAACCTGAAAATTTGAAACATTATTGCAATCATCAAGGTGAAATCTAAAACATGTTATTTTTCAGAGCCATTATTCAAAACATCGAATTGTAAAAATCTCAGGGAAACAAGATATGTACTCACTCAGTAGGTTAGTTTAAAAATAACAGTCTTGCAAGAAATTTTACATAGTGAATGAGTACATCGAACATTTCACGAATTATAAAGACAAACAAACTTAGCTGCATTCCATGTTTGTGCAACTACTAGCAAATTTTACACTTCAAATTATACGCATCAATCCTTTAGTAGTCAAAATCTAACTCCTTCAATAAGTATCATCGCACGTTCCAGCAAGCTTTAATTACCTTCTTTACGCTCTAGATACAGCAAGTGATTCTATCCGCAACCCGAACACACTACACTCTATCCCATATTCGTCACAAACATCCTTCAAATTGGTCTATCGTGAACGTGCTTCGCAATCTCAATATATCCGAAAATAATTACTTCAACATGCGAGACGCGACAGTGCGGTTTAATTGCTTCGGCCTTGTCCTTCCTTCCTCCCATCCGAGGCAGTGCACATATCACTTTTGGGTTGCAGCTAGGCTAACAGCAGTACACGGTGACACTTTGCGTTAATGTTAACTACATGCCATCATCTGTCGAAGTCAGATTGTGCAGCTCTTGTTTGTTATTTGGTTTCTATGGAGTCGTGACTAGCGCTGTTATGTTGCCGTCAGTTCCAATAGTTGCAGGAACGTTGTTTCTTAATTTTACGAACATTCATAAATGAAGTCCAAACGAAAGCGAAAGTCACTACCGTTCCTTTGCGAATTATCCAAAATCAAGGCCAATTTACACGTTAACGTTCAAACTTAACCATCATCATGAATATTTCACATCCGCTTTCACGCCATTATTCCATTCCATCAATCACACTGGAAATTCCGGAAATCACTATACTCCATGTCAGCTAACTAACTAGCCCATCCATACTCTCGATTTCAAAATCTCACACAAGTACAATCATTTGAATAATTATGAATAAAAAGTCCGCGCATTCGCGATTATCCACACCACGTGCACACGAGTCAACCGTACCGAGTAAACTGCACTATCGATGCAAATAAAATCATAACGATTCTTCTGACGGCTGCAAGCTAGACATTGCAACACTCACTCGTCTACCCACCCAAAGGTATGCATTAGATAGCCAGGTGTCGATTATGCGCTGACCAATCAATTCTGACTTCTCCTTTGTTGTTGTCGGAGCGGTAGGATGGTTCAGTGAGCGCGCGCATTCAAATCAGTTGACTCGGACGGCAGTAGCAGTCAGCGGCACGTTGTTATGATTTAGTTAAGTAGCCAGCCAACATGCAGCTTGCCAACCATTTTCAGCGACTAGTGGCTAGTGGCGACTGAGGAGTAAGAGCGGAACATTATCGGCAAAGAAAGCTTTCGGTAGGTTTATCGTTTTTTTTTAAATCGATGCAAAACAGTTCAATGGTACTGTGCATACCGAAGAGTGAAAAATTGACAAACCGATTTCGTTGATTTTCATTTGATCTTATCGTCATTCCAAATATCAGCAGTGCCATTGAAAAATAAGTTTCGCATCACTTTCATTTTCCTTCTTCTCCTTCTTTGGAATTTAAGGTTGTTGTTTATCATTAAAGGGCGATTAAACACTAAATAGCAATGAAAGTTTGAAAAATTAGAGCTTTCGATGGCAGTACCATTTTGGTTTGATTAAAACCCGTTTCAATGTAAATTTGGACGCATTCAGGTGATTATAACTCAACAGTTAAACACTATACACGGTTGATCAAAACGTCAAACAAAAGGGTATTTATTCAGCTTTCAAACGATAAATAAAAAGTTATTACATTTCACCGTTTCGAACGAACTGTCGCACTTTACTTGTGATCGATTGCATCATGATCCGCACAGTTGCTGTTGACACTGTACCGGCGAATTAATTCCACTTTAAACGCATTGTTGTACACTTGTTACTTCCTTACCGCATCCTAGAAGTTTTCGCTTGACAATTGCCCAATATTTTTCAATCGGTCTGAACTCAGGGCAATTCGGAGGATTAATCTCTTTGGTGATGAAAACTTTGGTTTTAAGGCTACAACTTATTCTATTCCTTGCAAAATCATTAGTTCCCGAGTAAACTTATCAGCAAGAACAAATTTATAACTGGAAGGGACAACCCTAAGGCCAGTTGCCGGGTAAAATTTTCGTCAGGGGATTTGTTTATAATCCACTTTGACATATGTTTCGTCATCCATTAGAATACAGCCATCAAATTTCGTCAAAACGCGTACATATAGTAATCGTACTCGGTTTTTGGCTACCAAGTTTTGGTTCAGGGAGCGATTCGGATGTTTACGGCACAAAAAGACGTATATCCTTCTCTTGAACAAAAAGACGTATATCCTGCTCTTGAAAGGATGTTACGCACGGTGGGACTCGGTGGTGTATAAAACTGTGCGTCCAGATTTAATTTGAACCGAGCTTTATGTGGCAAATAAAATAATACCCTATGTTTAGGATGTCGAGAAATTTTCTTAAACGAAAAAAACGCTTAAAGCAAACCGGGGATTGAAGCTAGCCATCTTCACCACACTGAAAATTAATTTTCGTTTATATTACGAAATCGAAGGTAGGACTAACAAATGTCAACGTTGTTTTCTGCAACGAAACTAATTTGTACGTTTTAGGATTTAATGCCACAAGCGCGACAAGCCACAAGCACTAAGCATTTGTTCACAAAGAAAGAACTTTCGTTCATTCTACGACAATAAAACAAAGAGCTACGAGTAATTTGTTACCAATAAAAAAGAAACGTCTCTCTGGTGGTTGCATGAACGACTCACAGATCTACTTTATCGATTAAAAATATAATTGAAAAAAAGCACATCCACGAGAAGTTGTTCGTGACATGGGATTCGATCGTACATATTCAGGGAGAGCTGTTATTGTGGTCGTGGTTGATCTCATGAGGCCATGTTGACTCGTGAGTAATTACTTGATCATTGTGCATGACGTTCTAACTCTCGACAGCGCTTTCATTTCTATTTCGGGATAAATTAATGCTTCCTATTATCCCAGCAGGAACACGAACATTTATAAGTGCGACCGAAGAGAAGCAGCGATTGGCTGGTCTTTACGAAATTCATTTTGTGCATTTTACAAAAAAGGTGTAATGACAGCATTTTGTTAGATGACAAGCAATATGAATGTTTCATACAATTTACGAGACATTGGTTCTATGAACAAAATCCATGTTTACGAAACGAGTGAAATCTTATTAACGAAAATAAATTTTCAGTGCATGATGTTGTCTCTATAGTGATGCCTTTACCGGCTTAGCAAAACCTCAAAGCAACCTTATATACAAAAACCCGAATTAAACCACCGATGGTGAGACAGAACCCCCTTTCTTACACTTCCCAAGAATTACGAACTCAAATGTGGCCAACATGATACTTGATACATATTTTCATCAGAAATTCCAGATCCAGGAATATTCGATATGTCATACATTCAGTTCATAAAATGAACCTTTTGTCAATCCTGAACGTATTGTTCATCGATGTGGTTGATATATTGATCTTAATAGTGTTTAATGACCTATGTTTAAAGAAGACATTACATAACATTAGAAATTTCATATATTCAGTCCAAAGAATGAATTATTTAACAATCTTTAGCGTCAATTTTGATTAGGGAACGTCCATTAATTACGTCACGTGGTAGGGGGGAGGGGGGTTTGTGAAAACGTGACGATCCATACAAAAAAAATTGAAGGTCCATACAAAAAAACGTGACAAGGGGGGGGGGGGGAGGTTTTAAAAAGTCACTTTTTGCGAGACGTAATTAATGGACGTTCCCTTACCGATATGTATTAGAGATGATTAATAAGTACATTTTCGTTGAAAATTTTGTAGTTATAGTAAATAGAGACTCGATTTACTCCTTGCAGTTCATGTTGAATTCATGACAGTTATTCATGGTTCAATGAAATTCATTTATTGAATGGTTCATCAATGAAATGACAGATGTGAGTCATGAACTTAGGAAGTTTTGTTTTGCCTCTAACCTGAAGTTGTGTAATCAGCTATCAAGAGTCTTTACAAAAGTATTTACAAGAGTATTTATAGTGTAGTATGTAAATCCACCAGGTACGATTACAGCACTCCACCTACACATGTGGTTGTTTTGTTTACATTTAGAATCGATAAAGTAGATTTGCCAGATTCATGAACAAAGTTTTCAGTATCAGAAATTCAGCTCCTGGTTTTGACCCGATTGATTGATGATTTCATTGTGTCGGGAAAATAGTTCATGATATCATGAATATTGTTCATGGTGTATATTCATACCACGTAAACACAACATATTCATGAAATCATTGCCTGTTTTTCTCGTTTAGAGCTCGTTTAGGCTAGTCCACTGCATGTGCTATTACAACGCACCAAATGCGACACAATAGAATGCAAGCGGCATCGATTGGTGTGATTGGTCTTGTTCGGTTTTGAACTGCAACGAGTATATTTTCATCTCAAAATTATGTGCTCTCAGGTATCGTTTTGGTCATATCTCCATGAAGGATTATCTAATCATAATCATCTTATCATAATAATTTGGACCAGTTATTTGAGGTTTTTATAACTTTGATTTGGCGCTAACAAAACAAAAACTGGTATACAAATAGCTCAGTACGTAATCGGAGACTAAACTAAAGCGTCTACAGCAGACGTACAATTTAAAGAGACGTTTATAGGATGAATGATCCATCTTCTGATAAAATCAGACTTTTTCAGAAGTGCACCAGCTGGAATATTGGTAGACCTGAAAAAATCGTGAAAGTGATCAATTCATGATATATCTTAGAACTCGACTGCTCAGGGAAGCATACATTGAGCGCAGCTGAGCGGAGGAGATAAAGATAAATGAGTATTCAGATAATTTGTTTATAGATCAAACCAATAACTAACCTTCTAACAACACACTAACAATGAAGGGTGACAGTAAAAATATAGACCAGTAACATTTCAAGATTAAAGGGCTATTAAGTAGAACAGCCGACTGAATTCATCAAACATAGCTCGAATGGGCTTCAGCTTAATAAACAACTGAATATTGTAGTCATTTGTTCAATGAAATGATCTCACTATTCTCATTCAATGCTCATTGCAGCCAATAGTGTCCAACACATAGTAATAATCACTAACTTTTAGTATCCTTTCATAGAAATGGCAAAGCTCTTCAAACATCTGGAGGATTGCAAGGATTCTCCTTATATCATTGTTCTTAATTTGGTTTCTTTTCAGGCAACCAATGGTTTATTTCTACCATGTTTTGAAGGCAATATTTGATATCCTGTTTTATTTTATTTTATTTTGATTATTTCATTATGTTTTTTGTTATTCTTTTCTGTTTTCAGTCACAGCGTATCGTTAACCAAAACGACCCCTGCTGCTAATCTTCTCCCAATTATTAAACATCCCAGTGATTTCTCGTGAAAGTGCAGAGGATTTCTCGACATCCTTCAAAGGGAGTATCACGTCAACACATTCCTTCCCATTCCTTACTTGACCAGCATTCGGGCAAGGCCCAGCATTCGGGCAAGGTAAATGGTGACCCATTATAAAGCAATATTGCTTTATAATGGGTCACCAGTTTTCACACATTGAGGATGTATGCTAGTCCCAAACATCATCTATTGGTTATTTGTGTAAATACAGCTGATTTGGCAATACCGGATTAGCATCCGTTGGTGGTCAATCATGCTCATGCTCATGCTCATGAAGAACGGGGTTTGGGAAATACATTTTATTACTTCCTGGGACTCCGCTGTCGGGTTTCTTATAGGTCAAGTGATAGATTGCAGATACATTTCTGGGATTTTGGGTAGAAAATGCATTTGACTTGCCTGGAGAACAATCGCATTAAACAAAATTTAGGTTTATTTAAGATAGAATTCGAACCCGATACCATTCCTTGCCAGTAAGAAGAAGAATCACTCTCCCCATATGGCAACGACTAATATAAAAATATTTCTTCTGTTTAGGCATCGGAATCCCGGCATTAGTTTAAATATTCGCCGGGTTCCGGGAATGTCGGGAAATGGGAGGATCCTGGGATTTTTCAACTCGGGCCATCCCGGGATTGAAGCTCTAACGGGTGTTTCTCTCTCCAAGAGAACTGCTCCCTGAACTCCCTAGAAATGGGTGGCATGTTTATTTTCGCTCGGGTGCTGTCAGTACAATCGAAGATGGCGTCGAAACAGCAAACACTCTGCGAGTGTGTTGTACGGTTTATGAAACGGATGGTCATCGAGAAGAAAAGTTTACGGTAGACCACTTTCGAGACGAAAACGTACCCGTGAGTTTACCGGATCCTGGCATCGCTGAGCGTGGAGCCCAAGGCCGGTAGCGGCCGTTCGGAGAAGATAATGACGAAGAAGAAGAAGGAAGCGTTAGAAAGCTGTTTGACAACAAGGACGGAACGAGTTTGTGTGACGCCGGCCGAAAATAGCACTGCTCCCATGTCTTGATTCCCCAAACCCTCAAGATAGAGGACATCATCTTTCGAAAGAAGACTCTGTCCCTCGAGTACACGGACGAGCAGATAACGACCATGAAGAACTACCGCGGAACGTTGTTCGTGCTGGACGACGAAAGTTACTTTCCGCACTCGAAAACCCACATATCAGTAAATGACAGCTACTATTCCGGCGACAAGTCGGCCACACCCCCGAAGTAAAATATAAGATTAAGCATACATTTGAAAAAAAAAAAAAAAGTTAAGCTGTACATCGCCATGTCGGACAGAGGGATTTCAAAGCCTTGGTTCAAGCCGAGTGGTCTGGCCATCAATCAACAAGTGCACCAGGAGGAGTGTCTTGAGAAAATTCTTCTGCCGTTCTTAAAGGAGCATCATGCGGATGGGGAGTACGATTTCTGGCCGGACAAGGCGTCTTCCCATTACGCCAAGAAGACGCTGGAGTATCTTGAGCAGAAAAAGATACCGTACGTACCGAAAGAAAGGAACCCGACCAACTTGCCCCAGTGCCGTCCCATTGAGGATATGTTCGCCTTTTTCAGTGCCCTAGTGTACAAAAACAATTGGCGGGCTAAAGATACGAAGCAGTTGACCACGAGGATCCGGAATTGCATCCGGAAGATGGACGTCAGTGACGTCCAGCGCTCTTATGAGAGCATCGCGAGTGAGTTGCGTCGTAGCCCGTACCGCTGGTAGATCACGTTGTCGTGGTGCGTGGGTGAACTAATTCAAACTAGGGAACATATTTGTTTTTTTTGTAGTCAAAGGAACGTATAATAGTAATAATTAAATTTTATGTCTTGGGAAAAGCGAGAATACTCGGATTCGTCCACCGAGGATGAGCTTGGAATAAGGAAAACATGGTTAGTTTTCATTGATGTGAATTCTTATTTTCTATTTAATGTTCTATAGTTTGAATTAGTTATGACTAGGGTTCTGATGCATGGTCAATATCGAAGTCATTGTTTGTTTTGTTTGCAATGAATTCAGTTTTGACTGATAAAGGAGCGCGCCTTTGAAGAGTGCTCTCACTTCTCAAAGGGTTTAAATAGCGGAAACTTTCAATAGAATTTAATTCATTGCCAACAACAAAAAATGACAACTGTAACAACACCGAATACTTCATTATTTCTCAATAGTGATGAAGTAACTCGACATGCACTAAACAAAGGATACGGGATATACTACAATAGATCAAATTACTGGTCGCAGTGGTCTATGTCCCGAACAGAGGAAAAAAAAAAAGTTGCGTCGTACGGCTGACCAGGGCCCCTTTTCCAACGTGTTTTTTTTTTCTCATTTTTTATTGAACACCCGTTAATCCCAGTATATTTCTTATGGTGTACTGATGGGACTCATGAGAGAGAAGTTTCGTTTGAAGTCAGCTATAAGATAAAGCTAGAAAGCTTCATTACGACGAATCCCCATCTATTATTGAAAAATTATCGAGAATGAATGGCGCCACGTTCGTAGTTTTAATGAAACTTCTACTCAGTGAATCCAACAGTCGGTTCTCTACGAATGTCAATAATCTTGAACACATTGTCTATCAACATATATCTATCGAGCTAAATTTCTATTTAAGCGTGGCTACAGTTCATCATGTCAGGAAACGCATAAGAAAGGTGTTGCAGCCAAGAGGAAATCCCACATCGATATCACTGAGAAAAGAGCCCCACCAGACTTCACCAGCATTCAAAGCTCCCAGACAGGATGTTAGTTGTATCACATCTGTAAAATCAGTGCATCAATGCCAGATATGTGACACGGCGGTAAATAAAAATGGTAATGATGTGATACCACCACAGTGCAGGTGGCGTAGGCCCACCCATCGCGATCAGATCACATGTTCGAGGGGAGGGTATGCAATACACTATCATATCATAACCAAAAAAAAAAAAAGGTAAAAAAGTGTTTTTTGCCTCTATTTCTCGTATTGTCCATCCATGTTATACGGATGGATCCAAGGCAAGAATGATCCAAAAAGGGCGCTGCAACTACGAACCTTATGTGAATAAAGGGTGTTCCGATCAAAATGTAGTCAAACAGTAATGTTTGTGAGTTGATCAATTTTTTTATTAAAAGGTCAAATTCTTTTTTTTTCAAGTTCAGCTAAACAGAACATAGGAGAAATATTCAGCTGAGCTTTTCGTTTACCGAATGCGAATTAACAGGTCTTCCGTTTAACACCTGCCAAAATATTTTGTACAGTCGCCTTGTCCACTTTATTCGCCGCAGAACGCCAGTTTGCCTTGAACTGTTTCTCGCTCACATCAGCTTTTTGGGTCTTCTAAAGGTCCCGCTTGACGATGGTTTAATATTGTTCGATTGGGCGCCACTTGAACGTTGTTGGCAGCATACCACTCCATGGCCTTTTTCCGTAATGGCAAGATGCCAAATCTGGCCAAAATAGAACGGAACAATTGTGTCGCTTCAGGAAAGGCAGTAGACGTTTTTGTAGGCACTCGCTCAGATAAATTTCCTGGTGGACGGTTCTGGTCGCAATGTAGCAATGTAAACGTTGCTCTTCAAGCCCCAGGTACAGATGACCAGCCACACCAGATATTTCTTCGCGAACATTGACAGTTTAATGTACTTGAAAATATCTGCCACCTTTCCCCGTCCGGTAGCCATATCAAATTTCTGTCCAGAATGCCTTTAAAGCCTGCCTTGACGTAAGTTTCATCGTCCTGTACCCTTGATATTTTAAAGAATTCTCAATAGTCGTTTCCTTATCCGTTGAGATCGTCTGACGTATTTCGGTAAACATCGTACGAGATTTTCCATTGGAAAAATTTGCGAACCCCGACCAAAATACACTAAGGTTTTTTTTTGTATGAAACCGTGTTAATAAAGACTATATAGAGTTGATAAATTCACATGCTTAAACATTTTATATTACTTCGATTTTTGTTGTATGCGTTACCTTTCCACGCAATGGTAAAAAAAACAGTTTTTAAAATTTTGAGTATTTACACCAAAAAATTTGAATTTTTTAAAAACTGCCATATGACTAATTTTGGCCCAAAACGTAAAATGTGATTTGAATAAGGTCAATAAGTTGATCCGTTCTGGAGTTATCGCCGAAAACAACCCGTGTAAAAAAAAACCGTGCAAAAAAAACCTTAGTGTATATCAGAAGGCTAGATTGTCTGAGATATGCCTGAAATATGAGCTTTTTATGATAGATGTTTCAGTCAGCTGCTTCCATAGGCTATTTCACCTGTTATTCTGTTCTAACAACAAACTTAACTGGTTCATAGGGTCCATAATTAATAATCAATACGCACACTACTATTTCTATCGCAATGCATTGAAACAGTAGGGGGCAGAATGTAAATACACTCTAAATTAAAGTAATGCATAATGTACATCGTGACTGTCGTGTCTCGGTAGCTGACTAGCAGTGGGTACCTAGTTTTACATCAAAAACATCTCCACCGGTGCCGCAAAACGAATCAGCGGCGAATGAAAAATAAGCTTGCATTTACTAAACGTCTGCTGTAGGTACCATCCACCATTGCCGTCACATCGATGGGATCCGAATGGAGTTCAATGAATTCAGTCGAGTGCTGCCAACAGGCCGTTGGCCAGTGCAGCGCAGTTGATTTGCTAATTGATGCATTCGACGCAAATACCATGCCCAGAGCAAGCCAGCATATTAGCCATAGTCCGGCCAGTGAATACTTAGGGTTGGTCATAATTTGCGCAAAAATGGGTACGATGACCCAATTATATGGCATCTGTTTTGATGAGCTGTGATTTTCCGTACAATTGCCTCACATACGATCACAACTGGGAGATATGTGGCATGACTCTTGATGGGAAAACCAACTGCCATGAAGATTTTCAGATTGCTGATTTTGTGAACAATTTATGCTGGATTAAACTCAATCTCAGATTAAGCCCGGGATTGTGTAACACCACTCGTTCCAAGGAATGCTGAAATAGTCAATCAACCTCATTGACTTACATCAATCAAAAATGCACAGCTTTCGAAAATGAATAAACATTGATTTATTATTACAACTCCGCTGACAACCGTTCGATCAATCGGCCTAAAATGATTTGCGTGCGAACATATTGGCAGAAATGTACTCCGCAAGCCTGTAATGGAACGCAGTGTTAAAGTGGAGGGTATTAATTATTCGCACCGATTCAATCGATTTCGTAATTGGCACGCCATCAATGGTGTTGTTTTCCATCGGCACTGGCCCTGCTGATTTGCCTGAATCAATCGTCACAATATTAGCGCAGCACTTTAGAAAATAACTTTTAATCGATCAACTAACGCCCAACAGGTCAACGGACGTGAATTTGCAACCGCTTTCTACAAATGAATTGCCGGAATTCAGAACAAATCTAGATTTGCAGCGCGATCGAATTACCAATTATATTATTGCCAAGATATGAACGTAACCTTAGGTACCTAGGGGCACATCCATTAAGTACCCATTCCCCTTAAAGTGTTGCGTACTTAATGGACGGTCTCTAATAAAAGGCAACATCGCCTGAAATCAAATTCCCCTAGGCGAAACCGTAACGTTCTTGAGCATTTTTCCCATTGTTTCGGTTGGCCACGATTAATTACGATAATCGATCATGACAATTGTCACGCCCCTGTAGGTTTCCTTTGCGGAAAAAAAAACTTCCTCCACGACTTCACGTGGAGTCTATGTTGGTGCATTCCAGCGTTTAAAAAAAAAGAAATCCATACCAAACAACACCAATCTTGCGAATCATAAACGAGCATGCTGGTAGCGACGGCGGTGCTACGAGATCGGCCTTCTAAGGTATGCACCGTGCCATGGAGCTACGTTGAGGCAATGAATGGATTCTCGTGTGGTTGCCTTTTACACGGTTGCAAGTTCGAAGTTTATTATGTTAGTGACATGCATTTTTAATTCTAGAGATTGGATTCATTTTCATTTGTTCAGGTTGAATCAATTAAACTGAATATGATAGAGCCAAATTTCAATATAAGGTCTGTATCCGCAATAATCCGGATGCCTCAAAACGTGAATAAAACATAAATTTCGCATTATATTTCCGTCGTAGTTGTTTATTTCAGATTCATGGGATGTGTTTTATTGATTCGTGAAGACAAAACATAGTTATTCGGTATTTTATTTTATTGACGTATAAGGGGGTGAAGCGACAGGTCACCAGTTTGAATACAAGAACTCTAACCTTACATAATACATCAGGGGATAGTTGAATGGGCTACGCAACGTTTCTTCCCATGGGGGATTTGAATTTTGCGGGATACACTATTAGTGCACACTAGAAGTGTACAATGATATTGCATCACTACTCACAGGATTGGGGAGGGAAGGGGGGGGGGGGGGTGGCGGAATAATTGTTGGTATGTAAGGCTGTAGGGAGAAGAGTATACATCAGTCATTTGCAAATATAATCAATTACCTTGTGATTAATTGTCAACGATATCTTCCAAAATATCTGTTTTGGTTGATATTACTATAATTCAGAGCTTGCTCTCTCGTTTCAAGATGAAATTTTGCTTCTTGTTTCGCGAGTTTGTCTTGAAATTTGTTTTGAGTTCTTCAGCAAAACTTCTTTTTGATGACAAGGTTAATCGTCCATTGTCAATGCGCACCTTAAAAGCTTTTTGAAATATTGAGAGAGATAACACATTTATTACTTATCTTATTTTTAACTTGCGTCTGTTGACTAGCTCACTCGTTCCTTGGAGTGTTTAGTTAGAACTAGAGATTTTTCGTTCAGTTTCGGGGGTTTTGTCTTGAATTTTATTTGAAATTTTTCAACAGGACTTCTTCTTGATGACGTAGTATATCGTCAATTGCCGATCCGCACTGTAAGAGCTCCGTTTTGCTTCAAAACTAAGAATGAAGAAAGCAAAATCGCCTCTCGGTAGAAAGCTTTGATACAAGCATAGCATCTTGGGTTACCATTTCCATTTTCATCTCATCTTTTAGCAATCGACGAAAAATCGACGCGTAACCATCGGATTTCTAAATTTAATGTTATTTTTTTTTTTTGGAAGTTGAGGGTAACTAAATAACAAAAGGAATAAATTGATTCATACATCAAACTCCTATAATTCCGAATATCATGAATAATGGATCATGAGATGAATAATGGAACAGGTCTCCCAATGTGATAATGCTTTCCAAAAGTGCGCTAGGTTGTGATAATAAACTATGAAGGTTTTTCAGCTGAGTTTATATGATCAAGTGCAACATTCCAACTATTCGCAAATCCTGTACTTGACCATCGATCACTATCTCAGTATAACAATGTTTGTCGAAAGGACGTACTGGCGGATTTTCAGAAGCATTTTTGGGCTGCATTATCACTGATCTGGCAACACTAGTGTGCTTCTTTCCAAAATGGTAAAGAACCAGACCAGCCCTGGGACCTGGTAGTTGAAGTTAAACTACCTCAAGGTTTTGCCAGAGCCCAGGGACAAAACATAGTTATTCGGTAGTTGCATAACATTTTCGATCTTTGCGCTTAACTCCGTCCATTAGGGTTTGTACAGACTCTTCAGAAATCGAAGAAGCCGTCTTTGTCCAAATTTGCTTTAAGTGTTTGATGTCTTTGATTCCTTGCTTCTTTCCAGAAAGCTTCCGCTTCTTCAGAGCCCAATATTTCTCGATTGGTCGTAGCTCTGGGCAATTTGGCGGGTTTGAGGTTTTTGGTACAATGTTCACTTGATTTGCTTGGTACCACTCCATCGCAGTTTTAGCATAGTGGCATGATGCCAAATCGGACCAGAACAAAGGTGTTTCTTTGTGACTTTTGATGAAGGGTAGCAATTGCTTCTGCAGACACTCTTTTCGATAGATCTCCTTGTTGATTGTGCCTGTAGTGACGAAAGATTTACTCTTTTTGCCACACGATCAAATCGCTTGCCACACAAGGTATTTTTTGGAAAATTTCGATGCCTTCTTCGTTCTGAAATGCTCAGCTGTAGCATTTCTGGCCATAGCAGAATAAAAAGCCAGCCCTGGAAGCTACTTGAAATCCTCCAGGACATAAGTTTCATCGTCCATAACAACGCATGAAATCTTCGTCAAATATTCGCAGTACAAACGTCGAGCCCGTGGTTTTGCTGCCAAATTCTGTTTGTCGTTGCGATTTGGACTTGTTTTTACTTTATT
Source organism: Aedes japonicus (assembly GCA_034211315.2). NCBI lineage: Eukaryota > Metazoa > Arthropoda > Insecta > Diptera > Culicidae > Aedes > Aedes japonicus. The sequence continues at coordinate 353,472 of JASCZW010000255.1, forward strand.
TTGCTGCCAAATTCTGTTTGTCGTTGCGATTTCGAGCTGTTTTTACTTTATACGACTTAAGTCCCAAACGTTGTTTTAATTTTTGGACAAAACTAGGTGACATCCCTATTTTACGAGCTACCGTTCGAATGGAGAGATTTGGGGTTTTCGTTAATATCCTTTTCACCTTTCGGCCCATGACAGGATCAGCGCGTCCAATGTTTTTGTCACTTCTCGGTGTCCTCTCCACCGTCAAATGTTCCGAAAATGATTTGAGCACATCGTGAACAGTAGGTTTTGGCAAATCCAATGTTTTTGCAAAGTCCCGTATTGACAAGTCAGGATTTGCCGTACGCCCGTACAAAATTCGCTCGCGCACTTGTTTTTCGTTCGTCGCCATCTTGAATACTAAACATGAAATTTAAACATCAATCAAAGTCTTTTTCATCATAGACTCTCAGCTATACCACAGTGAAATTTATCATTCCAACGTGCAATATTTCAAAAGTTACAATGATTTGAAGGTGTCCGGATTAATGTGGATACAGACCTTATATGCTGCTTAAAAATCAAGTTAAGAAGAACCGATTACCGCGGCCGTTTTGAGGTTAGTGGCAGTAAAAGATTGACATTTGGAAAGAGGGAGGGGGAATGTACAGTAAAGCTCGATGCAAAGTAAATCTGGACGCAGGGTTTAATACAACACCGCGTCCCTGGTGGTCAGAAAAAAAAACAAATTTTACCAGGCATTGTTGATGTTTTATTGACAAAGAAAATGGTGAATAGTTTTTCTCAAATTACGGATTACGGATCTAAATTACGGATCATGGAACTTGAGAATAGAATATTAGGAAAAATGTGTTTAGGTATGTGAAAGGCAACTTGATTTGGCAAAGAAATACGATTCCAACTTTTCCACCGTGCGTATCATCCTTTCAAGAGTAGGATATAAGTCTTTTTGTGCCAGTAAACATCTGGATCGCTCCCTGAAACAAAATTTAGTGGTAAAAAAACGGGCACGATTTCTATGCGAACGAGTTTTGACAAAATTTGATGGCTGTATTTTAATGGATGACGAAAGACATGTCAAAATGGATTATAAACAAATCCCCGCACGAAAATTTTACCTGGCAACTGGTTGTGGGGATGTCCTTTCCAGGTTTAAATTTGTTTTTGCTGTAAAGTTTTCTTGGAAACTAATGATTTGGCAAGGAATCTGCAGTTGTGGCCTTAAAACCAAGGTTTTCATCACATCTCACACAATGACGTCGAAGATTTACGTTAAAGATTGTCTTAAAAAGCGGATGTTACCCGTCATTCTGCAATACAAGACTAACGTTATCTTTGGCCGGATCTAGCCAGCTGCCACTACTCTTAGGAGGTTCTCGACTGGTATGCTGCAAACAATGTAATTTCGTCGCCAAAGAGATTAATCCTCGGAATTGCCCTGAGTTCAGACCGATCGAAAACTATTGGGCAATCGTCAAGCGCAAACTTCAAGGATGCGGTAAAAAAGTGACAAATGCACAACAAATGCGTTTAAGGTGGAATAAGTTCGCCGGTACAGTGTCACCACCTACTGAGCAGATCATGATGGCATCGATCACAAGTAAAGTGCGACAGTTCGTTCAAAACGGTGAAACGTAATAACTTGTTTTATGGTTTGAAAGCTGAAGAAATACCCTTTTGTTTGACATTTTGAACAACCGTGCATGGTGTTTAACTTTTGAGTTATGATCACTTGAATGCGTCCAAATTTACTTTGAATCGGGCTTTACGATCTACAGAACACATGTATTTAAATTCCAAACTTTCTTTATCAAAACTGAATAAATTTTGATTTGAATATTTTCGTGAAGTAGAGAAAACTCAATCACTGATGTTTGAATTCTATCATATGGATTCTAAATTTGAATCAAAGCCACCGCACCCAACGGTATATCTCTCTTTGTTTCGATTCAACAAGTAATCTGGTACAGTGCATTAACCGTGTCGTTTCTAAACAATAACACAAGCAGTATAAAACGAGAATTGAACAATCCCTCCATGGAAGTTTCGTTACTGTCGCGGTGGAAGATTTATCGCTAAAAATATGCTGAAATGTATGCTATTTGTGTAGACAGTGCATCGAGCTACATATCAATGTAACCAAACCATTTTCCTTCAAAAAGTATCGATTCTCGACTTTTAAACCGTGCACTCGATTATTGCTTACAGTTCTATGTAAATCTAGCACTTACAACGTACATTGAAAGATTACCAAACATAATCCCCACGTTAGTATCAACCGTTTCATACTCATACTTTTCCTCCTCAATCAATTTATGCGCACAGGTTCTATGCAAAATGCACACTCGCGGTGACAGTTGCATTGCTGGCAGCTATTAGAGCTGATAGGATATACGTCGTCCATTCTATTCTTAGCTAACCGGATGATCGATCGCTTTCGAATCCAAGCAGTTAGTGTTACGAAAAGCGATTGCAATGCAGCGAAGCAGATTTTGCCGGATTAAAACTGGATATCGATTCAGGTAGGGTTACGAACAAGTATTGACATATCCATAGATTTTGGACCTATTGAATGATTGGATCATGCACTAATTCTACTATTCAATTGTTGAAAAAGTCCTAGTTACCTAAGATCATTAAAAATTCATTTGTAGTTTGAGCAATGTATGGTCTTTGTTAGGAAGTTTTATTTTCAGCAAGTCCAAAACCGGATCTATACCCCATGTGTTGTGTAGACTAGAAAGGAGTTCTGCACAGTAAACCTTCTACCGACGATAGCTTCTAATGGGAGAGTGCAATTTAGTTTATAGATCTAGGCTCGGTGCTCAACCCTTAATCTGCAAGTTACGCCTTCACGCTTGTGGGTAATGGCTTTGTAATGCTGAGAATGTGTGGCAGCCAAGGTACAGGTGTATAATAGCGAACGGAACAAAGCATTTAAGAAATTGAACGAGAAGTAAGGGGCCAACACGAAATTATTGCAACACTTAAAATTTAGGTTATGGTGAACTTTTTTAGACCAAAACCGGGATACTGAAAATCTATTGTTTTAATCCCCCTACTTAAACGACTAGACGTTTATTTACGGCGATAAACGCATTTATAGATTTCCAGGGCCCACCTGATGGAAAATTTAGGTTCTGGTAAACTGTTTTGGACCAAAACCGGAGTTCCAAAAATTGACATTTTTTTCAAACGTCAACAGATAAAAATATATAGGGTAACGGGATGTAATGTTAGCCTAGCTCCTTGATTCGGCCTATGTACCGAATATGTCATTATCTTCTTCAATAATCAACAAAATGATGTTGCTATCAGAATGACTGATCTTATTTCAAAGCAATTGAGACATAATCAATGAATTTATAATTGTTCACTTTTGCGTAATTTTCGATCTCCTTAACTTTTTCAGACACCATAACAGTTACTGGTTAAGCTGAACAGATTATCTACATGCTCTTCGGATGATCTAAATTTGCCAAAATTGAGCCTATAAACCGATTAATGCAGCTAAGATGTACAGAAAATAGTCACACGTTATAAACTAATAGGTCACATAAGTAACATAACAATTATTTAACATGAAAACCATAGACCCAATGTTAGGGACATATTTTTTCTAGGTTCCCAATTATGGCCTGTCTTATGGGAAGCGTAGTGAAAATGTTGTTATTGGTTACATTTACAATACAACTGTCTGAGTTTTGGTTGAATGTTTTTCATATGGCTCATCTAAACACAAACTAAAGGAACAAAATCTGTGTAAAGCGAATTCTAATGTTTTGATTACCGAATGACCGCTCAATCATATGGTAAAATCACTTAAGTGTTTCTTAGCAGTTTAAGTATAGTTTGATTGTTTATGGAACTGTTTGTTGGGTAGAAGCGAGATTCAGCTGGAAACGCCTTGAATCAAAAAATCATCAAAAAGCGTACATAGCTAACATTCAATAACAAATCTATCGAATGGGACGAACTTGCATCCATGAATAGACCCAATTTGATGCCTACAGACCAACATTACATCCATATCCTTCAAAAGTTTCTGACTTTATAAAATGAGTTGTGTAACTTTTCGTGATACATACTACCAGATGGCTTATTAAACATTTCTTAACAAGTGTGTAGCTAGTTAAATTTTGCTTCCAGCTGAAAAACTTTATGAGTTATGATAAAAAATGTAATCGATTGTTGCATACTAGGCTGAGTCAAGGGACACATACCCTATCTTAATGAGGTCCCCATGCCAATTTGATAAAACTGAATTACATGCAACAATTAACACATACATCTTCGGCAACCATAATTTTAATAGTTGTTGACACATGCTTAGCACAGGGTCGTGTTTGCTGTAGTTTGTCCTTGAGTGCCGGATTATCAAGAAAGATTGTAAACGTAGGTTTTGTCGTGGAGTGTTGATGTTCAAGAGACCAAGTAAAGTGGAACAGTCGATGTTTCCTTGAAGAAGGTCACCAACGAAACACGCGTTGGCACTGCTCATACGCCTCCCTTCAACAATTCCAGGTTGATGAGTTTGCACCGGCTCTCATAACTTGGCAATCTGCGAGGGTCTTGCCAACGAAGATGTCGCAAAGCAAAGCGTATAAACCTTCACTGAACGGCTTCGATCCTCTGGAATGCATTTTGGTAGAAAGGGAACCAATCGACAGCACAGTACTCCAAAAAAGGACGAACCATAGCGAGGTATAGTGTCTTCAAAAAAGGACGAACCATAGCGAGGTATATTCGTCTTTGAAGTTTTTTGTGAAGCAAAAGATGAATCCAAGCTGCGATGAGGTTTTAGAACCAATATAGTCAATGTGGTTTCAAATGTCAGTTTGGAGTCGAGCATAACTTCTAGATCCTTAACTGTTATGACACGTTTCAAGCGCGTTCCTCAAAAGAATGTAGTCATGGAGATACATCGCACGTTTTTGGCCAAAGGGAGATAGCCGAACACTTGGATACATTTAAAGGACATTCTATTGATCCGGCACCAGTCGTCGAACCCTTGTAGTACCTGCTGAAGACAGTTGGATGTCTTCTGGACATTTTATGACGTTGTGACGTTTCAGGTCGTCCGTGAGGATAATTTCAGGCATCCGAGGACCAAGTTCATTTATAACAGGAAAAGAAATTGGCCAAGATGGCTGCCTTGCGGAACGCCGGATGCTACTGAAAAGCTGGACGAGGATAATCTGAGATCTTTACAGACATAGTTCTACCAGTCCGATTTTGGCGGAGCCAGCTCAGCAATTGATCGTGAACCTCCATGTATTCGCACTTTGGAAAATTGCAACCTGACGGTTTATTTTATCGAAGGCCGCAGAGAGATCTGTGTATAAAGCGTCTACTTGATGACCGCGTTCCATTTCGCGGATGACAAACGATGTAAATACAGTATAGTTGCAGCCGTCGACGGCTTGGGCATGAAACCGTGTTGTGATCGGGAGAAATAGTCTGTGAATAGTCATAGATCAAACTTTGAGAACAATTAATCTGAAAAGCATGGAGAACACTGAGTGCAGCAATCGTACACGATAGTTGGCGACGGATGGTTTGCATCCCTTTGTGTATTGGGAAAACAAACGACTTTTTCCAGCATTCGGGAAATACACCGGACGTTAATAGCAAATTGAAGCCAGGGGCTCAGCGAGTGGGTTAAGGCAACGCTTCAGGACACTTGGAGGAATACCATCAGGGCCGCATCGAGTTGAGTTTTTCATCTGCTCTCGGCTGAAATCAGGCCAGTCTCACAAACCACGCAGACTTTTCTAGGGGAGAGGGGTTTGACCAAGTCTACGCTCCATACAAAATTCAATTGTATGGAGAAAAGTCTACGAGGGGGAAGGGGGGGGTCTGAGATTTTCAAAAATGAGTCTACGTGGTTTTGAACAGACCTCACCATAAGGACTATGAAAAGTGAGTACACAGAGCCAAATATAGACAAGCGGGGAACATTGTTAGTAGCCGCTTGAGGTCCACGGCATCCACTAACTTCATCGCCAAACACTGCTAAACCATAGACTAACTCTAAGCACCAGTAGATCCCAAACAAATATGATTTTTTCTTGCCTCAGTCATACTAGCACGTCGGTCCCAAGCTCGGTCCCAAGCTTAATAATGTGCCCCTAATAATGAACTCACACGAACACACTCTCAAATATTCTGTCAAAATATCACAGCAAATCAAACAAAGGCGCAAATATGTATAGCAAGGTGGTGGCTTCAAGGTGTACTTTCGACCAAGGGGTTCTACAACAGTGAACCAATTTCAAATCGCAGTTGCATATTGATTGTTGGCTAAACCTGCGTACGGAACGCGGAGTCAGCTTCATGAGTGCCGTCAGTCACAGTGGAGGGTAAACCGGTTTCCTGCCGTTGTTCATTTATGAACCGTTAAAAGCTTATCGGTTTCGTTTTTAGACGAGTCTGCAATTGAGACTGATGACAGTTGTACAAGATGTTATTGAGGTGTTTGTAATCGTCGTTGACGCAGCCCGTTTAACTCGTTTCAAATGCTTGAGGTCGGAATTGGACCAAGCAGGTTTGGGGGCCTTACGGTTGAGTTTCTTAGACACTAATTGATCAACGGCGTACAGCAAAAAACCACACATTGTCGAAGCAGCAAAATTTGCATCCCAGTTTGCAAGGGTTCCAATTCATGCCGGCGAGAAAGTTTTTCATTTCCTCGAAATTAGCATGAGTGATCATAGTAACGTTTTCGATGTGATTAAGCTGCACTTGGATTAAGCTCAGTGCTAGCAGAGGGCAATGATTTCTGCAGCTTTTTGACAAGCGGTGTCGGAGCTTGAAGAACTGTACATCTTCGACCCAATTCTTCGCTAGTGAAATATAGATTCACCAACGATTATTCACCTTCGAAATGCCATTTACTTTTCAAGTTCTGGTGGTAGAATAAGCGCCAAGGAAGGATAGAGAAGCCAGTCTGAATGACGAAGAGAATTTTTTTCGATAGCGAAAGTCGTTAGTATCGATATCCATGAAATCGTGCTGAGGTTAAAATCTCCCACGATTATGATGCTATTGCTGGGTCCCATTTGTGACACGATCCAATCCAAAGAAAAAGAGTGCTCACACGATCGGGAATATAAACCCCACAGATAAACAGAGTCCCAGTTTTAGTGGATATCGCCACCCAAAGATGTTCAACCGTTGAGTCTTCGGGAGGCTTCAGAAGCTGAAATCTGAATTTTGGGCGCACGGAAAGACGACCTCCACCACCACATTTTTTGTTGTTATTGAGCAACAATCGGTCTAGCCGGTAGCCAAAATACGTATCGTCGAACAGTTAATATTAAGCCAGGTTTCCGTGAAGGTGTAAACATCGTAGCATGCGCCACTGCATGCCAACTGCTTCTCGGTGAGCGAACAGTTGATACCACCTATGTTCTGGTAGTACAGAAGTGCTGTCAATGAGGGGGCAGAGGATTCGGCAGACCGTGATCTGAAGGATGAGTGCAGCATCAGCCCGAGTAGAGGTCATTAGATGAAAGATACTTGCCATAGATGGCAGCTTGAGAGCCTCTGTCTCCATCACCAGACCCAGGGCCGGACTACTTTGACGGTTGGAACTAGCAAAAAGAACAACATTGAAACTGGCAGTGGGCATTGGTGAGATAACAGGTGTGTAGCGGGCTGGCGGGCGTTTATAACGGCGATCTAGTGGCAGCATCATCAGGAGAGAGAAGGCTGCAATCGGAAGATACACCAGGAAGAGTACACTCTACAACTTGCGGTTATTTGCCTGGAAAGGTGGAACTGTGTCCAACTGAGAAGAGGTCTCCATGCTACTGGTTACTGCGCTTTGCGGTTTAGTTATTCCTCCTCTATGACGCCATCTCCCAACGCCGACTGGACAGTTCGGGATGTACCGTTTCCGAGTCGGAGTTTGGGAAAGTTTCCAAAAATTTTCGGCTGATCTGCTATCCTTAAATTCCAGGAAATAGGTGCCTTTTTGCCATGTTTATGACGAAAGAGCTTTTTCCTTCCCAACTGCACTCAGTCCAATTTTGAAGGAAATAAAGGACATAGAGATGACGTCCTTTCTGTTGGCGACTAGTCTTAAAACCTCCACGTCGTCGGTGCCAAGGCGATGCGTTGCTAAAGCTCGTACCTGCGGATACATTGGATACATCGAAGGAAATGCGTGACAAGTACAGCTAACACTTTCGGCACAACCAAACCGGGGTTCCAAAAATCGACGATTTTAAACCCTCTATTTAAGCGATTAGACGTTTATTTACGGGGATAAATGCATCTAAAAGTTTCCAGAGCCCACCTGATCGAAAATTTAGGTTCTGGTAAACGTTTTGGATCAAAACTGGGGTACCAAAAATCGACGATTTTATAGCGTCTTTTTAAGCGATTGGACGCTTATTTACGGAAATAAACGCATTCAAAGGTTTAAACTGACTGCAATATTTTTCCCCTGGACAGATATTACCAAATTTGGTGCAGTTCCTCTTTAAAGATTTTTGTTTATATCCTGTGAATTGTGTAGTTGTGTTGAATGTTGCGGCCTGGATAGAAGACGAATGAAAACATTGTGTTTTCTCCTAAGGAAAATCCAGAGCTGTCCTATCGTGCTTTGGAAAATTGCTGCAAATCTTTAATCCAACCGTCTTAAGAGTACTAAACAGGTTCAACGGCCGGTTGACTTTAGTTCACAAGCACGGAGTACGAAAGAAACCGGGAGCAGCATGTTAGAATATGAAGGAGAAAGGTTAAAGGAAATTTCACCCAAAATACCAACATTTCAACATGTGAAGTTGTCAAAAAGGTCGGCGTTTCGCAAAGTTACATGCACAAAGTCAAAATAAGAGCTGTATAACATACATACAAGGTTTAAACTTCCCAAACCATGATGATTGGCAGCGAACTATAAAAACTTTGGTGAGCTATGATTATAACATGCGTAGAAGAGTAAACGTCACTTGGTGTTTTAAGAAGTTGCTACAATTTACGATAAAATATGCCTTACACTCAACAGAGTTGAACATTTCCTAGCTTTTCCTTAATGGAAACACGACAAAAAATTGGTTCAAATTTTAATTTTTTTTATTTTCCGTCGGCCGATTTCCTTACATGGTGACAATCACCGACGCCAAGGAGACGACTCCACCACCTGGACCCTACCTTGACACATGAATATGAGCCAGGACCAACGGCTTTACTTCCCTTCCGAAGGAATACGTGACAAGATGTTTTCGCCTCATAAAAACCACAGAAGTCGACTGGGATTGAACCCAGACCCACTGGGGTGCCAAGTAGCAGTCACGCTTACCACTACACCACCGACGCCGGCTTATTCAAATTATTTTCAAGCATGGCAATATTTTATATACAATAACAATACTTCCCATTGACTTCCCATTTTAATCTCTTGGCCTGACAGTTTGTGACAGCTCAAATCTGGCTCCACTTGACACTCATATTTTTTGATTCTCCTCTCCATCCCAGGATTATACCTACCCAGCCGTTCACGGCGAAAAATATAGCCAAGGGGTGGGTTTGTTGATGTTATTGTATATTATTGTATACTAATTGCACCATTTTTACCCATGGGAGTTTTAAAATTTGTGGGATACACTTTTAGTGCACACCTCTAGTACAATAACATTGCATCGCTGGCCACGGGATTGGGGTAGAGTTGGAGAATTGTTGGTGTCAGTGTTGGAAAAATCATTTAAAAAAAAACGTTCACTCTTTCCTCAGTGCAAAGATATATCACCGACGAACTTCGCTCTCAAAGTTTGCGAACGAACTACAATCCTACACAGATAAAAATAAACAGGGAATATTCTGCGTTATCTAATACACATAAAGAGAATGCTAGAGTTGGCAGTAAATAGTGGGAAATTTCATGTAAATTTAAACCAGATAACGCCTGAATCTAGTCTGTTGTTTGAAAGATTGCAAACATAGTTGTACGGCGTATGAAAGATTGCAAACAATTTCGTTATTTTTGCCTCCTCTGGCCTGGAACTAAATGAGTGGAAATTTGACACGCTTATTGAAATAATTTTTTTTTCTGTGTATGTTCATGAAAGCGTCGAGCAGCTTTGCCAGGTATACTGATTTATCGGTATTTATACCGATTTTTATTCTCAATACCGATATACCGACAAGGGCTCTGAAAAAACCGATTTCCAACTTTTTATACCGATAAATACCGATTTTTTATGAAAGTTATTTCAACATTAGATTTGGTTTATTATTTATCAGCGTGTTTTTTAGATTTCTTACCCCTATTTAATTATTTTTCAGAAAATATTTTCTCAATTAAAACTGCACCATATTTGAATAAATAAAAAAAACAAAATAAAGGAATAAAAAAGCTTTAAACGAAAAAAAAGTAAGTAACGATGATATCCCGTAATATCATCGATGTGATAAGTGTTAAGTTTCAAAATGATCCTTTAGCCAATGGCATCTATTTTCGTATCATTTAATAAAACCACAGATAGCCACAATACATTTAACATTTCTTATATGTCAAACGCAAGAGAATTAAATGCCAACTATCAAACATCGCTTTGAGTTTCATACGGAGGTAATTGCATTGATCAATTACTCTTAGCCGATTTTTGGCTAATATCTTAGTCAAAGCAAGTTTCAGTATTTAACCTGCAAGACGGAGTTATCCTTTATCGCAACGGATATGCCAACTCGTTTACCTGTAGTTATCAATTATTTTCGGATCAAAGAAGAGAAATCGCTATATGCAGTTCACCCGTTAGAAACTCAACGCGAGAAACATTTGAATTAGTCTTAAATGCACGTAAGATGAACAAATTTGGAGTGTTATGGTTGTATGTCTGTGATAAAACTATCGAGTTTAATTATGATATTTAATGCGTTAACAAATGAGGACACGTTGTAATTTTATGCAAAATAAACTCATCAGTCCTATTTTAACAAGCAACAATACTTTATACATTTATGCTTTTTAATATGGGATTTTCAAAATAAATTTTATTTTATTTTATTTTATTTTATTGACGTATAAGGGGGCGAGGCGCCAGGTCACCAGTATGAGTACAAGAACTCAAACCTTACATAATACATCAGGGGATAGTTGAATGGGCTAAAGGGCGATACGGTCAAAATTTGGTCATTATCAACTTGACGTATTTCTTTCAATTTTGCATTTAAAAAACCTGAACACCCCTCATTTTGAAGGTGTGTGTGTGAGTAGAATGTTGCTCCTATTTTGATTTTGGAATTTACTCTTCAGTTGTCAAAATGCCGTCCAAGCAAGAAGAGCAGCGTATCAAAAATTTTGCTCGCGCATCGCGAAATCCGAGCTACTCGCACGCAAAGTTGGCAAAATCACTAAAAGTTGCCAAATCAACCGTTACAAATGTAATTAAAAGTGTTTGGGAACGTTTGTCGACAGCCAGGAAGTCTGGATCGGGGGAAATCGAAAACCGGAAGCCGCTGAGACGACAAAGAGAGTTACCGGTAGTTTCAAGCGAAACCCTAACCTATCTCTCCGAGATGTCGCAAATAAGCTGGGTGTATCGTCTACAACCGTGCATCGAGCCAAAAAACGAGCCGGACTATCGACTTACAAGAAGGTAGAGACTCCAAATCGCGATGATAAACAAAATACGACGGCCAAAGCGCGATCCCGGAGGCTGTACACGACGATGCTGACGAAGTTTGACTGCGTGGTAATGGACGACGAAACCTACGTCAAAGCCGACTACAAGCAGCTTACGGGACAGGAGTTTATACGGCAAAAGGAAGGGGAAAGGTAGCAGATATTTTCAAGCACACGAAACTGTCAAAGTTCGCAAAGAAATATCTGGTTTGGCAAGCCATCTGTACCTGTGGCTTGAAAAGCAGCATTTTCATAGCTTCCGGGACTGTCAACCAAGAAATTTACATGAAAGAGTGTTTGAATAAACGTCTGCTGCCTTTCCTGAAGAAACACGGTTGTTCCGTACTGTTTTGGCCGGATTTGGCATCTTGCCATTACGGTAAAAAGGCCATGGAGTGGTACGCCGCCAACAACGTGCAGGTGGTTCCCGACGACAAGAACCCTCCCAACACGCCAGAGTCCGCCCAATTGAGAAATACTGGGCCATTGTCAAGCGGAACCTAAAGAAGACCAAAAACTGCTAAGGACGAGCAGCAGTTCAAGGCAAACTGGCTTTCTGCGGCGAAGAAGGTGCGACAAGGTGGCTGTACAAAATCTGATGGCAGGGGTCAAGCGTGAGGCCCGGCAATTCGGATTTGGAAAAGCGGAAGCCTAACTGAATATTTTTCCTGAATTTTATACTAATTGAACTTGAAAAAGAAATTTAATTTGATTTTTTAAATAAACGATTTCACCGATTTACACGCGTTTTCCCTTGACCAAATTTTGACCGTATCACCCTTTACGCAACGTTTCTTCCCATGGGGGATTTGAATTTTGCGGGATACACTATTAGTGCACACTAGAAGTGTACAATGATATTGCATCACTACCCACAGGATTGGGGAGGGGATCATTTTGGCAAGTAAGGCTGTAGGGAGAAGAGTTTACATCAATCATTTGCAAATACAATCTATTACCTTGAGATTAACTGATCAACGATATTTTCCAAAATACCTGTTTTGCTTGATATTACTATAATTCAGAACTTGTTCTCTTGTTTCAAGATGAGATTTTGCTTCTTGTTTGGGGGTTGGTCTTGAAATTTGTTTTGAGTTCTCCAGCAAAACTTTTTTGATGACAAGGTAAATCGCTCATTGTCGATGCGTACCTTAAAACCTTATTGATATGTTGAGAGGGGTAATACATTTATTACTTATCTTAATTTTTAGCATGCGTCTGTTGTGACTAGTTCATTCGTTCCGTGTAATGTTTCGTTAGAAACAGACAGGATTTTTCATCCAGTTTCGGGGCTTTGTCTTGAATTTTATTTGAAATTCTTCAACAGGATTTCATCTTGATGACGTAGTATATCGTCAATTGCCGATGCGCACTGTAAGAGCTCCGCTATTCTTCAAAACTTGGTATCTAGAATTAAGTAAGCAAAATCGCCTCACGGTAGAAAGCTTTGATACAAGCATAGCATCTTGGGTTACCATTTCCATGTTCATCTCATCTCTTAGCACTCGCACAATTTGAAAACGAAAGATCGACGCGTAACCATCGGATTTCTAACTTTTTATTTAAATTTAATGTTATTTATTTTTGGAAGTTGGAAGTAACTTAATAACATAAGGAACAAATTCATTCACACATCAAACTCCTATAATTCCGAATATTATGAATAATGGATCATGAGATGAATAATGGAACAGGCTCCCCTTGTGCTAATGCTTTCCAAAAGTGCGCTAGGTTGTGATAATAAAGTATGCAGATTTTTCAACTGCGTTTATATGATCAAGTGCAACATTCCAACTATTCGCAAATTCTGTACTTGACCATCGATCACTATCTCAGTATAATAATGTTTGTCGATAGGAAATACTTGAGGATTTTCAGACGCATTTTTGGCTGCATTATCACTGATCTAAGTAACACTAGTGTGCTTCTTTCCAAATTGGTAAAGAACTAGACCAGCTCCTGGGACCTGGTAGTTGAAGTTAAACTACCTCAAGGTTTTGCCAGAGCCCAGGGAATATGGCAGATGTAATTTCAAAATAAACTCATCACGTCCTATATTGATAGGCTACGATGCGCTACGTCTGTCGTAGTCACCTATTTTCGTTCTATCAAGCAAAAACAAAATATCAAAATCCATCATGCAAATCACACTATGCGCTGCAAAGAAGCAGCGTTGAATAATCGAACATATCTTAGCTTTTCGTGACTAACAAATCCAGTGGTATGTATGGAAAAGTTTTTAAAATTGGAAGCGGTATAGACTAGAATTAATCCGTTTTTGTGTAAAAATCTATTTAAAAAAAAAAACAGGGATGTGCTTAGTGAGGTACTTAGCACAACAGGAGTTGGCTAAAAAACCTTATCGCTATACATGATTTTTGTTATCTTAATAACATCTTAAGAAGTGTGTATTCTTAAAAATATATATTGTTAAGTATATTTATTCAAATTGGATTGGATTGGATGTCTTTATTAAAGAAAATTTCAGCCGGAGGCTGGTTTGTCTCTCTTTATTCAAAGTATACATATTCAACCTCTAGATAGTAAAAATAAAAAAAAATGGCTAATGCATTGTTTATTTTATTTTTATGTTAACGTCAAACTTTGTTCATATAAAATTTGAAAATAGAAGAAAAATGATTGCCAAAATATATTGTAATCTTATATCAAAATTAAACTATAGTTCACTTGAAAAATATCTGAATTTTACTTTTACCGATAAATACCGATATTTTTATAATAATCAATGCCGATATTGTATAAATCCACCTCGCAACGCTGCCGCCGAGTGAGGAAACGTTTCATTTCTCATCGCGAAAGAACTTTTGTTTCTCCAGCTCACAACGTTTCACTCGTAGTTTGATGTACTCACGCGATACTCACGCGAGTTTTGATGTTTGTTTTTAAGTAGGGTAGGGAACGGCTTAGCATTCCCGGGACCTATTTCAAGCACGGGGTTAACTTTAACTTACACCGCTCATTTTTATCAGTATGGTGCTTCGCTAGATAGAGCACCATACTGCAAAATATGCGCGTTATGAGTTAACCTTAACCTCGTGCTTGGAATAGGGTCCCGGGTGCTTAAGCCGTTCCCTACCCTATTGGGCCACAGAAAAGTTTGAGTGGTTGAGGGCAAATTCAACCCAACCTCCCCGGCCACACAGTCGTCATGTGAGATGTCATTTATGCGAGATATCTTTCTGACTAGATTCCATTTCTATGAAATGCGCAGCTTGCTTTTCAAGAACGAATGTGGTGTAAAGATATGGAGAGAAAAAAAGATCTGATTTTATTTTGAAAAACTTCGCGATATTTCATTCTCTCATCCCAGAAAGTCCACTCAAGAAACGTTGGCGTGTAAAACTAGGAACGGGAAGTTCCCAAGTGAAAACGTATCGCACGATGAATTGTTATTTTGGTGAGATTTCCATCACTGGTTGATGTGTAAGACTGAAGGAAATAAAAGGTTTGTACATGAGGTTCTTTTTCGATATGTGGAGAATGCACAGATAAAAAGAAACACTGAATCTGCGTTATCTAATGCACATAGCCTCTTGTATGAAAGATTGCAAACAATTTCGTTGTTAACGCTCTTTTAGCTTGGAATTACACGAGGGGAAACTTAACGCGCTTGTTAAAAAAAAAAATTCTGTGTGGTATCTACTAAAATACCTGCTTAGCATGAAATTAAGTAAACGTTTATTCTGTCGTTCCGCATGTTGACTTAATCTTTTGTTCCGTGGACTGTTTCGTTAGTTTGTGATCGGATTTTATAGCCAGATTCGCGGGTTTTATTTTGAATTCTTCAGCAAAACTTCTTCTTGGTGACGTAACATATCGTTCATTACCGATGAGCACTCTAATACTGCATTTTTCTTCAATACTATGTAGCTAGAATTATAAACCTCGATACAAGTATAGTATCTACGGTTACTAAACTCATTGTCATCTCATCACTATTCAGTTCGTGCTATGTAAAATCAAGAAATTGACGAGTAACTATCCGATTTCTGAAATTTTTATCTATTGCTAGTTTTCTTTATTTTTAATTCTTGTTGAATGTAAGCAAACTAAATAACAAAAGGAATCAATTTATTGATGCATCAAACCTACATTTCCAAATTCGAATTTATCATGAGATCAATAATTAAACAGCTCGCCTATTTGCCAATGCTTCCCAAAAGTGTGTTTAATTGTGAAAATAAACTATTTCAGCTTGTTCAACTGAGTTTATATGATCAAATACAACATTTAAACGGTTTGCAAGTTCTGTATGTGACAATTGATCACCATCTCCGAATTATAATGTTCATCGGTAAGGAGCAATGTTTATCGGTAAGCACTTTCGGGCTGCATCTGGCAACACTAGTGTGTTTTTTAACCAAAATGGTAAAGAACCAGACCAGTCGTGGGACCTGGTAGTTTAAGTTAAACTACCTTAAGGTTTTTCCACAGCCCAGTGTAGCATTCAAAAATGTTTCTTCACCTTTTTTACAAGAAACCGCGATCAATTACAGTATATCATCACAAAAAGCTATAAGAGGGGCTATCTATCCAAACGTCTAAAACTTATGAATTTTAAAATCTGACATCCTGCCTCATAAATTGTTGAATTTTGAAAAGTTAAACTTATGGGCGCATAAAATCTTGCATGATTTTTGAGTATGGTTGGTACATTATGGAAGCAGCTCCTCACATTCAGCATTAGATGACTGAACTGCTCCATGTTGAATAAGTGCAGAATCAAAGATATACTTGGTTTTGAATTCGGTTAAAATGATTTGAAAGTTTGTAACACGCTCGGTATCGTGTGAATTAGGAGCTCACATCGTAGCATTTGATGGTAAACGATAGAAACTTACACTGCCTGCTACATATGAGAAAATCCAGTTACATAAATTAAATGGCAAAAACTGACATTCATTAGCAAAACATCACTTCCCAACAAGTGGCCCAATCCTGGTGCGATAGGTGCGGATTGCGCCCATGTGCTCAGCTCAAAGTAGCGAAGGCGAGCATGTGCACTTGTCCACCGAACCACTTCCATATTTGTTCATGGTCATTGATTTTGTCATTAATATCTTAATAGCATTAATTACTCACCAGCAAGCGATAAAGGAAACCAAAAGAGGAGAGCTTGTATGCTTTGAGTGGTAGGAGTACACAGAAGGCATTTCCTGTCGTTGGGGCGCACTCATTCATTTGCACACTTCATTCATTCATAGTTTTTTGTGATGATTCGAAAAATTAGCCACTTTTTAATCCGCGAATGCAAACCAGCGCCGCCCTCTTGTCATTGTCTTAGATCCGTCTTCGAGGTAGCGGCACATCAGATGTGAATGACACTTGAGCCAGAAGTGATTCAATAGTTGATTTTATATACGTCACAGGCGGCAGTATCGGTCCGGTCCGGTGGTTTTTCATCTCCCATATAACGGAGCTGTCGCCGACCAATATGCAGATGTGTGGAATAGAAATGTAAATCGTAATAATTAGCATTCATTTCCTCGACCGATGTATGTCATCAGCGTCGATGGTTCAAATACCTGTCAGTACAACTTCCACTTCAAAACAGCTGCCTCGCAAGTTGTTCCCTTTCTGGTGGGACATTTCTGATGATGTGACGCCCACTTGATGACATTTTTTATACTGATTGATTGGAAACTCTACGTTGCCTACTGCGATTGAGGTGGAGAGGAATATATTTTCTGTTAATTTGAAAACTTCAGCAAATCATGAATGTGGGATTTTCCCAGTCATGTTCAATCCGTATGAATCTATCCCTGCAACAACTCTTACCCATTACATAATTCCAATCAATACAATGTAGGCGCACATCAAGCTCAAGAAGGAAGCTCGAGGGGGCTCGACTCAAGAGAAAGTGATTGCAGTTTTCGCTTTCGTTCACTTCCTGAGTTAAGGCGCGAGGCATTTCACTTTCTGGCTGCTAAGAGGTTCTGCATGCCGCTACTACTTACCGTACGACTGAGCATTGGAACACTGGGAGTATGCAATAGATGGTGGCAACAAGGTGGGTGATGCAACCTGATTGGGATGAGGCTTGTTTTAGATCCGAAAAGGGTTTGCTCTCAGGGAAGCGAATGGCTAGTGATCACGAGGAGAGTTTGTATTGTAGAAATTGAAAGTAACCAATAAGATTTATACTTATCTTACCGTTGCTTAGATTTCTTTTTCACTTATAGTTGCTGTATAGAAACTTGTACATCAAGCTCCACTAATCCTTTCACTTTCTTGTCTTTTCTTAAACTTCAACCGAAGGAACCTGTTTCGTAGTGCCAAATCATCCTTCCATTGGCAACAACTGCTTCAATGCAAGAAAACAATGAACTGTGAACAACCATCAGTACAAGTCAATCTAGCAGCAAGATCTGTTCCACCTTGAACTGTGCGGCTTGAATTCGCAATATCTCGCTGAACGGTTTTTTCTTCTTCGCTCTATTCTGCCAATGCAATAACCAATGATGCCAGGTTGGTTGAAACCAGTATACAAACAGGGTGTAAAATCCTCCCTAGATTGGCATTCTTGATCTCTTAGACAAGTGCACTGCCGGCTATAAATAAGCCATAAATTAATCGAGCATTCCTGCCTCAGCGAGCTCATTGAAATCCACATGCACTTTGCTCTGAAGTTCAATAAAGTAAAAGAATAATGTCATATCCAGTAAGGGGAGGAAGCGGAATGTTGAGTAGTTATTGGGTTTATATTTCTGTGTCAGCTAGCGTCCTCAGGCTTGCAGGTTGTTGATTTAATATGGATTTCGCTATAAACTTGTCGTGCCTGTTGTTTGGCTTGATTTTAGCGTCTGATCTTGGTTATATAGATGTGTCGAACGAATGTTTCGACCAAACCGGACTAAACTAAACCGGAATGTTTCGACAAACCATTCGTGACAATGTACAAATATGAAATATATGGTTGGTTGAGTTTCCATTATGTTAGAAGCTATCAATGAAATACATGCATTTCAACGGCGTTGTTAAAAATGCTGCAGGGCATTCTGATTTCAGTGGATGATTTTTAACCTTAGAATTTGAAGAATGATTTTAGAGTCGAATATATCAACAGAAGCTTTATTCACTGTATATAAAAATAGATTGTTGCAGATTTATTATATTTTTATAATTTATTTATTTTATGTATTATGTTGCACTTCGGTTATTATAAGGTTGACCAATTTCAATTCTTAGTCCAACCTTAAGTGATTCAACAATAGGGTATTTTATGATCTCCTTGGACAATAAAACCTGGTCCGCGATAGATTGAACTGGATAAAGCCGGCACAATTTTCTTACGACATGAAATAGAACTTCGCATAACGCCGTACTGGATCCCTCCTCTGAGAAAACATGTAAATTGATTTGCAGTGAGGTGTAAATGTACAGTGTGTATGAGAAAAAAGAAATTTGTGTCAAAATATCACATATCAAGTTATTTTCACAGTACAGTTATAATTGTTACAGTTGATCTTAAACGTACTTTCTTCTGGCTTGCCTTCGTTTGGCGATTTTCAAGTTAATCACCCTAATTCTTGTTTTGGTTCAATCTTCCGAACAAGTCGATTCAAACGAGTTCAAAAGAGGTATCACGGAGGCCAGATATTTTTGAAATGTCTGGAAATGTCTAAAATACTCCGTTATTTTGTATTTTTTTTGGCACAATTTGACTTCTTGTGACGAATAGACGTAATAAGAGAGCGAGAAATGCAATTTTCGATATATATGTGATAATGTGAACATATATGTATCTTTTTCTTAAATTGTACGCATTATTACATCATTGTTTCATAGTTTCAAAGTAAGTGTAACAATTTTAGTTTTATTTCAGCCGTATAGCACTCCTCCCGGCTTTGTTGAAAAAAACTACATTCAAAACTGTTCTGTTCACCAACACCTCCTCTATGCATCTTTAAAGTCAAAATGTGCACAAAGTGGCCCACTCTATAGACGGTTTTGCAAACAAATGTATAAAACCTTTACAAATCTGTACGGATTTTAAAAATGTTTTAGTAGAAGATGTTATGACCACTTTGGAACCTTCATAAAACCTATTAGTTGCCATGAAAACCAGCATTAGGCCAAATATGCCACAGCTGTCAAACTTCACGATGATATCGTGGTTGGTTTTTTGTTGTTACCTATAAACCTATGAAAAAAAGTTCTTGTGTTGCGGGAAATTTTGTTTGATGGCAAAAAATTCAAAACAAATTGAGTTTTTTTAAAGCTTATCATGCTCCAAATCATATGTGCATGTTATTTTATGGTGAATATTGGCACGATAAGAGCCGAAAATAAATGCGCCTCGGAGATCATGCAAGTTTACATCAACAAAAACAAAATTCGATAAATGATCAGAAATTTCCTGAAAATTTATGGATTTCCTTAAAGTTTTCTTAAAGAATGCCGAAATTGGTCCATAATGTACAGTACCTTTGCATTACATTTAAAATTTGGTGTATTTATTTTTCCACATATCAATTATTTCATAAATTTCAATATGACGATTGGAATAAATCACAGTTATGCCAAAAAGCAAATTTACCTTCGCAATGGCTACTATAAAATTATTTGGTCATTTTGTGACTTTTCTCGATGCCAATTTGCCATTTAATGCATTTACTGGTGGCAATTTAAAATGCTTTTTCAACTGACCACAATAAGATAATTTGAATGAGTCCTAAAATGGCATTTCAAATCAGCATTTTACGAGTTCATAAAGTCAAAATAAAACCTTTGATAAGAGTAAAAAGAATTTTCGAAGACAAAGTTTTAAGGTCGTTGCAAAGAAACTGTGTAGGTTCTCATGAACCTCACTAAAACGTGAAACCTATTGGCACCTCTTACTGCCGTAATAAAATCTAATTGATGATCAAGTTGCTTTCGCAAAACTTCAATAAAACTTAATAAAGCTGGATGGTTTTTGCAATGTTACTTGCGAAGTGTTCCTATAGATGATACAATTTTCTTTATTGTTTTTTCCTCTTACTTTCTTTTTAGTTTTGTATTTTCAAATCAAAATTTGATTTTCATTTGATAAATTAAACAGAGTTTTTTTTTCTCCGTTCAAAAATAACCATTGAATTACAATAAGTTAAAGAGTCAAGTTTCCGTAACATGAATTGAAAAGTTGGATTCAAACATTTTATTTCATTAATAAAAACTAAAATGAAACTTATTGTTATGAAATAAAATGTCTGGGTTAAAAGGAAATTTTTGCAGTTAAAGTCAAGGGTCTGTCGACTTGCGTATCTTTGAATCATCTATTTTATGGTGTACGTGTATTCAATGGAGTTTTGAGTTTTTTTTGCGTATTATGTATTTAACGCAGTATTTCAGTCTTGTATAATAAATAAGATATGTTTTTAAACCTACCCACTTTGGACTTATCTAACTGTACCTAATTTGCGAATTTATTCGTATTTTGACACGGGTGTATATATTTTTTAAAACTTATATTTCGGTTTAGTTGATTGATAGAGTTAGCTTCTTAGTTGTCAGATACAATAACCTATAGTTGTCATTTGAAAACAGTTTCAGTGCCTCCAGTACCTTTATATGAAATTTAAAAAATATTTCAAATGTCTGTAAAAGTCTGCAAAATAAAAAAATGTCTGCTAAATGTCTGCATCGTTAAAAAAGTCTGCAACAATAATTATATGTCTGCAAATATACAGACATGTCTGTAAATATAGCATCCTTGAGAAGCATTCTTGTATTTGTTCGAGCCTGATCAAACAGCGTTGGTGTAACCTGATGCACTTTGACGTTTCTGGACAATATGAACCATACACGCTATTTTTAAACAACCCAAAATTGAGTACGATTGACACAAACTCGTCGGAAGTATGGCAACTCAAATGTGAGTAAACATAGTTCGTAGTAGTAAGATGACAAACAGTCAACATCGGCTTGAATCTGATCGATGTTTACTAATTGTAAACGTGTTACTCCTAACCATCTTTACTCACTTTTGAGTAGCCATACACTCCCGTTTCATTGTTCTTAATTTTTGAGTACAATTGTATACTATCTCTTTTTCTCTCATGGAAATGTTACTTAATTTTTTTTTTTAAATGAATCTACTCAATTTTATGAGTCTCAATTCAGTGAGACAAAAAGAGATAGTATACAGTTGTACTCAAAAATTTAGTACAATGGGACGGGAGTCTACTTCCGACGAATTTGAGTCAATCGTATTCAAATTTGGGTTATTTAGAAATAGCGTGTAGGGTGCGCAAAGATTTGACAGTTCTCGGATACGTGAGGGTTCAAGTCCATGTAAATACCGACAGGCGTGTTGACATTGGGCCAAAAATGAGATACATTTACTGTCGCAAACACCTCGAAAACACAGAAAATGATGAATCACAAAACTCAACTTGGTGTGAAAGATGACATGTTTCTTCCACTCCTGGAGCAAACCATACATAATGTTAGCAACTTGTTTTATGTAGAAGGAGATGTTTGCTCATCACCATGAGGCACCAAGAGTGCACATTAATGTTTTTTTGCTAGAATGATAGTTATGAAGAGAAAGTATTGAAAGTCAGACACGACGAGAAAAACTTGAGTGATCTCAGTCGTTGCGAATCAAAACAAACCCAAAAATAAGGAGAGAGTTCCTCTCCCATGTGCGCATCAAAACAGAGTGCACACAATATATCGCTAGAATAACTAAGTATCACAAGCCATCAGTGGTTTATGAGCTCTTTCTATACGTCAATTTTTGCCTGTTAAAGTGGCGGATTTGGTCCGTGCTACAACCTACCCTGCAGTTGGATGTTAGGCAAAAATTGACGTCCATGGTTCGAGTACCACTGGACACATGCCCTTTCGCTCACTTTCAGACATCTGTTTGATTTCCTACCTGCCGTACACTTACGGAACTTTCAATACTCTCTCCTCATATCTATCATTCTAGCAAAAACATTAATGTGCACTCTTGATGCCTTATGGTGATGAGCGAACTTCTCCTTCTACATCATAATCGTTACTGCACGCACGGAGAATACATAACATTACAATTAAAGTATGTCAAAACTTGTTTTACTTAAATAGTGTTGTGATAGTACGTTCACACTACGCTCGATATTACGTGATATTGCAAGTTGATAGCGGTATCAAGTGGAGGTGTTCACACTACACTGACTTGATTTAGTTTGACGTTTGTAAAAGTGACGATAAAGAAAACAGAAAAATACTTAAGAAAAATGATCTTTATTCCATGTTCTATACAAAAAGTTCTGATTTGGATGAATTACATACTTATAGTACACACTACCAAAATGTCATGTAAATTTCTGTCTTCTGAGACCGACACATGCAAGCGTTCCCTAGCACATAAGAATGAGTTGAAAGAGATGAGAAAATAAATTCAATCAAACACATCTTTTGTCGAATTTCGTATGTGTTAGTCTCGGGAGACATTATTTTACACAAAATCTTTCTCTACGTTCCCCGTCTTTTTACAAACATGAATTACGTCTCATGTAAATTAATAATTTCTAAGTGTGTACTATCTGTTTCTGTAATTCATATTTATATGGTGGTTTTCATTGGGATCACAACTGAACACATTTTTAATAAACAGACGCTTAATCCCCTGATTTTTTTTCTTTTAAGAACAGTGCTACTGATTGATTCTCATCGATGTCATTTAGTCGATGAAAATCAAAACCGACATGGGTGACAATTTAATCCGATATCTGTTGAAGTTTGCCTTCTGATTTGATTTTAAGACTATCGTGAGAATATTTGATCGTTAAAAAATTTGTTCATTTTCAAAGGGAAAAGCTTTTAAACAAACCAATTATCTGATATAGCACCCCGAAATTTGTTCTCGCTTACGAAAAATGTATCTGAAAAATCAACCAATGAATGATGAAAATGGTATGCAAATTTTTTGATCTGACAAAAAATTCTGTCGAGGATCTAATTGGGAGCAAAATCTGCAATAATAATTTCGCTTTAGTTTGGTTCATTCGATGAACACGCAAAAGACAAATGATTTTAAACTTTATTTATAACACGACGGTGAAATTATTCATATTGGAAAATTGTGTTTTGTTTTGATTTAATTCGAAAGGAAAATGACATTTGCGATTGAAATATATCGCCCAGCTCTATCGCAGCTGGGTTGCCAACCACTGCTTTTAAGAACTATATCAAGTAAGCTAGATGATATAAGCTATATCAAGTAGTATTCTTAATATAGATTGCCATATCAAATGAATGGGATATTACGTAATATAGCACATGATATAATTGCAATAATAATTCGATTCATGAACTATATCAAGTCATATAAAGCATAGTGGGAACAAACTTTAGAGTAACCTTACCTAAAAATCTAAAAATCATGCTAAACATTGCATTAGGCAAAATTTTAATATCGATTTGGACATAAAGCCATTACTTTTCTATGAATCATTTTGAAATTATGCTATAATATAAAAAAAAAAAATACGACTGATAACAAAACGTCCCAATCCGTTTGATATCACATGAGACTTTTGTCAGTCGCTTGTCCAATGTACAATGTTTGTCTAAAATTTTGACAGGCGTACATAGGACCTACATTTTATCTTCTAAAAATGCGTGTTCTGAATGTTCCTAGAATGAAAACAAGCATAATGTTTTTCGTTCGGATGGATAATATTCAACTACTTCAAGCAACATATGTGTCAAATATAAAAAAATAGGACGAACATTTTAATATTTTAATATCAAATCTTATTGCATCTCAATTGTGTAATCTTTAAGATTTGTATGGTTTTCAACGTGAAACGTTGTCAGGATTAAAACAATAATGTTGCCTTTGGTGTTTACGGTGATTCTAGGCGTGTAATAAATACATTTGTTACATTCCACCTGTTAGATTGGTCTTTTGCCAAGTTAGAATGTACATTGGATACAGTGATTGCGGTTTCTCTATTTGCTTTGTTTTTGTACTCTTGTGCCCCTTATTCTTGCAATTAGCAATCAGTAGCCTTATTTGAGAACTCCATCATCTGGCTATATATTTATTAAATTTCGGAGACCTCACGAATCG
The DNA here is from genome assembly GCA_034211315.2 of Aedes japonicus. Classification (NCBI taxonomy): domain Eukaryota; kingdom Metazoa; phylum Arthropoda; class Insecta; order Diptera; family Culicidae; genus Aedes; species Aedes japonicus. The sequence continues at coordinate 378,158 of JASCZW010000255.1, forward strand.
GCACAAATCTTAATCGATAACCAATGAATCTTATTTTCTTATTCAAGCTTTGCTGCGTTGCACGGTGCTGCACGGAACCCAGTTTCATCCTTTTTTTTCGAAAATTTCTCACATATTGTTATGTCTGTTTTCAAACCAATTTACTGAATGAATTGCAAATTACCATTGCTATGCACCCACTCCTAAGAGATCCCTCACGATGCTTAATTAAGTAAACTAAGTATAAAAATAATGATTTGTGTGATATTAAACCAGGAGTAATAAGGTTATATTTGTGGGTTTAAAACTACTATACGGTCGTACAGTTTGTAAACTAACCCTATATAGTCTTGCCTTTTACCAAATATTCTATATTAACAATATAAGCAACTTCACATTTTTCCAGGCGACTCTTTTTTGCGCTTGTGGCGCCATAAGTGAGAACCACGGTAACTACTAAATGCACACGCTCAAACTAAGCTTATCAGCTTTCGTTTTACCTAGCGTAATATTACAAATGTACTCAGCAGACAAATTGAAACAAATCACAAATTTTCAAACTAAGGAAACGATTCCCGAACAACTCGCCGCAACTTCGACTTGTTGCCAGCTGCAAATGTCATGAAAAAAGCAACTATGGTTTGCTGCAACTTGACCAGGATAGGAAAAAGGTCGTCTGTTGGAAAGAAAGCGAGATTTACGGCTTGCAATTATTATTATTGATTACCATAGAGTGATTTTCAAATGTTACGAAGTAGAGATGCATTGATCCAATTAGATGAAATTTTGGCTTGAAAATGATCCTACATTTATTTTGCATATACTCATATATGAGTATACTGTGCATATGTCAAGAAAAGCTTTTTACTCATTTTTATAATATTAAAAATGTGTAGTTTGAACATCCGTGACAATGTCATTTATGAGTAAATATTTCAGTCAAAAGAAGGTTAAAATGCCTATAATGTGTTGGTAATATTGGCACCGACGTTTTCAAAAATGCATGAAGAAATAATCATCTTGATTAAGAATTAAGGTTATATGTATTTATTTCAAACAGTCATACAGTTTGGACTAAACTACACGCAAAAAAAAATCAGCAGTTGAAACAACAGTTTCTAGGGTTAAATTAAACGCAAACACCAACAAATTCCACCTGACTATAAAAACGTTTGATTTTACCATGCCTGCGATTATATCAATGGTGGGATTGACATCAACATGAGGTCTGTCAAATATACCACAAATTATGAACCAAAACGTAGTAAATTGTACTAAAATTACATGTAAGTTTTGAAAATAGGAATATTCAGGTAAAATTGCAGTTTTTACTGCAAGATTTTTTTCTGTGTAGGCTTGTTTCCTGACATCTTCGAGGAGTAATCCCTTGTTCAGACTCCAGAGTTGTAACATAATATAAGGGTGTTACAAAAAATATCAACATGAAGAACGTCATCAAGATGGTTTTGTATCATGTTACAACTCCGTAGTCTAATGCTTTGATCATACTGCAGCGTTGCAACATAATACAAGGCTATCTTGATGACATTTTCTTTATAGATACTATTCAAAACACCCTTGTATTATGCTATAAGCCTGTTGTCTGAACAAGGCATAAACAAGGCATAAAAAGAACATTTTGACGTATCTGCGTTGTTATCAAAAGCGTACTGAGATTTTTTGTTGTTGTACCGACAGTTAAATCATGGTCACAATTACCATGAAAACAGCCGGAGACATTTGTTTCATCATCACATTATTGACTATGGTCATGGTTACAGGAACAAATCTGACATTATAGTCAATATCGAATCAAGTATTTTGAATTGTCGGTTGAAAATCATAATTTGGCTTAGCTATCCTGTGTGAGCAAACAATACTCATAAAAAGAGTATATTAGTTTTACCGTGGATAAACGATAGGATGAATTAACCAAATTGAAGAGTAAAATATATTTTGCTTACCTTTTTTATCACCAGATGGTTCTGTTTGCAGCATTACACGCGTCACCTAGCATGTTTATATAGAAAAATCAAGTAACTTTTATTGTTAATATAGTATATTTGCAGTTACTCTAAAGACCAAGTATTTCTCGTAACAAGTGCACCTGTTACAATAATCAAATTTAATTGATACGTAGCCAGTTGTTGAGGTTCTCAAATATAACAGACTATACTTTTTAATTGAATGTTTGCTAACTGCAACGATGCGGCGGTACAAGAGTTCAAAAATATTGCTAGAAAGGAGCTAATGTGAACATTTATGTATTAGTCCTTATCGCAATCAAAATAGTCGAATGTACATGTTAACTTGGCAAACTACTAATCTCACAGGTCCAATCTACAAATGGACAAAAAAATGTCCAAATTCCCGAAGAAGAATTTGGTTTGGTAGGTCATATGTAGTTGTGGCCGAAAATATAAAAAATCCGTCTCTACCGGCACTACCAATAAGAATGTGTACGAGAAAGAATGTCTGCAAAAACCGTTTATCAAGGGTCACGATTCTTCAGTTCTGTTCTGGCCTGATTTTGGCTATGCAAAATTCTTCCAGGAATGGTATAAGGTACAAGAGGTCAAATATGTGCCAAAACAGCCAATCCACCAATCTGTCCAGAACTTCGCCCAATAAAGAAGTACTGGGCTCTAGTTAAGCGGAAACCCTTCGAAATTAAGAAGAAAACAAATGGTACCGATGATTTCAAGAGAATATGGAAAATCGTTCGAAATTTCGAGAATTTTACAAAAAGAAGGATTAACATCTTAGTCAACTGTTTCTAATGTAGATTTAAGTGTATTATTGTGAAATAAACAATCGGTTTTGTTGAATTATGTGTAAATTTAGTTTGTTGCTATTATTTTGATGTCCGACATGTAACGTGGACAGGCTTTAAGCAATGAAAATCGGGAAGTGGCGGTTTGCGGTTTGCAAGTACGTCAAACGTGATCAAATCGATCCGTGCAAGGAAGTCAGCATTTCTGAAAAATCCATGCGAAGAATATTCAAAAAAGACTTCCACGCGTCTTTCAGAGCTAGATTGAAACGTTACTTGATTACAGAGCGAATAAGGGAACGACGAATGACTCGTTCGAAGAGGCTGTTCTTTGTCGAAGAATGAAGAAAATTATGATCCTGTTCTACGACGAAAAGATGTTCAGCATCGATGCTGTGTCCAACAGCCGTGCAGACCGAATTATTTCACCAAACAAACTTGTGGAGAGATTGAAGTTTAATTTCCAAACCAAACATGCAGTTGAAGAAGGCGTAAGTTTTCATTGATGTTGGTGATAACATCAATACCGAAGTGTACACGTCAGTTTGAACCTTAACCTGTTGGATTGTTAGATTTGGGTGTATACTGTAACAAGCGCACAAGTGTGTAAAACATCTCACCCTTTTGGAAAATCCTTAATCTGTCATAGTAGTCGATGTCGAAGGACTACGTTTGAAAGGCGTGTTCTAGCTTCGAGTGACGCTCGGTGTTAAACACAGCGAGTAAATGTGTTTGAAAGAACCTAATTAAGATAACTGAACTCGAAAATGTTGATATTATTGCTTAAGGTAGTTTAAACTGGGATTTGGAAAAAACACAAAAAATTTACGCATATTTTTCTGCCGCGCCCTGTACGTCATAGGGGGAGTTATGGAAACTGCGACGATCCATACAAAAATTGTTTGTGGTCCGTGCAAAACATGTCAAAATGAAGGGATGAGGGTTGAAAAGGGTGAATTTTAGCGTGACGAAACTCAATGAATAGTTGGGGACGAACCAGCCCAGATGGCAGTAAGTCATCATAATAAAGTCACCAAAATAATCAAAAAGCTGTTTTAGCAAACACTGTCCACACAAGAAATGTTGTTCACACCGAAACCAAGCCCGATTCAACCCAACCCAAGCCAATCGAATCTAACCAAAGCATGGAACTATTCAAATTTGATCTCCAGAGGAAAAGTGACACATAACACGCAAGAAGCAATGTTCAATGCTGTAATCGACGAATGCGCTCTTCAACTTTTTATTCTTTCATAACAGCGCGTTGTTTAGGGCACTGCAGAGCTGAACATCCCCCACAAAAAAAAAGAAGAAAAGAAAAACACGATTGGAAAGGTACCCTTTCGCTTACCATTTTTACTCTCCTTGGCAGTTGACACTGTAGCCGCCGCCATGCCGCCGTTTGTGGGAGGATCGTCGTCCAGCACCATGACCGGAACAGCCGTCACTACCTTGTACCCGGGTAGTGGACCTTGATTGGTGAGAGAAAGAGAAATGGAAAGAAAAAAATATGAGGAAATAATATATAAGATTTGTAATCGTCTAATTCTACGTTTGGGTTCACCTCCAACCCGGCTGGGGCTTCGAAGCTTTTCGAAAGTTGCGAACCAAGGGCTGTCGCAACCATTGAATTTTCGGCGTTATCTAATGCCAGATTTTGCATAAATTAATGGAATATTTCATGTAAAGTCAAGTCAGATGTACCTGAAATCAGGTCTGTTGTATGAAATATTGCAAACCATTTCGGCGTTGCCGCTTGCTTTGGCTTGCAATTAATCGAGGGAAATTTTACGCGTCTATTAAGATCGATTTTTTTATGTGTATTGCAATTGAAACGCCTACACAGTTGCTTTCTGAAATTCATATAAACCCCATAGAAAGCTGAAATTTTTTCATTCAACAGCTGTGAACATGCTAATTGAATCCTCAATAGAGACCCAAATATATGCTGAGTATGATAAGCAATGAGCTCAAAATGCCGAGAAAAGATAAAGATGGCCGAGCATATAGGTAGGATGTGTCGCTTAACCTATTGACAGTAGAAGATTTGAATCAATATGTTATGTAACCACAACAATCGTATTTTATTAAAAAAAAAAGACCTGCCCAAGAAGATATGCAACCAGAAACCGGTAATTGAGTTCAGGCTCTTGAAACACTGTCGTGTTTTATAATCGAGCCCTTATCAAGGCATGAAGGAACCTTCACCATTTGTTGTCCTAAGAGACCTTTATGGGAGGTGAGATCGTATATTTAACACTTAATATCTCATATAATGAGAGAAAGAAACAAAAGGGTTACAAAGTTCCTCTCATAAGAGTAAAATGGTGAAGGGGACATTAGGTGTTCGTCTTTGTTTTCAACCGAATTTGTTTTCTACTTTATTATTTTAACAATTATTTTTCTTCATCATCTTAATGCATAAATGTATACGAAAGAAATGTTTATGTTTTCTTTGTTAAGCTTCTTGTGATGGTTTCATGTCAAGGACAGTCCCTTTGAAATTCAACTCCTCAATTATAAGGTAATTAAAAATTATCACCGTTTGCATCGATTCCATTCGCCCAAACGATTCCGCAGCAATTACGAATAATCAGTTTAACGACTTGTTCACTGTTTACAATTCGTCGTTTATTGACAATAATTTGCCATGACATAAACAATGGAATTTCTTCATTGCCTTATCTGCTTCTCAGCTACGCAATTCATGTTAAAATTGAAAGTGTTTGCAATGAATGGCAATGCAATTAGAAGAAAAAAAAATGCACGCGGCCAATAAATAAACACACGAACCGGATGGTGATGATGATGGCAACGTTTCTCAAACCAATAATATCGCGTGCCAACTCTGTTCAAGTCCAAGTTCAGTTCCCTGCAAACGCCGTGATGTGGCTAGTGTAGATATAGATGCATACCTGTTGAAAGGTTCATAAACTCTTCTGAAACGGATAGGGTTTTCTTGTTCGTTTGCGTGGATTTCGACATCTAATTAAAGCTAAATGCAAAAAAAACTGATGGAAGGGTGAAATGCATTTGAATATTTGACGAAAATAGGATATTTTTTTGTAACTGTCACTTTAAAATAAATTCTATATTTTATTCTGGAGATGTGTGTTAAATTAATTTCATTACTTAGCTCTGCGAATCTGCTTATAGATTTGCCTAGCCTTACTCAATGGTGATATTTACCATACTATAGCAAATGACTATTACAGTGGCATGACGTTTGCAAAGCATTTATCTGCTGTATCAATCGTTTTCTTGGTGTGATCTTCCATTTTTCTTCGAATTGAATAATAGAACATTTCTGAAACGAATTAAATTGATTTCAAGAGTGGTATTATAAAATTTGAGCAAACTTGGTAAGAAACTGAACTCGAACAGTCGATTCAAAGTTTTCATAGGAATAAAGGGTGTTCCGATCTAAATTTGGTCAAACAGTCACAGTGTGTGTGAGTCGATCAAAGGTTTTATTAATAAGTCAAGTTCTTTTTCTTTTTCAAGTTTAGTTAATACAGAATACAGGAGAAATATTCAGCTAAGTTTGTTTTTACCAAATGCAAATTTCCGGATCTTTCGTTTAACACCTGCCATAGGATTTTGTACAGTCTTCTTGTCCATTTTATTCGCCACAGAACGCCAATTTGCCTTGAGCTGTTTCTCGCTTACAACAGCTTTTTGAGTCTTCTTAAGGTTCTGCTTGACGATGGCCCAATATTGATCGATTAGGCGGAGCTCTGGCGTGTTGAAAGGGTTCTTGTCCTTGGGCACCACTTGAACAATGTTGACAGCATACCACTCTATGGCATTTTTTCCGTAATGGAAAGATGTCAAATCTGGCCAAAATAGAACGGAACAATTGTGTCGCTTCAGGAAAGGCTGTAGACGTTTTTGTAGGCACTCGTTCAGATAAATTTCCAGGTTAACGGTTCCGGTCGTAATGTAACCGTTGCTCTTCAAGCCACAGGTACAGATGGCCTGCCACAGCTGTGAATGCCATTTCTTCGCAAACTTTGACAGTTCAATGTGCTCGAAAATATACCCGTCCGGTTGCCGCATAAAATTCCTGTTAAGGAAGCTGTTTTAAGTCTGCCTAGACGTAAGTTCCATCATCCTGTACCACGGAATCAAACTTCGTCAGCATCGTCGCATACAATACAACTCTCGCGATCGTGCTTTGGCCGACGTGTTTTGTTTATCGTCGCGATTTGGAGTCACCGCTTTCTTGTAAGTCGACAGTCCAGCTCGTTTTTTAGCTCTATCCACGGCTGAAGGCGCCACTACCAGCATCTTTGCGATATCTCGGACGGAGAGGGTGGGCAAAATATGGTCATGATGCTACACGCACACATCTTCAAAATGAGGGGTGTGCAATAATTTTTAATGCACGATGAAAGGAAATGCGAAAAGTTTGAATCGGCGAAATTTGGATCGAAACACCCTTAAGGGTATTGGGAAAGCGATTTTTTTTTTGTACGTTTTTCGTTAGCTTTTTCCCGAATGCTTTCGCTGGAATCCTGTAAATCAGTTCGTGTTTTTAATTTTCTTGTTTATAACAGATCATCATTTGCTAGACAGATATCAATTTCTTAACAGATATTCTTATGATATTCTGGCATGATCAAGCAACTGTTTTGTCAGTAACACTGTACTCCACAAGCAACATATAATTGTCATTACTGGATGCAGCAAATTGTTTGTGACTTGATTTAGTCACATTGTTGTTCTTCACATAGCATCGAGAAGTAATCTTCAACATATAGACTGTGTTATAATTATAAATACACCACCAAATAACCGTGAATTCAACTTGCATTCAGTATTCCAGCAATTTTTGGTTACGTAATGTTGTTTACGTTCAAATGAAGTTAATTTTTTCTTCTCCCATTTTTCTCCATCTGGTCTTTCTACCCAGCAAAGAAAATGGATTGTAAACAAATGGTACACCGTCAGTGGCTTTTCCATCACCAGACTTGCTGAGGAAGAAGACGTTAGCATCGCAGCAGTTCAAACCGCATTACGGAAGTATCAATAACAGCGCTGTTTCAATCGACAAGAAGGTAAGGGATTATTTCATGCGACATCCTTCAGCATTAATACGAGATTGGGCGTAAAAACATTGTACTTCGGTGACTAATGTTAAGCGTGTCATGAAGGAAATAGGCCTGCAGACTAGTCGGATGCAGAAGCAGCTAGAGTTGTACATTAAGTATGAAGGCAATGCTGAGAAAACACGTTAAACCAGCGGATAGTGTTGAAAAATTTAATAAAAACAAGACTAAAGTGGAAGGCTTAAGCACTGTGCATTAGCTTCTCTACCAAAGGAAAATTACGAGCAGATATCAAAAAGCCTGTCCACGTTAAATTTCGGACACCAAAATAATTGCAGCAATATAAATTGATACATAATTCAACAAAACCGATGCTATATTCCACAATAATTGAGTTATATCTACATTAGAAACAGTAGATTATGAAGATAATCCTTCATTCTATTGAATTCTTGACCTGTCTTAGGTACACCTGCTATTAGGTTCCGTATGGTATCCACAGATACGCCCACCGTGATGATTCTCCATCTTCTCTTAAAATCATCGGTACCATTTGCTTTTTTCTTCGTTTCGAAGAGTTTCCGCTTAACTAGAGCCCAGTATTTCTCTATTGATTGAAATTCTGGACAGTTTGGTGGATTGGCTGTTTTTGGCACGTATTTGACCTCTTGTACCTTATACCATTCCAGGGCAGATTTCGCATAGAGGCCAAAACAGTGCTGAAGAGCCGTGGCTTCTGATAAAGGGTTGCAACCGCTTTTGCAAGCATTCTTTCTCGTACACATTCTTATTGATAGTGCCGGTAGAGACGAAACTCTTAAATGGCATGCCAAATCAAATACTTCTTCGGAAACTTGGACACCTTCTCTGTCCATAAATGCTCGGCAACGGCGTTTTTTTGCATTGCAGTACAAAAAACCAGACCGGAAGCTGTTTAAATTCTTCGAGTATGTATGTTTCGTTGTCATAATGGAATACAAGAAAATGTTCGCACAAAATTGGTGTAGAGCTCCATAGCATGATTTCTTGCAATGAAGTTTAGCTTGTCATCACGGTTGGGCACCTTTTTCAATTTCGATTTGTTCCACTTCCAACCTTCCAATCTACAGTCAAGCGCTGGTCAAATGATTTTCAAACACAAACCACAGTACTTTAAGGTAGTTTAAGTTTCTTTGCAAGATCGCATACCGATTCGTACAAAATGCATTTGCGCATTTCCGCTTGATTCAACGCAATTTTCCTCAATGTAACAAGAATGTTACATGTTATACCACAAAATAAGGTAGATAGTTTCAGCTGTCATATAAGTGAAACGTTTCAGCGATCCGTGAAATTATTTAAAACCTACACAGAAAGAAAAGTGTCTGAAATTTAACGTGGATAGGCTTTCTTAATAACTCGTTCTGTTATGACATGTTTTGTTTTTGTAATAATTGTTTAAAATATCAACGTGTGAATTAAATTTCCAACAAAATATGAAACTACTTAAATTTTTTTGCTTACAATATAATATTTGTTACCACGATGTTCGCAGTGATAATAAAATAAGCTATAATTCTGATTTTTTTCTGTGACTCATTCTGTTATTTTGGCTGGTTTTTCAGCCTAAATAATAACATACTCAGTGATCAAGCAATGATTACCTGTTATTAGAATTTTTTTATCAATTAGGTATAATTTTTTGCTCTGGTTATGAGTAGTGTTGAGCAAAAAGTAAAAAAAAAAAGTCGCCTGATTTACCACAAATCAAGCAATTTTGGTTGTTCTAAATTAAATTGATAAAATCAATCAACAAAAATAAACAAAAATAAATTTTCGATTTACCTAGATGAAGATTGTAAGGGAACAGAATTTTAAAAATTTACATCGGTCTAATGAACAATTCTCTTCAATTTCATTTCAACTAACAGGAGGTTGAACAGTTAAAATAAAACAAAAAGTTTAAAGCACTGTAAATATTTTCATCTGTGATTAAGTAGCCTAGCGATGGTCAAATGTCACATATACACTACATATTTTGCGTATAAACTATGTTTTAGTTCATATTTTATTACCGCGTATTCGTATTACATTTTGTTTACATTTAAAAAAGCCTATTTCGGTTTGTGTCTTTTCATTATCACAGTTTGTTGCAAAATGTTGCGGATTGAGTTTTAAGTATGAGAGGAAATTGTGCGCACTTGGTATACTGAAAAGGATGTAACGTATACTCAGATTGCCAAAAAGGACAAAGTGCATCAAGCAAGTGTAAAGGAAGCGATCGCAAAGTATGGTGAGCAGTACACCTTGCAGGATCTACTGAGAACTGGACAAATATCCCGTTCCAGCAATCTTGAATCGGACCAAAAATTCGTCGTTTATATTCTGAGCACCTTCTACTCGTGGTCCGGCCAAGAAATTCAGAACCTTCACATCGGAATGATCTAGCGGATTAGGAAAAACAGGAAACAGGAAGTGTTGTGTTGAAATTCGGTGAGACGGTGCTCGATTGGCAAGCAATTTGAACATGTACCGTGCGATCTTCCATTTTCTACACAGAAGACACAATAAATGCACAATAAATTTACCAAAGGGAGTGCTTGTAGAAGCATGAGATTCATCCTTTCTCTTACCGGATCTGGTCTCAGCCCATTATGCCTGATAAACTCTACAGTGGGTTTCTGATATCAACGTTGATTTTGTTGAAAAAGATATCAACCCACCAAACTGTCCCCAACTGCGACCGATCGAACGATACTGGACAATCTTCAAAAGAAGCTTCAAAAGGCAGGTGCGTCTAGGTCAGCAGCGTCTAGGAAGTGCACAAAAATTACTGTGAAGAACTATATGGGCGGTATAAAGGCAAAGGTACGATCGTCCCAAGCAACAGCGCTTGTTATGAACAAGTAAATTCATCTGACCAAGGCTAGTGTATAATTCTTTATTTCATATTTTAATACGACGTGAAGCCTTATAAGACATTGACAAGCATAGGATTCAAACACTAGTCCTTGATGTGATAGGTTTGATGCTTCTTTGCTAAGCCAACTCTGATTGTTCTGGGTATCTATGATCTGCTTCCAGTTGCCAGTGAATCCAAAATCTTGTACAACAAATAGGTACATCGTTTTGAAAAAAAAAGTTTTGCTAAACATGGCTGGTGTAATGTGTTTGAATCTATCTATACAATTTTGAGCTCTTCATGTTTTATAAATGTATGTAACAATGTTTCAAAGATCAATGATAAGGTATAAAACACTCGAAGCAGTCGAGTAGCTCTACCGTTAGTCGGGTGAACTGTTTTGGTTTAGTCATTAACAAAATACAAAAGATCTACAACGCTCTAGACATGACATGTTTTTCAAAAAATTTATAGTACATTTATAAAAGAAACAATTTTAAATCATTCACAAAAGTTACTTGGGATATTATTGTAATCAGACATCTGATTAATATGTAAGTTTAGTTGATAATTTAACATGTTTTCGAAAGTTTTTTTTCAATGTTTGAATGTATATAACGACTTTTTGATCAACTTTTTAATATGAATTTATTTGAATATTGCAACCAATTCCTCACACACGTGCATTGAAAATTTTACCATTAACAAAATAGTACCTCGTACTGAAAATAAAGCGTGTCCGGAAATAAATTAAATTTTGCGTCATCACAGAAACATTATAGATTTAACAGAAATGCAAACAAATCTTTTTCTCAACATTTATTTTCCTCAAGTATGTTTCTTAACACTTTTGCAATAATAGTTTTAAATATCACACCCAAATTTTCGGAAGTGGGCTGATGCCAAATCGGGCCAAAATAGGGCGTTTTGATAATACTGCTTCAGAAGTGGCAGTAGGCGTTTTTGAAGGCACTCTTTGATGTAGATTTTACTGTTAATATTGATCGATATGATCAGATGACATACAGATAGCTTGCCAAACGAGATATTGTAAATTTCGTTTAATCAATCTCTGAGGTTCGCTGTGAAGAATATTTTACCAGCGATATGTGAAAAGTCAGCCTTCACGTATGCTTCACCATCATTCACTTCATTCGTGGTTCGAATCATATAGGTTTCGGTTCACAAGTTTTCAATAAGACACCAAAACATTCATACCATTTTATGACTACTTCAAGTATCAGCCTCTTTAGTTTGAGAAAATACCGATGTTCACATTATCACCCCATGTTAACGGGGAATTCAATAGATGATAAAACGTACACCCAAAAGTTGAGATGCAATTGCCGTTTATGAAATCGTATCTATTTTAATACACAAAGCGTTTTCATAAATTCAACGTTTAAATCTTACTTCCCCTCTTTGTTCACAAAATTAGATAGGGTAAGGGACGGGTTTTAAGCAGTTTATTCAGCACCAGAGAAATTTGATGAAGCTGTATGTAATCCTTGATTAGAACTGCCAATATATAGACGTTAAACACTCTGCTTACTTCTTATCTATCGGAATATACCTTTAGAAAAGAGCAGTAGACTCAGAAAATTACATAGCCATGGAATAAAGTTCCCAATTGCAGGGACTTATGAAAAGCATGCGGATTGCTTTCCGATCAAGAAAATGTTAACAATATTGTATGAGTACAATTCTATGAATGTATGCGCAGGCGTAATGAAACGACTTGTTGCAAACGTCAATCTCCTCAAACCGCACCTTCGTTTTACCCAATCCGCTCTCGAAAACAATCAACCAAAACATGTCGATTGCTATAATCACAAACTCGTCTACTAGCAGGTTTTGAGACAGACGTACTGGAAATGTTAATTTTTAATTTCAATTACTCTCATGAAATGGTTATACAAAGCAGCTGTGACGGCAAATGGAATGCTTTGTTTAAAAACAAACAAATGTAAGAGACAGCAGGCTTCACTTTACAATACTGGTGCGCTATATCGATGGTTAACAAAGAGGAGCGGAAACATGGGCTCTCTCAAGAGCCGCAGTGATGCCATAGCTGCCTTTCAACAGCGAATCATTATTTATCGTTGAGTACTATTGGACAGCTCCGAAACATTTTTTTAATATTTGATAGTACCAGATGATGGATAATATGATCATAAGCATAGATCTTAAAACTACTGAAAGAAACATTAAATAAATAGTGATTTAAGATCATCTAAATATGAAATAAACTAAACTCAATGTTCATCATCATATTCTGGCAACAAGCATAGAGGTGAGAAGGAGCTGATAACAACATTTCCTCCGGTACACGCAACCTTTATTTTAAATCTTCAAAATTACAGTAATAAATTGGTAATCAATCAAGATTTTTACATCGAATCATAAGCTCGATGGATAGAGTTAATGCTCGTATAATTAAAAGTGAAATAATTTGGAAAATATAGGAGCTATTGACGTATTTCATTCCAGTTGAATAAAACAGTCACCCCCGATTAAGCCGTTCACTACCCTACATCTGTTTGAAAAATAGAGAGGTTTGAGATTTGCTTCAATGCTGTACCATTGAGTGCCTCGACAATCGAAGCAACTGTAGGGTTTTAATTGTTAAAGTGGCTGAATAGTTACTATCTAGAGCTATGACGCTGCCGGCCACGGATCAAAACTAGGTAACAAATCGAGATCGTTTCTTTTTTGTAAGTTATTGAACTTTCAAAATCGAACCTCACACTCAACAATTAATACACATTGAATTTTTCAAAGCGAATTGATGTGTTGCTTTTTTACTCACGACCAATGTTGCATTTTTTCACCAAGTTACGATCCATTGCGAGAAATGAAACAAAATCATGCAAAATTGCATTACATTCTTGCTTTTTTATTTTGGGTGAAGCAACAATTCATAAATTTATACAAATATGACGTCAAGTAATGGGATAAGTAGAGTTATTATCAAAAGAAATTTTTTTTTGATGGATTCGATTGACTGATTGATTAGCTTTATTATACAGACTTTCAGCCTGTGGCTGGTTCGTCTCTATTTGTTGGATTCAATGAATGTTATTTAGACCCTATTTATTGCAGTCTGGATTGATATTTTATCCATCCACTGCCAAAAAATGCTATTTTATAAAATCGTGAACCCAAACGCACCTGAAAATTAACATACAAATCATCATTAATAATAATTAAAAAAACTTCCTCTTTGACCAAACACGAAGGACGATGAAAAAAAAACCCAACCTCGAGAAATCATTGATTTATGAGTCCGCTAAGTAGTACCCGGTTTGCGCAAATCCGACAATGAGAGAGAGAGGACTAAAAGTGGCTCATAAATTGCTCCGATTTTTGCACGTGCCAAAGTCCCCGAGTTGGTCAACGGGATGCTTCCGGCGACCGCATGCAACCACATACCTACCTAACTACAGTCAGTTGAATCGAGTGCGACTTCGAATCAGTGTGCCAGTGGCGGTCAGTTTTCACCCTTAGTCCCGGTTTCCAAGCAAAGCCCAACCTCTCGAAGCAAAGTGCCAATAAATTTTCATTTCTGTGCCTTTTAACAATGTGGTACTGCTGCTGCAGTACGCTTGCTGAATAGAGGATATCATCTTCACCGGCAGGTAGTAGCATCCTCACTCGTGCTTTCCCATTTTGCTGCTGGGCATATGACCGTGCTCTAGTCTGCTGGCTAATAAAACTGATATGATTCCAGATTTGGATGACTTTGTGACTACATTGTAACTCCAAATCCAGTAGCAGGGTTCATACAGCCGACGTCTTAAGAAATAGTGGGATCACTCTCATTACTCCCCTGTTGACTCTATGTACAAACCACGGTGCCAATTTGCCAACAACGATTATCAGAAGGTTGAGCAATCAATGTTTCAAGGACTCATGATGATTAACTTGCAGCATGGCTATGACATTTACATATCGTGTGTCATGTGTTCTACGATTCGGCGGTACTAAGGCAATCTTTTTTTTGCTATTCACAGGAAAGTAAGCCCTTGTTACACGTTACTTTTTATGCCACACTGACATATCTTCAGTTGCTATTTATTCAAAAGCTAGGATAGAAAAAATCTAATTATATCGCTGATGTTTCAAAACAGTGAATTGTGGCGAGAGTGAACAATACTTGGCTTTGATAAAATAAATGTTTTTATGAAAAATTGTTTCTCTTTAGATTTTATATTTTCGAAATTAGCCGATTTTTATTTTACTTGGTCTTTTATTTCGTAGAGAGGCAGATTTGCCTAAAATCCCAAATAACAAATGCAACATATGTCATGAGAAAGATTAATAATCACTGTTGTAAATGGTTTGTATATAAACTGCTTTGAACATATCCCAAGTAGCACACTACGATCATAATTAGTTGTAGTAACTTGATTATGACTTAGCAAGTCATATATATGTTATCTCAACCAAATGGCAACAAGTGTGCTACTAGGGATTTTATCCCAATTTTGATTCATTAATGTTTTCAATACTGTTTACCTCTCTGACAAGCTTATAAATATTTCAAATAATAATAAGGCATTGTAGCTTTCAACTACTTTGATAACTTTCAACTTAAATTTCACAATTGAATGTATTCAATGGAGACATGAAAGTCTTATTAATTGCATAATATCATGTGTCAATTGTATGACCGTTCAAGCATACTTTTTTGATAGGTCGAATGTTTAACAAATAAACAAAACGCCAACCAGAGATGGCATTTCACACTAATATTACGCCGGAACGGGAAATTTGTACCTTCACAGAGGATGCAACCATAACTCACCGCAGATGATGCTAAGTGCTCTTTTATTCGGTGGTTAAAAGACAGAGTGAACTCTGCCGCGTACACTTGTGCGAGGACGCGCCAGTGTTCGTTCTGTGAATCGCTGGTTCGGTTGATAGTGAAAACGTCGTCGAAGTTTTGGAAAATGTCCGAATAAAGGAAATGGGAAGAAACGACCAGTGAGCTCAGTGGGATGCATGCGTCAAGAAATTTATCTACATTCGCTTCTGTGAATTTTAAATGCTCTTCTTCTCACTCTAGAGCACTCAGCCAAATAATTTCAAGAATTTCATAAGGATTAACTTATGAGCAATGCTTTGGAATATCATAAGGCTGACTTATTAATGGAGTTTGTTTTACACAACGTTGTTCTTATACGCCTTTAAGCTTTCCTGATTACAAGTTTTGATATATCTAGGGTTTTTTTTCATTAGGGCGAATCTGTAATTGAGAGATTCTTTTCGATTACTTTCTCTTTCATGCATATTTCATTCCGCTTTACGTTTTTCATTCTACTATTTGTAGAGTATGCTAGCCAGCATTTTTATGTTTCTATTTGTTCTAAAAAATTCCTCAAACGTTTTATAATGGCGCTCTAATAAGTGAAAGAGAGCGAGAGAGTAGAGAATCTCTCAATGTTAAATTTGCTCTATTGAACAAAAAATCCTACATATACTAGAGGGCAAGTCAGGGACTCATGCATGGTTCGAATCTGGGTTGCTTCATATTTTTAATTTTTCAACATCATTATATTTCATAAGATAAATTTATGAAATACATACTGAGTTTTTATAGCAAATAATCATAATGCAATCTTATGAATATCGAAAGTTTATTTCGCTGAGTGAACGATCGAGTGTTGTGTAAATAAAAACCATTGTTTTTCACTCTCTTGCGCTTCTCACATGCTAAAACGGTGGTGAATGTAAACAACAGAGAAGAGCTCTCATAGAGGTAGGAAGAGTGTGTGGAAACATTAAAATCTCTCTCTACCACACTGAGGATATGGACATCACCGCCTTTAACAAATTCAGACTCGTCTCTGAACACCTAAATTTTCGCCTGAAAGAGATTCTAAAAATGCATGTTTCTTCTTGATAAGAGCTCTTATCAAATTGCCCAAAATTGTAGACTCAATAATACAAAATCGCCGAAAACAATGATCGGGTTCTGACAGTTGGCAGTTGCACGTAAGCGAAAGCAAAACCGTCCATTGTGCTATTTTTTGGACTTATGACGTTGCACATAGTTTTCATCTTTCGAATGCCTTGAGGCTTTTTAAACAGTTTAAAACAGTTGTTGCTATACTGATAAAAAAACAATGATAATATCTATGTGTCCCATCTATGATTTTTTGCAATATAATCAACAAATGATATCTATTTATAACCACCCATATTTCCTATGTGTACACATAACCACTATGTGTGAACACACAAACTTTTCATTTGTCACATAAACTTCATTTGTGTTTATCAGAGGGTGCTGCTTATGTGTGAACACATCAACATTATGTGGAATTTTCCATGGATTTTTGCCAATAAATATGTGTGGATTATTTTACGTGTAGGAATTGGTGTTCAGTTGTGTTTTGTAAACTACATTTTTGCTGATCGTTTATGTCCGAGAAGTACAGTCCTGAACATCTCAACAATTGAATAAGCCTTTTCGTCATAGCTATCGGATTTTTTATTTACCTCTTATCCCTACTTTTTGAACAGTTAAACTGATTTTGACTTTCTTCCCAATTTTAATTATAAACTTTCACAACTGTTCAAAATCGCACGGTTGGTCGAATTGTTAATGTAGAATATATTTCTAAGGGTAAGTGAACAATCGGCCTTGACATATGTCTTATCGTCCTGCCCAATACACGCCCAAGAACAAATCTTATAGTTTTCAGGCCTGACTTTTCGCCTTTTCTAGTCCTTTATCATTTCAACAAGGCTATTTCTGGGGTTTATATGACCTCACACCATATATCACTTTAATATCCTGTACAGTTGACCAAGTCGCACTTTCTTAGGAACATGTATGCTCGACCGGTTAGGCTTTCTCATATACACTTTCTACATATATTTAGTGATTTTTTTTCAAGTGTCTTTGGCTGCTTAGTGATCTGTCTTTAGACTATTTCCATCTGCAGAAACGTTTTGATTACATCATAGACTGTTTTCTGAGACACATAGACCAAATTCACGGCAGTTTTATGAGAACATTTTGGATTATCTAGCCGTTTGTCCAAAATAAGATTTCACGCATCCAGTTGTCTCGACGCCATTTTAAAAACTGTAAGTTCAAAGTGAACAACATTTACGCCGTTGCGAAGATGAATGGTCCACTGACAGCGGATCCATACACTGGTAGAAAATTGTACGTTAACTCGAAATAATGATTTGACAAAGTGAAAAGAAAAAATGATTACGGAGACGCTTTAATAAGGTTTCATGCCAACAAATCAAGAATTCAATGATCAATTTAGCTAATTAACAATATCTCTGAGAAGATGTTTAACATACCTTAATTCTTCACTTCTTAAGAAACTAGAGTACAATGAAAATAATTTTATTTTATATTACGAAATCGAAGGAAGACCTAACCAATCTTTTTGTTGTTTTCTGCTACGAAACTGATTTGCACTTCTTATTAAGCTTTCTTCGTAATTAATGGCACACGTACAACTGTCAAAAGCACGAATCATTTGTTGGCTCAGAGTGAACATTCGTGTATTGTACGAAAACAATGCAGAGAGCTACGAATATTTTGTAACAAATAAAAAAGAAGCGACTCTCTGGTGGTTTCATGAATGACTGACAGATCAACTATGTCCACTCGAAATGTAATAGAGAAAATTAGCACAACCACGTGAAAGAGTTACTGTTACTGTTACTGTATGTTACTGCTACTGCATCCGTGGTTGATCTCACTAGCCCATGGTAAACCGCTTAATGAGTTTGAAGTTAAAGCTCTCGACAGCACTTTAAATTTTATATAGGGATAAATAAATTATTCCCGCCAATCCCAGCAGCAACACCAACATGCATGAGTGTGATTAAAGCGAAGCAGCGATTGGCTGGTCTTCACGAAATCCATTTCATGCATTATAAAAAAGGTGGTAATGATAGCATTTCACCAGATAAAAAGCAATATGAATATTTCATAAAATTTACAAGACATTTGATCTGTGTACAAAATCCATGTTCATGAAACGAGTCAAAGCTAATTTATGATAAATAATTTTCAGATAAGTCGATAAGTCTTAGCCAGTGCAGACGTGGTGACTGAAATGTAAAAAAAATCGATAATTTCACTGAAGTGATAGCTCTAATATTTACGAGAAAAATTCTCATTTGCTTAAAAATAAATAGATCACCATGATACCATCAAGATTTGGTTTTTTTTTCACGTTATAACATATTTGGTACATAGGCTGAACAAAGTAGATAGACTTAGAAAAAAAGCGCATAAAAAAAACAATTAAAAAGTGGAAGCCGAACATTCGATACTGAAGAACTCAGTAAGTGACAGACGAAATAAGCTAATCTGTAAAAAAAAGCTTTGTCTGAAAAGAGTTTTTTAAAGGAATTCGTTCGCGTTTACTAGTAACAGTTTGAAAAGTGCTCCAGTTTCATTTATTTCTCATCTTTCACAAACTGCAATGTAAGTTTTTATTATCTTAGTTTTTTAATCCTTAAATTGTCTTTATTTGTAAAAAAAAACACAAAATTTATTTATTCCTCTTAAATTAATTTTCATATGTTCTTGGTAAAAATCATGTGGCTGAAGCTGTAGTCTGTTCAACCTACTAATATGGTTCATGGACAACTTAGATTGAACAATAATATAACTTTTTGAAAATAACATCCAAAAAAAATCTTACGCTAAATATATGATGTTGACAAAAGTTTGACTACTTGTTGCAGAACTTTTGCGCAATGAAATCAATTGCATTATAATATTTAGAAGGGACTGAGGTTTATAGAACTAGAATAAACACATTAAGGTGAATCGCTGTCTTATGTATTTTTACCTATCTTTTCTAACTTTCTCTCGCAAACCTACCTCGCAATTTCAAATTGATTAATCTCGATTGTTAGAGAATGAACATCGAATCGAACTCTATCAGATTGCTCACAGCAAGTAAGTATACAAACTGATGTGATGAAATATTCAATATCTAAATAGTACAGAATCTAAGTTATATCAAGTTTAAATTTTGAAGAAATGACTGCCGTCGAGAATGCTTCAGTGTATGCCGTTAACCATCAAATTTTAGCTACATATTCTTTGATAAATCAAAGCAACCCCTGTTTCGAATGTGATGTGTTTTTCTTTTGCTGCATCGTTTTCGTGAAATACAACATTTAATTTTATAAGCGATATTGATCTATCTACCAAGTTCCGTATAAAAGTATCATGTGCTTGGCAACCAATCTTACCCTAAGGAATGTATCGAAAATAAGCTATCCACGTACATATGCGTTGTGCTGTGCATTTGACTATCATTTTTTGTTTATTTACTTGTTTGTATGGTTTAAATGCTCCGGTTTCAAAATGTCACGCATTGAAAAATGTCGTTAAAATGAAGGTTTTGAACACATGGCTACATGTAAAGGGTGTACCTATGCGATAATTGGTAAAGCGCTATGGAATGCGAATGTAAAATCGACCATAACCAAGTCTGGGGAACACTGTCCAATACTCTGCCGCGAAGAGGCATGCCGTTTTGAAAGTTAGTCTTTGGACAAATGTTATTGTAAATTTATATTTTTTTTTAGTTTGTTTATTTATTTTCAGTCAGCCACATGGTGAGAACCACCGACGCCAGGGATGCGACCCCACCACCTGGACCCAACCTAACGGCTCATGAATATGAGCTGGGTTCAACTTTCCGAAGGAAGACGTGACCAGATTTTTCAACCTCAGAAAAACCACCGACGTCGACTGGGATTGAACCCACTGGGATACCACGCTTACCACTACACCACCGACGCCGGCCTAAGATGTAGCTGAAAAGTGGGAAAATGCTTCCAGAGAAGTGACTGAGGCCATTTTGCAGAACTTAATCGATGGTTTCAAACGTAAACTTATAGCATACGGATATAACAAGTTACAAATTCACCTCTTTTACGATGATTTTTTTCAGGATTTATAGATAAATAGAAATAATGTTGTACTTCGAATTTTTCTTTGGCTAGATTTTGTTGAAACATGTTTGGTAAATCATAATAAACACAGACAAGCGGGGAGCTAAGTTGTGTTAATAGATGCATTAAGAAAAAGCGACTAAATGTTCCGAGTTTTCATGCAATTACCCTGCCACCTAGTGGTCAGTTCATCAGTCAGTAGTCAATATATACTAGTTGCCTATATTTGACAGCTCCATCAGTTTGTTTACGGCAGCTATGGCGAGAACAGTGAAACAACTTCGATCTATGGTTTGTTCGTACTGCCTGCTCCATCCGGGCCTAAAAAAGTCGGCCCATTTTGTGTCGGCTGGATACGATTGTGGAAACATCTACATGATTCTGGCACTTCTGGAGAAGAGAGAGTCCATCGAGTGGAAGCCTGATTCCAACCATCCGACCGTTTTAAGCGACCGAATAGAAGGCAAGGTGGCCACTTCTTTCCTTGCTTTTTGCCGAAAGGTCGGTGCGACCGGCCAAATAGTCAAGAAGTATTTGGCCAAAATGGATAGTCCATGCCAGCCGTCTCATAGAACCAAGCGGAAACACAGAAACAACGGTTAAAGATTATGGTCAGAGAGATCTTCCCGTCGAAGCGGAACGTGTGAAAACATGTCAACCCTCTGAACGTGCCCCAGCTCTTCCCAATCGAGAAGTAGAGGTGGTCCTCTCTGTGTGCAAAAGGACTGCACGTGGGAGCCGACGAGATACAGCATTCTTGAATCCAATATAAACATACTTCGGTGCGCAGCATCGGTGATGGTTTGAGGACAGTATGAAAACGTGGTAAGAAAAAACATTCAAATCATCGCGGCGGACTACTAAACTGAGGTTTTGGTGAAGGTTGTTGCCCCAATTTTTCGAAGCCTCTATGGTTCTGAACACTACTTGTTCCAGGGGGACAATTCAACCGACTTTCTGGATGAAACATTGTGACCTCTAAGTTCCTCGGTCCTATATAATGTCGAAGCTGGCCGAATACAAGCTCAGCTCCTAGAACCAGTTAAATACGATATATCTTAAAATCTGGGGCAAAATGCTCATGCAGTCCTTGCATCCCGCTTGCGTCGCGTTCTAGAAACGTTTGAAGCCCGTGAAGTACAAAGCGGGGTCCGTTCCAATTGAAATGTTTTGAACGTTTTAACAATCATTGCTTTCTATAAAATGAACCCAGAAAAAATACATCCGTATTTTTTAACAGGCAGCGTTAATTTCATATTTCAATGTTTGAAAATAATTCTTAAAACTTCAACTATGGCAAACATCAAGACAATCAACTTGATTTTTTTCAATTCTTAACTACGATTTAGCCTCCCTGACTGATGCGTCTCTACAAGTAAGAGCTATTTTATAAACTAATTACAATACGATTTTCGTCGCATGACAAACACAGTTACTTTCCGTTATAATATGGTGTGCCAAAACAATGATCGCTTATAATTCTTTATGAAAATGTTCAAATGAAATACTTCAAGAAGCTGTTTTATGAGACAGTCTAAAAAAAATTTCGGAGTTTTCTTTGATTCATTCAACATTATATTGATCGATTCCAGATTAAATTTTTGCCCCACATTCCTTCCAAGCTGAAATAGATAATAGAATTATATTTGATTAAGCAATCATCGTATTACTTTTAAACTAGCATCCTCAAAATAATTCAACCAATATCAGCATAAAAATCAACATACATCGGCAGACACGGGTAAAGTTTTTGCACCCCCGCTTCGTTTTGGCGTTCGACACACAAAACCGAAAACTGATTTATGACTCTGCCACGATTCTGTGGCAACATCCCACGCCAATCCCACAATGTGAATCACATAACATATAGGTACACTGGGCCTGCAGCAGACACAGATACTGATCTCATTCAAACTTACCAATTCCGTTCCTGCCAATCAGCGGTCCGATTGCGTTTATTTTATTGGATTGCAAATGCTGTTGCTGTTGGAAATCTGATGGCTGCTGGGGCTGCTGCTGCTGTTGTTGATGCATCTGTTGTGGCTGTCCTGGTGACAGCAGACCTCCGCCAATGCCACCGGCACCAGCGACTTGATTGCGAGTCTTCTCCGATAATCTAATATTCTCGGTTTTGTTATTAATTGTGCAAATTTTATCATTCGCAAGTGGTGTTGTGGCATTGCCTGCTGCTGTGTCCATTGGTTTTGACAGAATGTTAGCAGTAGCACCATTAGTTCCAATGCCTGCTTCGACGGTCCCGGTTGAGAGCGTTGTCACTGTCGTCGAGGTTGACGTTGACGAGTGCTGCAGCAGACCATCGTTCGATAATGTGGTGACCACTGTGGCAGCTGCTGTCGATAAGGGTGACCCAGCGCTGCTGACCGCTACCGAACTTGATTGGGTGATGCTAGAAATGATAATGTCATTACGGGTTTCTCCGCCACTAGCCACTAGACTTCTATCGATGTTAGATGGCACTTCCACTGTCGGTTCAGACGATGCAATCTGTATTTCCGGGAACTTCTTTGGTTTGAACAAGCGCATTATGTCCACTCCGGGATGGTTTGCGGAACAGTTACGTCATCTGAAAAAATAATGGGAGATAACGAAAATAAGATTCTAACATTCATTTTAACACAGCATCGACGATTTGCGATTTTTTTAAAATAATGGATTGCATCTGTTTCACCACCTTCAAGGCAATTTATCAATTATAATTGCAAGCACCAGAGTCAAAAATTAGAAACGCACGAGGTAAACCTAACGGATTCCGAGTCTACGAAAATCCAGCCTGCGTAATCTAAGAGGAGCAAACCATAGATATATTTATTTTTTTGCGAATAGACTGAGACATTGTATTCTTAAGCGCACAGTTCATTCCTTCGGATACCTTCTAAGGCCGGCAGCAATGATCATCACTTAGTTTGTGCAGGTTCGGGTTGTGCGGGGGAAGCGGTCACGCTGTGTCAATAGCGAGCACACACCACACTTCTTCGGAATGTATTTTACAGTTAGCTTAGGCAAGAAAACATCAGTCAGCAACTTTCGGTCCAAGACGCCACCAGACGGCAGTGGCAGAAGCCAGAGAATAGTCTGCTCGGGGCTTCTCGTCTCTTTCTGAACACGCGGTGCTAGATCCCTAGATCGTGGTGCTTCAGTTTCGATATATTCTCTAATGATCGTAGCCCAGCTTAGTGAAGTTGCTGGTGTATGTAGAGGAGAAAAGTGTTTGTACGCCTTGGATAAAATGCCTACTGTAGATAAACACAATCAATTATGAATTATTTTATTGTGAAATTGAAGGGAAATGCAATGATTCTACACTGGTGGAATTACACATTATATAAAATGTCATGTGAATTTCTATGCCCTGAGACCGGCACATGCAAGTGTCCTTTAACACATTAAAATGAGATGAAAGAGATAAGAAAATCCGTATCCGTTTCAGGAGACATAATTTCACACAAAATCTTTCTTTACGTTCCCCGATTTTTTAAAAAGATAAATTGCGTCTCATGTAAAATTAATAATTCATTAGTTTGTTTATAGCGCCACCACTGTTGTAGCACTGTTTTGTGGTTGTGTTTTGAGAATCTAAGAATTGATATCTATCATTCAGTGCCGGATGATAAATTGAATAATAGGTCTAAAGATAAAGTGTTGGTTTATTTGGGTATAATTATACTGTCAATTTGAAAAATTGTTTTTGTTGAGCTTATATCCGAATACAATAGCCGGTATCATGTAAAGGGTGTCCACGACGAAATTGCCACACACAAAATTGATTCGCAAAATTCGAGTTTTCATCCGATTGCCATCAAATTTTCAGGGATTGAGAAATAACTATTAAACTTCATTTTACCATTTTACTCGTATTTTATTTACAGTCCATACGCAAATGCCCGCACCTTGGCCTTAACCCCGGCCATAAGATACTGCACAACCTGTGAATCAACCGTTTTTTGCATGTAAACCCATACTTTCTTCAGTTCTTCGACTGTCTTCACTTCTTAGGTCACTTAAGAAGGTGCTGCTTCATAATCGCCCAGTACTTCTCGATGGGGCGGAGCTCCGGAGTTTTGGGAGGGTTGAACATTTTCGGCACGAAATTGACCTTATTGTCCGCATACCACTTCAGCACGTCCTTGGAGTAGTGGCATGAGGCCAAATTCAACCAGATGATTGTTGGGACGTTGTGGACTTTCAGGAGAGGAAGCAGCCGCTTCTGGAGGCACTCTTTTATGTACACCTGTCCGTTCATCGTGTCTTGGGTCACGAAAGGTGCACTCCGCTTCCCGCACGTGCAGATGGCTTGCCAAACCAGGAATTTCTTCGCAAATTTGGACATCTTCTGAGTGCGGACATGCTCCGGAACGCTGAACTTATCCTTGGCCGTGAAAAACAGGTTGCCGGGGATCTGTTTGAAGTCGGCCTTCACATATGTTTCGTCGTCCATGATGCAGCATTCAACTTTCGTCAGCATGTTGAGGTACAACTTCCTGGCACGGGTTTTGGCGGACTTGTTCTGCTTCTCGTCGCGATTAGGGCCTTTGTACCTTGAACGTTCGAAACCCAGCCTTAGTTTTGGCCTTCTGGACAAAACTTCGGCTTAGGTGCAGCTTCTTAGCCACATCCCGAACAGAGGCGTTCGGATTTCGGTTGAAGGCCCCAACTACGCGGTTGTGATTTTTGGTGTTGTGCGGAATACTTTTTCCTTCACTTCTGGGGTTCCGATCGGTGGTCAACCGTTCCTCGAACCGCTTAATCACTCGCGACACCGTGAAATTCGGGATTCCCAATGTTTTAGCGATGGAACGATGCGAGAGATCCTTGTTCTCGTGATGAATGCGCAAGATTTTATCACGCACGAGCTGTTCTTTCGACTCCATTTCCGCGAGTTTTGATCACAGGACTTTAAAACTTGCAGGATGTAAATAATGCACTATGAACTAAATCCACCCAAATTGAATTCTACCCAACGGTTAAAAAGTGAGAGCAATTTCATAGTGTGGCAATTTCATCGTGGACACCCTTTAGATGCCAGTAGCATGTTGCTTTTGATGGAAGAATCCTTCTTCAGCTCGAAGAGCATCTCACTTTTCTGGGTGCGCCTGGTTTTCACCATCTTCTCCCCTAGCTCCTTCAACTCTGAATCAGCTCTCTCATTTCGGAGGAGTTCAGTGTACGGCGTTCAACTGCTTACCTCAACAATTAGAGCGTCGGCCTTACTTCGCTCCCGGCGAGGCCTAGGTATCTGCTTCTTCTTCTCTCCTGACGTTTCCGCTTGCTGCTGATTTTTTTTCTTTTTTCTTCCTGGTCGCCTATAGAGCTACTCTGCCTGTAACCGCATATCAGTCCCATATTGAAAAACAGCAAACCGAGAAAACGATCATTCAAGTTGGGAAAACATTTTTCTTGATTCAGCCTGTTTGGCGTATTTTTTTTATTCTATATTTTGATAGTTTATATGTAATAGTATGCATTGTTTACTATACAATCAAAAACAAATTAAAAACATGTGTCTTTGAGGAAAAAACGCATTGGGACAAAATTTGCAGTTACTTAGTCTATCAAGCATAGATGTAACCGCATACCAGTCCCATTCTGTTTGTTCAACAATATCGCACTGATGCGGTATGCTTTGTCTGGGGTTCGTTCAAATATTACGTAAAGCATTTTCCGAGCGTTTTAACTCTCATCTCACTATGTAGTACATTCATCAGATATGTTTAACACGCCTTCCTTCCCATGTAACATGGCCAAAACTGTAGAATTATAAATTTTGAACATAAAAAGACGCGAAACCTGCTTCCGTTATTTAACGTTCTTATGTAATATTTGACCGACTGGAACGAGTTGAAAATTGCTGTTTTAAGCTTGTGTTTGGCGGAGATTTCACATTTCACTTATTTTGTTATCACTGAGAACATTTTGATAACAAATCCTGTATTGTAAGCAAATTCATTGAAATAGTTTCAAATTATGTTATCAATTTGTGACCAAATTCTCATGCTAATAAAAACAAAAATATTTTGATTAAAAGCAAAATTTCTTGTTCATATATGCTGCAAATATTTATAGTTATACAATTCAACTTATAACGTTCATAAAAAATAGTGTGTTTAAGATGATAACATATGATAACAAAATTTGCCAACGGTGATAACTATATTTGTTGTGCGATAACAACGATAAATCAAAACGATAACTGGGATAACAGAACTTGTTACTTATATGATATTAGCATGTAATTTTCCTTTGCTAGGGTAGTGATCCTCAAGGTGATGCAGCTTTATATGCTCCATCTTCAAATGCAGATCAAGAGAATGTCCGTGATGCATTGAATGATGTTTCACGTTTTATACATGCGGATCATGATTCAGATAGTAGTTTTTTTGCCATAGAGACGGAATCAATGAACACCTGAACAAAAAAATCGCAAAAAAACAATTTTGGAATCGTGACTTAACAGAAAGACGGCGCGGCGCCATGCTCATGTCGTAATTTTCGAGAATTTTGAATGCGTCAAAGAGAGCAGCAATTTGGTTTCCACAGATATACTGCCGTGCTACGCATAATTGTCCCATGTTGCAAAAGTTGTGGTTGAGAAAAAAGCGTTTTAAGTTTTGCGTCACTATTGTGAAGGGCTGGTAAGAATTGTGGTAAAACCCACAAATTTATGAGTGGCCTTTGAAGATGTGGCTGAGTTTCGATGTAATCTGTGGTATTACAAACAATAATATTATTTTTGTATGTAAAATACATAGAAATAGACAATTTAATTTCAATGTTTTCATGTCAAAGTCATTGTTTTAGTTTACATATAAGCCCTTTATCAATGCTGAGTGTCGAGTAGTTCCTACGAAGAATGTTGTAAACTTAAATCAATTTTGTTTTCTAAGATCTCTTAAGAAATGTCGTAGTGGGACTTTTATGCCTAGAATTACAACATGGAACAATCTAACTTGATATTTTTTTGATACAAACTCAGAACATAATTTTTTGTTTGTATCCAATAGCATAGTTAAAAAATAAAGCATATATTGAAAGAGCTGCAATTTGACCAAAAGCAACATGGGACAGTTATGCGTAGAACGGTAGTATATTATCGTGTAGTAAGGATCCCTGTATCTCCACTACAGTAAGTCTGTAAAAGGTGAGGACTTGAAGTGTTGCAAATTATTTACAAACAAACAAGAAAAACTAATTTCAGCTGACGACTTTGATCTGGAAGGTCAATTGAAAAAGAAAATCCAGCCATCGACGCTGATAGGAAAAACCAATTAACTTAAAACCATTTTACCATTGGTTGAGGAAAAGAAGAAGAGATCTTAAATTGAATTGTCTCAAACTAGACAAACGTAAGACTGATTGGTAGAATGGATTTTTATTCCACTTTTATTCTTGTTTACATTTACAGTTTTTGCTTACTTTATTATTTTGTTATGCCTCTAGGAAGGATTAAACATTTGAGAAATACAGTCATAATTCTATAAGGTATTAAATATTTTTATTTTACTGCCACTTCAAAAACGGGACTCATATGCGGTTACTTCAACAATGGGACTCATATGCGGTTACTTTCAAGATGGGACAAACCGACCTGATATTTTTTTCACATGTTTTGTAACTGCTATATTTTATTATTGCTTTCAAAAATATGATAAAAAATAAGGCAATTGCGCAACATAACTTAAAAACATCAAAAAGTAATATGGGACTGATATGCGGTTACAGGCAGTACTCCTCTCCTGGTGTGTCCCTTTTACTTTTCTACGAGCGTGGATTTTGGAGCTCCTAAGGGGTCTTCAGTGCTTCAATCGTAGCATTCTCCGTTGTTTAGACGATATTGGCCAACGATGCGCGAACTTTGCGGCCTCCCGTGGTTTAGTAGTTCGAAGTACCTTCTTCCTCCGTAAAGACATCCACAAAGCCACTTGGAGATCACCTGACCAACGAACAGAGAATCAAATCGACCATGTTCTAATCGACGGGAAATTCTTCTCCGATATCACCAACGTTCGCACCTACCGCAGTGCGAATATAGACTCGGACCACTACCTAGTTGCAGTATGTATGCGCTCAAAACTCTCGACAGTGTACAACACGCGTCGAACTCGGACGAGTTCCACGACCTAACATTGAGCTACTACGGGAAACCGGAGTTGCTCAGGAATACGCGCAACAGCTAGAAGCAGCCCTACCAACGGTAGAGCAGCTTGGCGCTGCTACTCCTGAGGATGGCTGGAGAAATATTCGAACCGCCATTAGTAGCACTGCATTAGTGACACTAGGTACTTCTGCACCGAATCGGAAAAATGACTGGTTTGATGGCGAATGCAAGCAGTTAGTAGAGGAGAAGAATGCAGCACGGGCGAGAATGCTGCAACACCGTACGAGAGCGAATATGGAACGGTATAGACATGCACGGAACAGACAAAATTCTATTCTCCGAAGGAAAAAGTGCCAGAGGGACGATCGAGACCGCGAAGAAATGGAAGCACTGTACCGTGCTAACGACACACGCAAATTCTATGAGAAGTTGAACAGCTCGCGCAAAGGCTACGTACCACAAGCTGTTACGTGCAGAGACCTGGATGGCAACCTGCTCACAGGAGAGTGTGAGGTGATTGAAAGGTGGAAGCAGTACTTCGACGAGTACCTGAACGGTAATGTTACAGCGAACGAAAGTGGCTCGGTAATACATCTAGGAACACGCGCAGAAGATGACAGGACCCCGACCCCAACCCTTCAGGAAGTTGAGGAGGAAATTGGTCGGTTGAAAAACAACAAAGCCGCTGGTGTTGACCAACTCCCAACCGAGCTATTAAAATACGGTGGTGAAGCACTGGCCAGAGCGCTGCACTGGGTAATTACCAAGATTTGGGAGGAGGAATGTTTACCGGAGGATTGGATGGAAGGAATAGTGTGTCCCATCTATAAAAAGGGCGACAAGCTGGATTGCTGCAATTATCGTGCGATCACGCTACTGAGCGCTGCCTACAAGTTGCCCTCCCAAATACTATGCCGCCGCCTGTCACCAATTGCAAAGGAGTTCGTGGGGCAATACCAAGCGGGATTCATGGTTGCCCGCGCTACTACGTACCAGATCATCGCTATTCGGCAAGTGCTGCAGAAATGTCGCGAATACAACGTGCCCACACATCATCTTTTCATCGATTTCAAATCAGCGTATGATACAATCGATCGAGACCAGTTATGGCAAATCATGCACGAATATGGATTTCCGGAAAAACTGACGCGGGTGATCAAAGCAACGATGGATCGAGTGATGTGTGTCGTCCGAGTATCAGGGACGCTCTCGAGTTTCTTCGAATCTTGGAGAGGGTAACGGCAAGGTGATGGATTGTCGTGTGTGTTGTTTAACATTGCATTGGAGGGTATGATTCGAAGAGCTAGGATGGACACGAGTGGCACGATCTTCAGGAAGTCTGTCCAACTATTTGGCTTCGCCGACAACGTTGATATCGTAGCACGTAACTTTGAGACGATGGCGGAAACGTACATCAGACATAAGGCTGAAGCTGGTAGGGCTTGTGATTAATGCGTTGAAAAGAAAATACATGAAGGGAAGAGGCTCAGAGAAGACAATGTTAGCCTCCTAGCACGAGTTCAGATCGACGGTGAAGGTAGTAGACGAATTCGTGTATCTGGGCTCATTGGTGACCGCCGATAACGACACCAGCAGAGAGATACAAAGGCGCATTACGGCTGGCAATCGTGCCTACTTTGAACTCCGAAGAACGCTAAGATCGAACAAAGTTCGCCGAATCACAAAGTTGAACATCTACAAGACATTAATTAGACCGGTAGTTCTCTACGACCCCGAAACATGGACATTGCTAGTGGAGGACCAACGCGCCCTTGGAGTCTTTGAACGGAAGGTGCTGCGTACCATCTACGGTGGAGCGCAGATGGAAGACGGAACGTGGAGGAGGCGAATGAACCATGAATTGCACCAGTTGCTGGGAGAACCTCCCATCGTACACATCGCAAAAATTGGTCGACTACGATGGGCTGGGCATGTTGTAAGAATGTCGGACGACAGCCCTGTGAAAATGGTTCTCGAAAACGAACCGACAGGTACAAGAAGAAGAGGCGCGCAATGAGCAAGGTGGATCGATCAAGTAGAAGGCGACCTGCGAACCTCCCTGCAGTCAGCGAGTCTGGCGAGTGACAGCCATGGACCGAATAGAATGGAGGCAACTTCTGTGTACAGCAGAGGCCACGCCGGCCTTAGTCTGATTGGTAAGGTAAGTAAAGGAAGGTGGAAGCAGTAAGTGAGGAACGAGGAACTCTAACCCATTTTACTTATAGCCAAACTAGCTTCAAGGTTAGATGATTTATCAAGGTAAGAAAATCATATTAATTTCTCTGAATTTTCAATATGTTTATGTAACACCATATGTTGGGATAAAGAAAATGACCATCAGAGTACCTGATTGAAGCGATTTGGACAGGAAGAGTGGGACTGCCAACTTCCTGTTGTTAACATTTCGTGAATAAAGGGTGGGCTCTTCTTCTCATC
The DNA here is from genome assembly GCA_034211315.2 of Aedes japonicus. Classification (NCBI taxonomy): domain Eukaryota; kingdom Metazoa; phylum Arthropoda; class Insecta; order Diptera; family Culicidae; genus Aedes; species Aedes japonicus. Next base: position 409,345 of record JASCZW010000255.1, read on the forward strand.
TAATGGGAGTTTTTCATTGGCGGGGGCTCGGTTTTGGTGTGGCTTATGCGAATTTCTGGAAGGAGATTCTCTCTAGACCCCTGTAGCTTTGGGTTGCGCGTAAGTGTATCTGCTTACAGAGCCACAATTCGTTCTTGGCCCTTCATACAGAACATGATGAAACATTTACCACGGAACAACCTTGATTTAATCGTTTAATTAAAACAGTCCAGTGCTATAGGCAGTTATGATGGTTCGAGACCTCTTCTCCGTCTGGAAGGGGGGGCTCCCACACAAATGAAACACAAATTTGTGCATATCTCGAGAACTAATCAAGCAATTGGAACCAAATTTGGCATGTGGGGATTTTGGAGGCAGGATTTGTTTTCCATGGTCGTTCGAAACTTCTCCCTCCAGAGGTAAGGGGAAGTCTCGTAAAAATGAAACAGGAATTTCAACAAAATATAAGAATTTTCCAGGCAACTTAAACACTTAATGTATATTTCGTGGGGAAAACAGCATGTTTTGATGGAAATTTGAACCCCTTCTTTGTCAAAAATGGGGAATGCTTGTACCACATATGCACAAGGAGTTAATCTTTGGTTATGCATGAGAAAATGACGTTCAAACTGACAGGATACGGCGTGGTTTGAAGATTAATGTCTTGTCAATGGAATACTTCTACACAGAGGTCAATTTTGTAAGTTTGAGGAACGCCATTAAACCATTGATGGGTAATTTGTAACATGTATATGGGTAAGCCACACAATTTCATCTACCGTTTATTGTTAAATTTTCTATAAATTATGGATCACATAGAAAAAATTTATGGATAGTATCCATTTTTTATGGAACGATTTAAGTTTTTTTAATGGTTTTTTTGTGCAAAAGTATGATTACTCAGAGATATTTGTCAAAAGATTGATGGCCTTCCAACTTTCCGGACCCGAAACCAATTGATTACTTCGTCTGGATCATTCTTGAAGTCAGAACCTGTGCTAAGCCACACATATAATTTGATCATGCAAAAGCCAGTCTAACCAAAGTCTGTGATACTATATCTATGGAGGAACACGCGTGTAGTAGCCAGATGAGGAAATTTGGATACATCGATGAAAATATTACTATCTATGTTAGTATATCTACATGTTCCATAAAAGATGTTTGCTTAAAAACCTTTTGTAGTAATGTTTGTGAGTCTATTTTTTGTAAAATAAAACTGCATGACTGCAACTGGCATTAGAGAAATAATAACCATGTCCAGGAATCAGGAGTTACCATTCCATCGATTGAGCACAGTTAAAGCCATCAATGAGATAACATTGATGCACTAGGATATGATTTTCAGCCATGAGGGGAAAAAATCGGAAGCTCCTATTTCCGACCCAGAAGTTCCTATCATCTAGGAAACATCTCATTTTACCTTAACTAACGCAAAACATCATTAAAATTCAATTTAATTACATCATGATAACCAATTTTCTTCTTCCATTATCTCTAACGAGTGAGCTCCTATTGTGATGCTTCAATAGCTCATAAATCATGTAATTACAATTTTTTTATAAAGCCAATCAGTGGTCACATAGGCCCAATAAAAAAATAAGTGTTTGCACCTCCTGGACACCTGTTAAAAATTCACGACGATGATGTTTTAAGGGGTAGTTAATAAAGTTATTCAACGAGTAGCCCATCGCATTGATGTGACGTAGTAAAACACGTCTCATCAAGGTTTCGTCGTTTTGCGGTAAAAAAAAAACAGCACGGCAACAGTAACATCGCCCAGCGAAGCGAACATACAGCACTACATTAGAGAGAACTGAGCGTTACCAATCACATATATACATACTCACATGTGTCGAAGCGAAGCAACGCATGAAATCAATATCGAACGCATGAAGAAGAAAAAAACGAGAAAAAAAAACGAAAAACGATTTGTTTGTGTGTATCATACCAGGAAGTGGAGTAAATTAAAACAACATAATTAATTAACACGCGTGATGCGGATTTTGTTAATTTCCTTGAAATTATGACACAATTTAAAGCGATGGCGCTTTCAGCCGTGACGTGTGATCGGCCATTCGCTCCGCACTGGCTGCTACTGTGTCAATGGGGCAAAATGCGTGGAAAACATTCCATTGAAGAAATAGTGGCTCGGTGGTTTTCGGGCGTTGCATTGGGCAATGTGGCCAGGGGGGTGTTTTGAGCTGGTTCGGATAGGGGTTAGGATTTTCAAATGCTTGGATCAATATTGCCAATTCGCCAATTCGCTGGGCCCAGTTCATCGAATTGCTTAGAATTTAGATTCAAGTTAATTCAATTTGAACTTATCTAGTCTACAGACATTTTTTTTGGATTTCGAACTTATTTTTGTTTGTTGTTCCTCCTTTGCAATAAGTCTTTAACATTTGTTTCAATTGTTTTTGTTTTACAACTGCTTTTTAAAGTAATCTACTGTTCTTGTGCAAAAGTTTAATTCTTCGACTTTGAAAGTTGATTTGATCACATGCAAGGCGAAAATTTTGTAAGTATTCTCATATTCTTCCTATTTCTGTGAAGTTCTATTCACCGAACAATTACGTTACGTGAAACAAACAAATCTATGTGCATTCCTACAACTATAGCATTACAATTCGCATAAACGTTTACCTCGCGGCATCTAGAAGACAATCATACCAAATGGTTAGCCACAACGCCTCCCATCTCAGGCGCCATACAGTCATTAAGAAGATGCTCCATCTTCCTTCACATCCAGAACAAGTGTTCCACATAATTAAGCCCATAAAAGACAATGACAGCGAAATTGCTCTTCGGTAAGACTTCAAAATGCGACCGTTTAGCGTGCTTCAATTGTCGCGGTCTCCCCCCGTATCCGCATACCCATTACGAAAAAAAATAGCGCAATAGCCCATTCAAACTGTTCAAGCGAATGAGTTGGAAATAATCGCAATAATTATTTCCCTCGCTAATTATTATTATTATTATTATTTTAATGATAACGACCTCAAGCATCTTGTTTCGCAATGATGATGATGCTCCAACTGCGAGACTGTTTCCTTCTTTCTTTCCTATCTATCATTGCAGACGAACCATGGTTCAAATCAGAACGGATATCGTCCGAAGGTAGAAAACGAATGGACGAGCTTCCACCCAGGGAGGGTTGATTCGCAGAACTCGGCAAAATGTGATAATAAGCTTTCGTACTGATCCTTCAGCGGATAATAGGATGCCGGGCGGTTCGATAGAAGGCGTATTTACGAACGAATTTTCCTTGTCATTCACAATTGGTTGTGCTTCTGTTTGCTACATCCCCGGTGAATTGCTGTACTGGAGTCAAATAGGGTAGAAATAAGCTTTGATGGTAGTTTCTTGCTAATTTTCTTTTTGCATGTTCGCTTGGACTCATCCATATGACCAATTCATTCCTTTGGTATTACTCTGCTCGCATTCCATTCCGGTTAGTGCCACCCCCCGAAGGCCACTATCTATTTATTAGCCAGAGTCCTCCGGAGTATCAGAATGACTGTAAGCAATTCCACATCGGTGGCTTGAAGGAGTCCAACAGCTGTGCAAAAACCATCTCGCTACAAAAGCGAACTGAAAACAGTTGGCGCATTTTGTTTGCCCTTCTGGTCTCTAATAACTAGCATTTGTGTTCTGAATGAATGGTTTTCTATCTTTAAAGAAACAGCCTTTATAATGGAAATGGTGAATTTGGGCATTGCACAGTGGTCCAAAATGTGAATTTAGCTGGAAAGATACATTTTCAGCCTAAATTTGAAGTTTTGGACAGACCAGCTATGGCAAATCATGCACGAATATGGATTTCCGGAAAAACTGACGCGGTTGATCAAAGCAACGATGGATCGAGTGATGTGTGTCTTCCGAGTAGCTGGTAGGGCTAGTGATTAACATTAACAAAATACATGAAGGGGAGAAGCTCACTAGAAGACAATGTTAGCCTCCTAGCACGAGTTCATATCGACGGTGATGAAATCAAGGTAGTAGACGAATTCGTGTATCTGGGCTCATTGGTGACCGCCGATAACGACACCAGCAGAGAAAAACAAAGGCGCATTTTGGCTGGCAATCGTGCCTACTTTGAACTCCGAAGGACGCTAAGATCGAACAAAGTTCGCCGAACCACAAAGTTGACCATCTACAAGACATTAACTAGACCGGTAGTTCTCTACGGCCGCGAAACATGGACATTGCTAAAGGAGGACCAACGCGCCCTTGGAGTCTTTGAACGGAAGGTGCTGCGTACCATCTACGGTGGAGTGCAGATGGAAGACGGAACGTGGAGGAGGCGAATGAACCGCGAATTGCACCAGTTGCTGGGAGAACCTCCCATCGAACACATCGCAAAAATTGGTCGACTACGATAGGCTGGGCATGTCGTAAGAATGTCGGACGACTGCCCTGTGAAAATGGTTCTCGAAAACGAACCGACAGGTACAATAAGAAGAGGCGCGCAACGAGCAAGGTGGATCGATCAAGTAGAAGGCGACCTGCGGACCCTCCGCAGACAGCGAAGCTAGTGAGTGACAGCCATGGACCGAATAGAATGGAGACAACTTCTATGTATAGCAGAGGCCACGCCAGCTTTAGTCTGATTGCGCGCGCGTTGAAATTTTGGAGCAAAACTGTCTTCCATAAAGTTATTTCTCATAACAAGGCATTTGTTTTGGTGTGAATGAAAACTAGGGTAGTTTTTATTTTTAGAGAAATCTAAAATCTAACTTTTTTATTGATAGAAATAAAGGCAAACATAATTAAAAAAAACTTGGGGAATAAATAATTCCAAGCAACTTTGGTGGTACAACTTTTTCTGTACCTTTTTATATGGCCGAATTAGAGCATTTTTTCCTACGTAGCTTAGGGTGTCGTTATAAAAATCAGTTATTTTGCTTTAACTTTTTTATTTCAAACTATCCAGCAAAGTCGTTTTCCCATTGATTCTAGAACAATAAAAGTTACAACATTTGGTGTACTGAAATTGGTTTTATCGTATGTCAAACAAAATTGTATGTTTTTATGGTTTTTGTAAATAAAATAGACTTTCTTCAAATGTTTGTATTTCTAGTTGGGGCAAACCAGAAACTAATTTCTCAACTGCATTTGAAAGGGTTTTTATTATTGCATGATATGAGCATGAGCATGAGCATGATTGACCGCCCGAGGTTGCTACTCCGTTATTGCCAGATCAGCTGTTATTACACAAAGAACCAAAGGATGATGCTTGGGACTAGCATACATCCTCAATGTGTAAAAACTGGTGATCTTAAACTAAGGCAATACCGGCGCCGGCCTCGTCCGAATGCAGGTCAAATAGGGAATGGGTAGGAATATGTTGACGTGATACTCGCTTTGTTGGAAGCCGAGAACACCTCTGCACTTCCACGAGAAATCACTGGGATGTTGGATAAAATGATTGGGTTGGCAGCGGGATCCGTTTTGGTAAACGGTGTGCTGAATTCAACTGATGTCGGCAGCGAATAAGATATTTAACTATGTTCCCGATTTATTCTCTGTACAGAAATGCACATTAATGCTATTCAAATTTTGGCACCGATTTAAACCAACAGTAAGGATGCTATTGGGGCCACTCACAAGTGTGGGTGGTTTATTTCAATGGGATACAAGAAAACATTAAGAAAATCGAGTTTGAGGACCGATTTAAACCAACAGTAGGGATGCCGTTGGGGCCACTCACAAGTGTGGGTGGTTTATTTCAGCATAATAGAAAAGTATTTTAAAACACCGAGTTTGAGGACCGATTTAAACCAATAGTAAGGATGCTGTATTCCACTAAACAGCTCAAACCCTCTAGGATTCGTGGGTGGTTTATTTCAGCATAATAAAAAAATATTTTAAAACACCGAGTTTGAGGACCGATTTAAACCAACAGTAGGGATGCTGTTGGGGCCACTCACAAGTGTGGGTGGTTTATTTCAATGGGATACAAGAATACGTTAAGAACATCGAGTTTGAGGATCGATTTAAACCAACAGTAGGGATGCTGTTGGGGCCACTCACAAGTGTGAATGGTTTGTTCAACAGACTTCAAAAGTATTTTAAGACACCGAGTTTGAGGACCGATTTAAACCAACAGTAAGGATGCTATTGGGGCCACTCACAAGTGTGGGTGGTTTATTTCAATGGGATACAAGAATACGTTAAGAACATCGAGTTTGAGGATCGATTTAAACCAACAGTAGGGATGCTGTTGGGGCCGCTCACAAGTGTGAATGGTTTGTTCAGCAGAATACAAAAGTATTTTAAGACACCGAGTTTGAGGACCGATTTAAACCAACAGTAAGGATGCTGTTGGGGCCACTCACAAGTGTGGGTGGTTTATTTCAACAGAATTCTTTAATAACCTGTTTATGTTAGTTATAAAAACAGGGAAACCACACAAATATTAGAAACCTCATACAATCAGTCCATAGAATGAACCACTAGACAATCCTCAGTATCAATTCCGATTATCAACATGGACTCAATATGCCTAACAAGTACATGTTCGTTGAAAATTGGTAATTTTTGAATACACTCGCTGCAGTTCAAAACCAGACCACTCGAGTCAATCGACCCCGCTCCAACTCCACAGAGTCGCACAGCGTGGCTAGTCTACTGTATCTGCTATACAACGCACGAGATGTGACACAATAGAATGCAAGCGGCATCGATTGGGGTGAGTGGTCTTCTTCGGTTCTGCACTGCAACGAGTATATTTTCATTTCTCAACTATGCGCTCTCAAGTATTGCCTTGGTCATACCTCCATGAAGGACCATTCAATCATAATGATAGTTTGACCAGTTATTTGGAGTTATTTTGTAGCTTTAACCTGGCACCAACAAAACCAAAGTCGGCACACAAACAGCTCAGTATGCAATCGGAGACCAAACTGCTTGATTACTACTACAATAGGCCGTCAAGCACTGCCTCGTTCATACCTTCGTAACGGAATGTCCGAAAGAAAAAAAAACAATAACGCTCTATTGGAATGTTGCAGCCTCCATCCGCCGTCAACAGAACCTAAATCGGTTCACAAATGGCTGAGAAACCGATGTGACACCACCTGTAACGCACACACACACACACACACACACACACACACACACACACACACACACACACACACACACACACACACACACACACACACACGCACGCACGCACACACACACACACACACACACGCACGCGCACGCACACGCACGCACACACACACATACACACATACACTCACATATACACACACACACACATACACACAGATATGTGCTAAGCTCGTCGAACTGAGTCGAATGGTATATGACACTCGGCCCTGTGTGCCTCGGATAAAAAGTTTTCAAGCGATCTCAACACCCTTCTACTGATGTAAGAAGGGTAAAAAGAATCTCAGTCCGCTAATTAAACGCTCATTAATTACAGAAAAAAAATACACTGTCTCTCCTAGACAAGATGTGCACGTACTCACCGGATGAACGAAAATAGCATATTATCTCAAACTTAACTCCTCCTGTTTAGTCAAAATGTCCTCCTCCGTTGCCATTCTTGACTCAATTGTTTTGTACCTGTCTCTGGTCACGTACCAGGTCCATTGCCGACATGGCACTGGTGTAGACATCTTTCCACTAAACCACGTTCGACTCTGACCTAATCAACGTTTCATACGGCCCTCCTATTTCCGATTGGCAGGATATTTTCAGCTTGTTCTTCGTTCAGTTGCTTCCGCTGCTTCGTCACCATATCAGTCATAATCTTCCCACTATGGAAATATTCCCTTATGGTTCTCATAGGATGTTTTCTTGTATCCAGTGCTTCAGATAAGTTCAACCGATATTCACAGAATGTTTCCACTGCATAGAACATCCATGCCAATGCCACAAATCAACTGTTGCAGTTGGTGCCAAAAAATGGAACAGAAGCACCGTGAAACTACACAAGAGCAAGCTGAGCTGTTTTAGCCACTTCATGAGCGAATTCTTCCGGATCTTTGGAGAACTGTGACGCGATTCCTGTTACGAAAGAAACCTGCAATCGTAAATTACTGCAATAATCACTGTTTTAAGTTATTAAACTTTAATTTTCTTTGGTCAAATCACAGCGAAAAAAAATAAACGTCCAGGATTTTTATTATTGCATGATATGTCTGAAAACTGAAGAAAGGTTTGTTTTTAAATTGAGTAAAACACATTTGAAAAGAGCGTGATTTAATAACCAAATTGTTAACTACTCGCTAACGTTAGGTGACATCGACAAGATTTATACGTCAAAACTTTTATCTATTTAAGTTATAAAAATCTCCTAAGGACGAGGTTGTTTGAAAATTTCAAATAAAAAAGTTAGAGCAATAAACTGTTGTTTCTGTCGGGACACCGAAAAAAAATGCTCTAATTCTGTCATATCAAAAGGTACAGAAAAAATTGTTTTGTCAGTGTTGCTTGAAATGTTCTATTCTACAACTTTTTCCAATTACAGATGCCTTTATTTCTGCAAATAAAAAAGTTAGATTTTCGATGTCTCTGAAAATAAGAACCATTCTTGTTTTCGTTCACACCAAAATAACTGCCTTGTTGTTAGAAACAACTTTGTAGAAGACAATTTTATTCCACAACTTCAATTTTCGGCTGAAAATGTACCTTTCCAGCTAAATTCGCATTCTGGACCACTGTGACTACTGTGATCTCATCAACTAGTTCTAACTAGCGTAACTAAAGGGCGATACGGTCAAAATTTGGTCAATATCAACTTGACGTATTTCTTTCAATTTTTCATTTCAAAAACCTGAACACCCCTCATTTTGAAGGTGTGTGTGTGTAGAATGTTGCTCCTATTTTGATTTTGGAATTCACTCTTCAGTTGTCAAAATGCCGTCCAAGCAAGAAGAGCAGCGTATCAAAATTTTGCTCGCGCATCGCGAAAATCCGAGCTACTCGCACGCAAAGTTGGCAAAATCGCTAAAAGTAGCCAAATCAACCGTTACAAATGTAATTAAAGCGTTTTTCGACAGCCAGGAAGTCTGGATCGGGGGGAAATCGAAAACCGGAAGCCGCTGAGACGACAAAGAGAGTTGCCGGTAGTTTCAAGCGAAACCCTAACCTATCTCTCCGAGATGCCGCAAATAAGCTGGGTGTATCGTCTACAACCGTGCATCGAGCCAAAAAACGAGCCGGACTATCGACTTACAAGAAGGTAGTGACTCCAAATCGCGATGATAAACAAAATACGACGGCCAGTTAAAACATTTCCCAAAGAAATTGAGGACTTCAAAAGGATTACACTGTATCACTCTTACTGTCTCATCAGGCAGCATTTCTTCGTAACCGATCGGTTGAAGACCGTATATTCAATTCAACGAAGAAACTGGAGGAATATTGGAACCATGAAATGAACCTGTACGTGTTTTCGCAGACAAGAATTTTACTCAGTTTCTTATCATTTACGTTTGCTGAATGTTCCAAACTATCTGATCAACAGGATAATTTGTCTGGGCTGAACGAAAGAACGTCACTACGATGCAGCAACCGAAGAACGCAGACAATAGTGAAGGAAAAGGGAGTGAAACAGAGTTGCATTTTATAACGTAGACTATTAACGTTAGTTTTGCATTATAGGGTCATGAGATGTAATGTCAGCCTTTTCTTCAGCCAGTGTAACAAATATCTCGTAGATGCAACTAAAATTAACATAATTAACGTCGAGATGATTACTAAATTTTAAAGCAGTTGGGATATTTATCGTCGATTTACAGTTAAACACCTTCGAGAGATTCTCGATTGCCTTCATATTTTAGCCGCCATGACTTCACTGATTAAATTTAACAGAATACCATCAATATTTTCAAATGTCCCAAACATGGCAAAACTGACCGAATGTACCTTGTAGTGAATTCAAGATATACAGTAAATAAAATAACTATAACTATTCATATAGACAAATACAGCAAATAAGAGCAAGAAAACCATAGACCCAAATCAAGGGACATATTTTTACTATGTGTCTTACGTTGACCTATTAAGGTCATCTTATAGTATATTGTTGATTTTCTAAAAAAAATTGATGGAAGTGTATGAGAATGTAGTTATATATTCCTAAAATACAGGGTGCGGCAGAAAATAATGCGAAAATGTTCAAACTTGAGTATTGGGTTAATTCGTGTAGCAAGTGACTAATTTCTGTCGAAAGTGTATTTGTTCATGGTTACTCTCAAGTGCTGCATCCAAACATTCAATTTTTTTTTATTGCAAATTCGTAAAAATGTTCGCAAAAGAAGTGATCACCAGTTTGTTGCTTGCCCAGAAGAAGTCGAAAGAGATTGCCAAGGTGATAGGGTTCCATTTGATAACAGTTTACCGCATAAGTCCCTGCAGGATGGTCCTAAGCAGCGGAAGCCGGGAAGCGGACGTCCGCGCTTTGCCCGATGCGTTCCATAAGAAAACTTGCAAAGGAAGCCAATATTTCGGAGAAATCCATGCGGAGAATCATCAAAGAAGACCTGCTTGCATCTTCCAGAGCCAGAGTGAAACGCCGCTTGATTACGGACCAGGTCAAGGAACTACGAGTGACTCGTTCCAAGAGATTGCTTTTTTTGTAGAAGAAGGAAAAAATGATAATCCTGTTCTCCGACGAAAAACTTTTCAGCATCGATGCTGTAGCCAACATCCGCAAGGATCGGTTCATTGAACCACAGAAAATGGAGAACGTTCCGGAAAAATTCAAATTCAAATTTCAAATCAAACATCCGGCTGGTGTCATGATGTTTGGCTTGGTGGCGTCCAATGGTTTGAAAATGCCGCCTGTTTTCATAGATGCTGGAGTTAAAATCAATACCGAAGTGTATATCGGTATTTTGAAGGACCAAGTGCTTCTCTGGGTTAAGGCCAACTTCTCCTAGGACCAAAACGGTGTTATACAGCAGGATGGAGCGCCGTGTCACACCTTCAATCGAACCCAACAATGATTGAACGATAACATGAAGTTTTGGCCGAAGGATTTGTGACCCCCTAGCAATTCAGATCTTAATCCGTTGGATTATTCGATTTGGGCATATGTTGAAGCACTAGCTTTGAAAACATCACACCCTAGTGTGAAAACCCTGAAGTCAACCATAACACGCACATGGCAGTCAATGTTGGAGGACTACGTCCGAAAGGCATGCTCTGGCTTCCGGCGTCGGCTCGAGAAATTTGTTTAAAAGGACTTTATACAGATAAATGCACTCGAAAATGTTGATTTTATTGCTTGAATTAGTTAAAAATGGGATTTGAAAGAAATAGAACAAATTTTCGCATTATTTTCTGGCGCACCCTGTATTACAACACTTTACGGTATTTCCCTCCGATGTCTCTAAGAGATGACGAGAGGAAAATTTTATTTAAATCAGACATTGTGTGTAAAAATGAATCGAAAAGGAAAGAGCTTCTCTCCACTGTAGGTAACAAAACGGAGTGTGTACACGACCAGCCATTTTAACTCTGTATTGAGTTGTTTTTGGCTTACTTTCATAAAAAGTGGAGACACTTATGTTTTTGATTTGTTGACTTGTCAATGCCAGTTACATTTACTCAAACTTGAGTTACACCACTAATGACGAAAGTGAGTCAAAAACGATTCAAAGCTGAGTTAAAATGGCTGGGCGTGTACAAACAACCGCTAGAACCATCACAAGCAATTGGTAGTACATGAGAACTATCAGGAACGCATTCGTTTGCTTGTCAAGGTGACGGATTTGACCGTGCCTTGACCTACTCCGCAGTGGGATGTTAACAAATATACTATATTAAAAATATAGGTCACTTCCTTTTTCCACATACACATGATTAGCGCTGCTAACAGAGCCATCTGGTGATAAAAAAGGTAAGCAAAATATATTTTACCCTTCAATTTGGTTTATTCATTCTTCCGTGTATCCACGGTAAAACTAATATACGCTTATTAAGAGTATTTTTTGCTCACACAGACAAAAGATTGATAGTCAATTATACCATTGTTGGGGATTAGGACGACTAGGGCAAAATAATGATTTTCAACCGACTATAATCATGGTCGAAATGACCATTGAAAATAGTTGATTGAATATTCACTATAATGTCAGAATAGTTCCTGTAACCATGACCATAGTCAATAATGTGATATCGTAAACCGTGTGTTTGACATAACTGCGCTGCTGTTGATTAACCGATATAAGCTAAGTAAAATGAGTAAAGATTTACAATGATCAAAAATCTACTTTTGCCATATTAAGCAGTTTTTTGTAAACTTGGTTGAACAAAGATTTTATACATGTTCAACTTTTGGCAAGCCAGTTGAAGCTTATGGCAACTTTGGTTAACGGTATCGAAGACCGAAATATAATGGTGATCAATATAAACCCTCTAAAATCATGTACATGACAGCATGACAGTACAGTTTTAGAATGCTTATCTAGTAAAAAATTAAGGAAAAGGTCAATGTCAAATCGCAATAACAGCGACAACTGAGTTAGTTCTGTTAACATAAATAAAAAACATCATCTTGTCTGAGCTGCTTAACAATGGCAGTGACCATCACCAGGTTGACAAATATGATTTAAATTCGGTTGCGTTTCCGATGTTGTTGTGTTAGGGCCAACGAATCAATTTTTCTTCAAAAACCGTGAAAAACTAGCAGCAAAAGAACAGGTTGATATGTGTTTGTCCCAACCATTTGCCAACAATAAACGACATTCGCAGCTGGCAACAACTCGAAGTTGCGCCGTACACTGGTGAAACTATCAGCACTTCATATCTTTCATTTCTAGCAAACATTACTGTCAACTCTTGGGCCTCATAGTGATGAGCAAACATCTCCTTCTAGGCAAAAGAACGCTGACAATAGAGAAGTTAAAAAAAGGAGTGAAACAGAGTTGACCTCTATCAACTAAACTGTTACCGTTAGTTCTGCATCATATACAGTGCCCTCACAGATGTTTGTGTATGGGACGCACACCAAAATGGGAAACTTTTGTGTTCTATGCTGGATAACTATTCAAAAGGATATTGTTAGCCTCTACACACATTTTTGTAATAATCTTTCATCATTTTTCTGTTGCAATCAGTTTTGGTTATGAAGGAAAACAAATGCTATGTTTGTGCAAATGTAGAATTTTTGTTTTGCAGCTGTTGCACAATAGGTGTCACCTTTTTTTCAGTCTTGATTTACTTCAGCTGGGTAATTTTAACAGCAAAATTATGAAACCCGTTTTGAGTTTATTCTTTTGACAGCTTTTCGCTGAAGAAAAATAAGCGATTCTGTTTGTTTATATTTATCAGCTACCATGGAAGCCATACAGGAGCAAGTTTTAAAATTACATTTACAAAAGCTTAGACCGTGTCAGATATTCAATAGCCTTAAGTAGTTCGGAGTGCGTAAGCTTTTTGGAAATGGTGTCAATCCAAAGTATGAAAAAAATTTGGCCATGGAATTTCAAAAAACAGTAGTGCTCAAAAGTTTTGTTCCTCAAAGAAGTCCCCTTGCTAAATTTGAGCTCAATCGGACTTCGGAAAGTGGACCCCCAAAGCGGTCAAGGTTTGACTTTTTTGACCCATCAAAAATTTACATGAAATTTCCGAAATAGATTTTTTTTTGTTGCCGAGGGTCTTACAAATACATGAAACTTCGAGAACTGATGATTGTTCGAAAAATTTTTTTTTTTGGTTTAAATCGACTCTTGAGACCTAGCCGATTTTTGAGTTGGTGGAGTAAATTTAATTTTACTTGAATGATTTGAATTCAACTGCTAAGATAATCATGGAAATAGTATTGAAACATATCCTTTATCGTCATTGACAAGTGCTAGCATATTATGTGTGAAATTTCATTAGGATGGTTCACTTATTTTCCATAAGGGTGGTCCTTTGAAAAATAATTTTGAATTTGAATGAAACAGTGAAGACAATAGTATTTGCAAAGCTCCTGTGTCGTCATAGCTCATTGTTAACATTAAATATGCGATATTTCATCAGGGTGGTTAAATTGCTTTCCATAAAGGAGGTCCTCTTGGTTGAAAAATTCAAACCCTTATTTGTTCGAAAAATAACACCTTTAAGTGATCGACGGGTACCCGGGTACCCACCAAATTCAAATGATTATAACTCTGGCTATATTGACCGATTTTAAATCGTTTGGCACCGTTTAATCCAAAAAATTATTTGCTTTAGGGACATTATCCGTAAAGACTTTTTGAATCATCTGGTTCCTGTAAATCCGGGTTCGCGGGGACGTGATCCAGTACGGAGATACTGTTTGGAAACATCTATTGAATTTCCGGGAATGAATATCAAAATCTTTGAAATAATTCCAAGAAACTATTTCTATTCAATTGTGGGCTTTATACCAACTTGTTCCTGTAACAGGTTTCCGTGTGTCCTAGAATGACCATTGTTCGATTCACTCAGCGGCGAACAGCAATTCTGTGCTAAAAAAACGCACCAAAACATAGCACAACGGGGGCGAAATCACTTGCTCTATTTGTCTTGTTTCAGGCGCTTTTTGATCACTTTAACCACTTTAACACGTTGTTTTAGTAAAAATAACCTTTATTCTTATGTCTAACTTAAAATCACTACTCAGTTTATTTCATGAATTTTCTTTCGAATAAGCACTTAATTTTATTCAGTTCACTTTGCTTTGTTGATGATTGATGTTGATGATGTTGGTTCGGTACCACAAAAACTAGTCAAACGTGATGACAGTTCGGCTTTATATAGTGGTCTATGGTTCCTCCATTTTAATGTTGACCGGATAGAAAGAGATGTGCCGACTGCTCGGCTATTCTTCTTGGTGTTGAAAATGATGGTTGAAATGATGATGACTAGCGGTAGAATCAGGTTCACATCTCCACACCTAGGTGACGCGCAGATGAATCTTTCGCATGCGAACATACTGGCCCCTTCAGAAATGACCATTTCTGACAGTCGATTCTGTGATGATGATGACGTCTCCACTTCATATGTCACTCATTCTCGGTCGTTGAAGATTCTCAGGCGTAGCAATGAAAGTTAAAGAAAAGACCCGGTAGCGGGTTACGAGAAAATTAAATTGTTGGACAGGTTCTTACCTTGTCCCTTTAGCAAAGGGCCTTGAATTATTTCTTTTAGGTGATGCAACCGTGAACCGTGGACAATTAATATGATAATAACAGCCAGGACGACAATTTGATGGAAAATCTTCGATGTTCGATGCTAATGGATGTTTAGCTGAGTTGATGACTGGTTGCTGTTGGTTTCTGGCGTGGTTGGAATAGGCAGCAGACAAATTTTTGATACCGGACGAACATATTTCCCGGTGGATGTTTGCACGGTGACGACTCGAGTGATACCGTCAGTGCCAGGATGTAGCTCCACGATCCGGGCTGTTGGCCAAGTCATTGGTGGTGTTGTTTCATCTCGAAGGAGTACCAGTTGGTTTACGTGTATAGCAATGGGTGGACTGCACCACTTAGTTCGTGTTTGAAGTGTCGATAAATATTCCGAATGCCATCGTTTCCAGATGAGTTGAAAGAGCTTTTGCGTTTGCTGCCACTGGTGTAATCGATTAAGTGGAATATCAGTGACGTCAGAATCTGAACTGACTTCAACGCAGAACCAACTAAGAAGTGACCTGGAGTCAACGGTTCGAGATCAGTTGGGTCTTCGCTGAGTGGGACAATCGGACGGGAATTGAGACAACATTCGATTTGGACTAATAATGTCTCCATATCATCCTGTGCTAGCGTATTGAGTCCAAGAACACGGATAAAGTGTTTCTGTGCCGAACGGATGGCAGCTTCTCACAGACCACCAAAGTGCGATGCTCTTGGTGGGTTGAACTTCCATGAAATTCCGTTGCTGGTACATTCTTGAGCGAAAGCTCTTAGATGATCCTTGCTTCTAACAAGTTTCCGCAATTCATTCGCCGCCCCAACAAAATTTCGCCCATTATCACTGTGAATTTCTCGGCACATACCTCGACGGGACACAAAGCGGCGCAGAGCTTGGATAAACTTGGAGGTGCTCAAGTCAATGACGAGTTCGAGATGCACAGCACGGGTACAAAAGCAAACAAAAACGGCCACATAAGCTTTCCGTGATGCTCCTCGACGATGTGTAGCCTTTAGATTGATGGGTCCCCAATAGTCAACGCCTGTAATCGAAAACGGTCGAGTAGCGGAGATGCGTGATGCTGGGAGTTCTGCCATAAATTGCTCCAGCCGTTGTGGATGTGCTTTGACACATGCGATGCAATTACGAACGATGAACTTGACTAACTTTCTGGCCCCTGTTATCCAATAGCGTTGGCGAAGAATCGCTATAAGCATCTGGGGCGCGGCATGAAGATGTTTTTCATGGGATGAGCGAACAAGTAAAACGGAAAGATGAGTTGTAGGCGGCAGTAGAATTTGATGCCTGCTGTTATATGGTTGTGGTGCTTGGTTGAGTCTTCCGCCCATGCGAATAATGTTGTCCTGGCCAATAAATGGATGAAACCAACGGAGACTGGATTTTGATGAAATGGGTTTTGAAGTAACCAGCTGCTTCCATTCTTCCGGATAAACTTGTTGCTGAATCAGCCGAATAAGTGTTGCTTCTGCTGCGAATTTTTCCTGTACTGTGATGTAAGTCATTCGGTGATCGCTTGCACGGTTTTGACGGCTGCACTGGATGAATCGAAGACAGAACGCAGTGACACGCAGCATCCGTTCATAATCGGAAAATTTTTCTACGAACTGGTCGATGAATGATGGTTCATTTGATGCCTGATAGCCAAGTATTGATCGCTTTTCTGTTTCTGACAGTGATTCCTCATTTTGTTCAACATCTTGCTGTGTGATTGGCCATGATGTTTGATTATGCTGTAGCCATGCCGGTCCTTGCCACCAAAGGTGATTATCGTTGAGATTACCTGCTGTGATTCCCCGTGACAAGATGTCAGCTGGATTTTCCTGACCGGCAATGTGGTACCAGGAACAGTTTTGTGTTGCAAGCTGAATTTTGGACACACGATTTGCAACGAATGTTGTCCATGATGATGGTGTTGCCTGTAGCCAGCTAAGCACGGTTGTAGAATCCACCCAGAAGAAGGTAGCGCCAGGAAGTTCGAGTGACTGGGAGACCTTCTGATGCAATTCGGCTGCAAGCAGTGCTCCACAAAGTTCTAGACGCGGGATACTCTGCTGCTTGAGAGGGCTGACTCTAGACTTGGCAGTAAGGAGGGATACTTTGAACGAACCGGAGGTGTCTGCTGATCTGATATAACAGCACGCGCCATATGCATGCTTAGATGCGTCCGAAAAATAATGATACTGAACGAATGCTGGTTTCGATGAAAGGACGTATCTTCCAATTCGTAGATGGTTTAACAGTGGTAGTTCAGACATATATGCATGCCATTGTTCGCTCATTGACTGTGGAGCTCGTCATCCCAACTCCAAATCTTGCCATTGTTGTCCTTGAGCGTCCAAAGAGCCTGCATAAATATTTTTGCGGTAATAACTACAGGACCAAGAAGGCCAAGAGGGTCGAAAAGGCGTGCAATTTGAGATAATGCTATGCGTTTGGTGAGAGACATTCCGTTCAAGTCATTTGGAAGGTGTATTTGATATTTAAGAATATCCGTTGCTGGTTCCCAATGCAAACCGAGCGATTTAATACTTTGGTTGCGGATCTAAGTCCACGGATGTTTGCAGAGCTCGAAAGTCTGGGGGAACATCCTTCAAAACATCTTCTTCGTCGGAGGCCCACTTGCGGAGTTGGAATCCACCTTTCAAGAGGAGTGCTTCAAGTTGTTGGCGGAGCTGTAGCTTCTGGACGCTTTTTGCGCCCGATAACAGATCGTCTACGTAGAAATCTTTCCTTAGAACCTCGGTGGCCTCAGGAAAATGTTCTTGTTCATCATTTGCTAATTGCAGTAGAACACGAGTAGCAAGGAAAGGTGCACTTGCCGTGCCGTAAGTAACCGTTAATAGTTCGTATGTGTTCAGTGGCTGGTCTGGAGATTGCCTCCAGATAATTCGTTGGAGCGGAGTGTCACGTTTGTCGACGAGAACTTGCCGATACATTTGTTTAGCGTCGGCGATAATCATAACAGGGTGAATTCTTGAGCGCATGATGATCGATCGAATGTCTTGCTGCACTGTTGGCCCTACTAGAAGGGCGTCATTGAGAGATGGCCCTTCAGGTGTCTTACACGATGCGTCGAACACTACTCGCAACTTTGTTGTGGTGCTATCATCTCGTATGACAGCGTGATGAGGCATGTGATAACACGGCGACGGTGGTGATTGGTGATCAAAGACCTGCCTCATGTGCCCTAAGGTAAGATATTCCTCAATAAATGCAGAATACTGATGACTAAGGCTCGGATCGTTTCCAAGCCGATTTTCTAGCAAGTGAAATCGGCGGACAGCAGAGCGCCGGTTGTTTCCAAGCTGTTCAATTACGTTTTTTCTTAAAGGCAAACGAACGATGTACCGTCCGTCAGCATTACGCTTCACGTTGCGCTGGAAATGCTCTTCACAAGCGGCTTCTTCCACTGAGTAGTTGGGAATGTTGTTGTCTTCTTCAATGTTCCAGAATCTCTCGATGAGCTGATGAACATCGGCTGTGGTTGCGATGTTTGCTACAATTGGAGGCTTTGAAATGGCGTGTAAAGTCTTTCCGGAAACTATCCAACCAAAAACGGAGTTCACCAACGTTGGTAGTGATTCACCGAGTTGAATGCGACCAGAAACTTTGAACAGATCAAAGAAGACTTCAGCACCGATAATAATGTCGACCGGGTGTGTTTCATGGAAGAGTGGGTCTGCGAGTTGCACATTTGGAGGGATGTTCCAACCAGAAACGTCGAAAGAAGCAGATGGCAGATCGATGGTGACCTTGGGAAGTACTAAGAATTCGACTGCGGTGGAGAAGTTACTGATCCTCGATTGTATTGAAGCGATGATTTTGTATCGTGCGTAGGTGGCGGACTGTCCGATGCCAGAGATGGGAATGGAGACCTTTTTGCGCTGTGTCTTGATGAGTTGCGAAACAGATTCGGTAATGAAGCAGCACTCACTACCCGAATCAAGAAGTGCTCTTACTGTGTGTTGGGTACCATTATCATCGATTAGTTTAACAATTGCCGTAGCCAAAAGAATGTTCTTCAACGCTTTGCTGGCAATTGAATAGCTTGTAGGTGAAGGTTCGATTGCTGAATTGGATGCGGTTGGTTGTTCTGTAGACGTTGAAGGAGGAACAGATATAAACTGGCGAGAATCGGTTGTTCTGACGTTTACAGTCGAAGAATTTTCCCGGATACAGAGCTGGGTGTGATGACGACCACGACATTTTCGGCAGGTGCTGGATGATGAGCAGTCTCGAGCTTGGTGTCCCTTTCGTAAACAGTTCCGACAGAGTTGGTGACGGCGAACTTCCCTCTCCTTTTCCTCTACGTCGAGTTTTGCGAATGAGGGGCACATATAGAGTGGATGATGATCAAAACAAACAACACATTTGCGGGTAGAGAGTGCTTGGTTGGCTCCGTGACTAGAAACGGAACGCAGAGTAGACCTTTTGTTCTGCTGGTTAAACACTGGAGTATCTACAGCTTTAACCTGGAGAGTTTGTAAGACGCTAACTCTTCGCTGAATGAATGCTGTTAAGTCATCAAACGAAACATCTGATTTCGAAGACGAAAATTCCTCCCAATCCCTTCGCGTTGTGGGATCTAAGCAAACACTGAGCATGCGGATTAGTATGATGTCCCAAAACTCAGTGCGCTCGCCAAGTTGTTTTAATACTTTCACGTTCGCTTCAAATTTCTCCACTAGTGCGTGTAGTTCAGCAGCAGACTCACGCTTGAGTGTTCCAAATTCAAAAAGGGCGTCCAGATACGTCTTCTTCAATCGAGTGGTGTTCTGATAATGGTCGACGAGTATGTTCCATGCAATGGAGTAGTTGTTGGCACTGAGTTCAATCGTTTGGATCAGTTTTAGAGCGTCACCAGTTAACGAAGAACGAAGATAATAAAACTTCTGAATCGACGACAATTCATGCGAAGCGTGAACCAGCGAAACGAATAGATCATGGAAATTCAACCAATTTTCGAGATTTCCATTAAAGATAGGTAGCTTTACGTCAGGTAGGCGAACATGCGACGACAGAGCGTGAGGATGCGAGGTCGAAGAAGAAGAAGCGTTCGTTGGCGATGTATGAGGTTCTTTATTATGTGCTAGAAGAAATCCCTTAACACGGTAGTAGGCCGTTTCGAAATCGGTACGCTGCTTTAAATAGTCATCTATGGCCTCCTCGTCGAGTGTTTCAAGCTCCGACTGGACTTTTTGGAACTCTGTCCAGAGCTCAATCAAATGCTCCAAGCGCACTGGTATTTCCGGTGCGTCCGTTTCTGCGCTATAGTCATCTACAAAGGACTGAATGAGGGCGAAAGAGGTCAAAAGACTCTTTTGCTTCAATTTCAGCGTCTAAGCACGCCGTTCTGGAGGCATGTTGGTAAGGTAGTGATGAGAATCTATCAATCAAAGCAGCAACGGAATTCAGTTTGATTATCCAAAGATCCGTAGATAACGAAGGTGGTTTGTTGAAGAGATGAGCCGAGTCTTATTCAAGGCTAGTATATGCCTTGTACAAATTTCCTTTCAGCTATCCCTATAATGGCGGAGTTCGACGCCGCGGAGCGTAGTGATATGGCGGTTTTCTTTATTCTTTATAGAAACAGCTATGGCGAATTGTCCCTCAATCGGTATGGCGGCACGTAGTTCAACACAAGTCCCAAATTGATCGGAGATTCGACGATACAATCCGGTTCGAAGGACCAAATGTTCGATTCACTCAGCGGCGAACAGCAATTCTGTGCTAAAAAACGCACCAAAACATAGCACAACGGGGGCGAAATCACTTGCTCTATTTGTCTTGTTTCAGGCGCTTTTTGATCACTTTAACCACTTTAACACGTTGTTTTAGTAAAAATAACCTTTATTCTTATGTCTAACTTAAAATCACTACTCAGTTTATTTCATGAATTTTCTTTCGAATAAGCACTTAATTTTATTCAGTTCACTTTGCTTTGTTGATGATTGATGTTGATGATGTTGGTTCGGTACCACAAAAACTAGTCAAACGTGATGACAGTTCGGCTTTATATAGTGGTCTATGGTTCCTCCATTTTAATGTTGACCGGATAGAAAGAGATGTGCCGACTGCTCGGCTATTCTTCTTGGTGTTGAAAATGATGGTTGAAATGATGATGACTAGCGGTAGAATCAGGTTCACATCTCCACACCTAGGTGACGCGCAGATGAATCTTTCGCATGCGA